>JAVGWX010000013.1:80609244-80994244 GCA_036924085.1 Ariolimax columbianus
AGAGGGAGTGAGAGAGAGAGGGACAGACTGAATGTGTGAGAGAGAGAGGGAGTGAATGTGTGAGAGAAAGAGACAGTGAGAGAGACAGGGACAGACTGAATGTGTGAGAGAGAGAGAGGGAGTGAGAGAGAGGGAGTGAGAGAGAGAGAGGGAGTGAATGTGTGTGAGAGATAGAGAGACTGAATGTGTGAGAGATAGAGAGAGGGAGTGAGAGAGAGAGGGAGAGACTGAATGTGTGAGAGACAGAGAGGGAGTGAGAGAGAGAGGGACAGACTGAATGTGTGAGAGAGAGAGGGAGCGAGAGAGAGAGAGAGAGGGACAGACTGAATGTGTAAGAGAGAGAGAGGGAGTGAGAGAGAGGGACAGACTGAATGTGTGAGAGAGAGAGAGGGAGTGAGAGAGAGGGACAGACTGAATGTGAGAGAGAGAGAGGGAGTGAGAGAGAGAGGGACAGACTGAATGTGAGAGAGAGAGAGGGAGTGAGAGAGAGAGGGACAGACTGAATGTGTGAGAGAGAGAGGGAGCGAGAGAGAGAGAGAGAGGGAGTGAATGTGTGAGAGATAGAGAGACTGAATGTGTGAGAGATAGAGAGAGCAAGAGCGAGAGGGACAGACTGAATGTGTAAGAGAGAGAGAGGGAGTGAGAGAGAGGGACAGACTGAATGTGTGAGAGAGAGAGAGGGAGTGAGAGAGAGGGACAGACTGAATGTGAGAGAGAGAGAGGGAGTGAGAGAGAGAGGGACAGACTGAATGTGAGAGAGAGAGAGGGAGTGAGAGAGAGAGGGACAGACTGAATGTGTGAGAGAGAGAGGGAGTGAGAGAGAGAGGGACAGACTGAATGTGTGAGAGAGAGAGGGAGTGAGAGAGAGGGACAGACTGAATGTGTGAGAGAGATAGAGGGAGTGAGAGAGAGAGAGGGAGTGAATGTGTGTGAGAGAGAGAGGGAGTGAGAGAGAGAGGGACAGACTGAATGTGTGTGAGAGAGAGGGAGTGAATGTGTGAGAGAAAGAGACAGTGAGAGAGACAGGGACAGACTGAATGTGTGAGAGAGAGAGAGGGAGTGAGAGAGAGGGAGTGAGAGAGAGAGAGGGAGTGAATGTGTGTGAGAGATAGAGAGACTGAATGTGTGAGAGATAGAGAGAGGGAGTGAGAGAGAGAGGGACAGACTGAATGTGAGAGAGAGAGAAGGAGCGAGAGAGAGAGGGACAGACTGAATGTGTGAGAGAGAGAGAGGGAGCGAGAGAGAGAGGGACAGACTGAATGTGAGAGAGAGAGAGGGAGTGAGAGAGGGACAGACTGAATGTGTGAGAGAGAGAGAGGGAGCGAGAGAGAGAGGGACAGACTGAATGTGTGAGAGAGAGAGAGAGGGAGTGAGAGAGAGGGACAGACTGAATGTGTGAGAGAGAGAGGGAGCGAGAGAGAGAGGGACAGACTGAATGTGTGAGAGAGAGAGAGGGAGTGAGAGAGGGACAGACTGAATGTGTGAGAGAGAGAGAGAGGGAGTGAGAGAGGGACAGACTGAATGTGTGAGAGAGAGAGAGGGAGTGAGAGAGGGACAGACTGAATGTGTGAGAGAGAGAGAGAGGGAGTGAGAGAGGGACAGACTGAATGTGTGAGAGAGAGAGAGGGAGCGAGAGAGAGAGGGACAGACTGAATGTGTGAGAGAGAGAGAGAGGGAGTGAGAGAGAGGGACAGACTGAATGTGTGAGAGAGAGAGGGAGCGAGAGAGAGAGGGACAGACTGAATGTGTGAGAGAGAGAGAGGGAGTGAGAGAGGGACAGACTGAATGTGTGAGAGAGAGAGGGAGCGAGAGAGAGAGGGACAGACTGAATGTGTGAGAGAGAGAGAGGGAGTGAGAGAGAGGGACAGACTGAATGTGTGAGAGAGAGAGGGAGCGTGAGAGAGAGGGACAGACTGAATGTGTGAGAGAGAGAGAGGGAGTGAGAGAGAGAGGGACAGACTGAATGTGTGAGAGAGAGACAGGGAGTGAGAGAGAGAGGGACAGACTGAATGTTTGAGAGAGAGAGAGGGAGTGAGAGAGAGAGAGGGAGTGAATGTGTGTGAGAGATAGAGAGACTGAATGTGTGAGAGATAGAGAGAGGGAGTGAGAGAGAGAGGGACAGACTGAATGTGTGAGAGAGAGAGAGAGAGAGGGAGTGAGAGAGAGAGAGGGACAGACTGAATGTGTGTGAGAGAGAGAGGGAGTGAGAGAGAGACAGACTGAATGTGTGAGAGAGAGAGAGGGAGTGAGAGTGAGAGGGACAGACTGAATGTGTGAGAGAGAGAGAGAGAGGGAGCGAGAGAGAGAGGGACAGACTGAATGTGTAAGAGAGAGAGAGAGAGTGAGAGAGAGAGGGACAGACTGAATGTGTGAGAGAGAGAGAGGGAGTAAGAGAGAGAGAGGGAGACTGAATGTGTGAGAGAGATAGGGAGTGAGAGAGAGAGAGGGAGTGAGAGAGAGAGAGACAGACTGAATGTGTGAGAGAGAGAGAGAGAGGGAGTAAGAGAGAGAGAGGGACAGACTGAATGTGTGAGAGAGAGAGAGAGGGAGTGAGAGAGAGAGAGGGAGACTGAATGTGTGTGTAAGAGAGAGAGAGAGAGAGAGAGAGGGAGACTGAATGTGTGTGTGAGAGAGAGAGAGAGAGAGGGAGACTGAATGTGTGAGAGAGAGAGAGAGAGAGGGAGACTGAATGTGTGTGAGAGAGAGAGAGAGGGAGACTGAATGTGTGTGAGAGATAGAGAGAGCGAGAGAGAGGGACAGACTGAATGTGTGAGAGAGAGAGGGAGTGAGAGAGAGAGGGACAGACTGAATGTGTGAGAGAGAGAGAGAAGGAGTGAGAGAGAGAGGGACATACTGAATGTGTGAGAGAGAGAGGGAGTGAGAGAGAGGGAGTGAGAGAGCGGGACAGACTGAATGTGAAAGAGAGGGAGACTGAATGTGAGAGAAAGAGAATGAATGTGAAAGAAAGAGACTGAATGTGTGTGAGAGAGAGAGAGAGAGAGAGAGAGAGAGAGGGAGGGACAGACTGAATGTGTGAGAGAGAGAGGGAGCGAGAGAGAGAGGGACAGACTGAATGTGTGAGAGAGAGAGGGAGCGAGAGAGAGAGGGACAGACTGAATATGTGAGAGAGAGAGGGAGCGAGAGAGAGAGGGACAGACTGAATGTGAGAGAGAGAGAGGGAGCGAGAGAGAGAGGGACAGACTGAATGTGTGAGAGAGAGAGGGAGCGAGAGAGAGGGACAGACTGAATGTGTGAGAGAGAGAGGGAGCGAGAGAGAGAGGGACAGACTGAATGTGTGAGAAAGAGAGACGGAGTGAGAGAGAGAGGGACAGACTGAATGTGTGAGAGAGAGAGAGGGAGTGAGAGAGAGGGACAGACTGAATGTGTGAGAGAGAGAGGGAGTGAGAGAGAGAGGGACAGACTGAATGTGAGAGAGAATGAATGTGAAAGAAAGAGAGAGAGAAAATGAAAATGTGAGAGAGAGAGAGACTGAATGTGAGAGAAAGAGACTGAATGTGAGAGATAGAGTGAAATTGAATGTGAGAGAAAGAGACTGAATGTGAGAGAAAGACTGAATGTGAGAGAGATCAAGAGAGAGACTGAATGTAAGAGAGATAGATTGAATGTGAGAGAGAGACTGAATGTAAGAGAGATAGATTGAATGTGAGAGAGAGACTGAATGTGAGAGAGAGAAACTGAATGTGAGAGACAGAGATACTGAATGTGAGAGAGAGACTGAATGTGTGAGAGAGAGAGAGAGAGAGACTGACTGTGAGAGACAAAAGAGAGACTGAATGTGAGAGAGGGAGGGAGACTAAATGTGAGAGAGAGAATGAATGTGAGAGAGAAACTGAATGTGAGAGAGAGAGAGACTGAATGTGAGAGAAAGACTGAATGTGAGAGAGAGAAACTGAATGTGAGAGACAGAGAGACTGAATGTAAGAGAGATAGATTGAATGTGAGAGAGATCAAGAGAGAGACTGAATGTAAGAGAGATAGATTGAATGTGAGAGAGAGAGAATGAATGTGAGAGAGAAACTTAATGTGAGAGAGAGACTGAATATGAGAGAGAGAGAGACTGAATGTGTGTGAGAGAGAAAGAGAGAGACTGACTGTGAGAGACAGAAGAGAGACTGAATGTGAGAGAGGGAGGGAGACTGAATGTGAGAGAGAGAGACTGAGAGACTGAATGTGAGAGAGAGACTGAATGTGAGAGAGAAAGAGAGAGAGACTGAATGTGAGAGAGAGACCTGAATGTGAGAGACTGAATGTTTTTTAGAGAGAGAGACTGAATGTGAGAGAGAGACTGAATATGTGAGATAGATACTGAATGTGAGAGACTGAATGTGAGAGAGAGAGGGAGACTGAATGTGAGAGACAGAGAGAGAGACTGAATGTGAGAGAGAGACTGAATGTGTGTGAGAGAGATAGAGACTGAATGTGAGAGAGAGAAAGAGACTGAATGTGAGAGAGAGAGACTGAATGTGAGAGACACAGAGAGAGAGACTGAATGTGAGAGAAAGAGGGGGACTTTATGTGAGACAGTGAGTGAATGTGAGACAGTGAGTGAATGTGAGACAGTGAGTGAATGTGAGTGATAGTTTACCTGAAGCACAACTTGGAATGTGGATGTGGATTGGATGTAGGCTTCCACCAACTGCCAGAGTGGCTCCAGCAAGTCGGTGTCAGGCTCAGACTGCCTTAAGGCCATCTGTACAACTTGCATGAGGGCAGTCACAGGAAGAAGGCATTCTCGGTGTTTCCAGATCAACCATTGGTTCTCCACCAGAAATGTCAGCGCAGCCTTACACATGTCACTGCTGGAGGAGACGACAGCACATGCCAATCTCTGAATTAGTTCTCAAAGTTTATGTCACTTTTATGTCAAATATCTCTCAATATAACAGACTGTCATTTCTTCATTTTTATGTCAGACACTGTCACCAGGGATGAAGGTAGTCAGTTCTATAGCAGACACTGTCACCAGGGATGAAGGTAGTCAGTTCTATAGCAGACACTGTCACCAGGGATGAAGGTAGTCAGTTCTATAGCAGACACTGTCACCAGGGATGAAGGTAGACAGTTCTATAGCAGACACTGTCACCAGGGATGAAGGTAGTCAGTTCTATAGCAGACACTGTCACCAGGGATGAAGGTAGTCAGTTCTATAGCAGACACTGTCACCAGGGATGAAGGTAGTCAGTTCTATAGCAGACACTGTCACCAGGGATGAAGGTAGTCAGTTCTATAGCAGACACTGTCACCAGGGATGAAGGTAGTCAGTCCTATAGCAGACACTGTCACCAGGGATGAAGGTAGTCAGTTCTATAGCAGACACTGTCACCAGGGATGAAGGTAGTCAGTTCTATAGCAGACACTGTCACCATGGATGAAGGTAGTCAGTTCTTTAGCAGACACTGTCACCATGGATGAAGGTAGTCAGTTCTATAGCAGACACTGTCACCATGGATGAAGGTAGTCAGTTCTATAGCAGACACTGTCACCAGGGATGAAGGTAGTCAGTTCTATAGCAGACACTGTCACCAGGGATGAAGGTAGTCAGATCTATAGCAGACACTGTCACCAGGGATGAAGGTAGTCAGTTCTATAGCAGACACTGTCACCAGGGATGAAGGTAGTCAGTTCTATAGCAGGCACTGTCACCAGGGATGAAGGTAGTCAGTTCTACAGCAGACACTGTCACCAGGGATGAAGGTAGTCAGTCCTATAGCAGACACTGTCACCAGGGATGAAGGTAGTCAGTTCTATAGCAGACACTGTCACCAGGGATGAAGGTAGTCAGTCCTATAGCAGACACTGTCACCAGGGATGAAGGTAGTCAGTTCTATAGCAGACACTGTCACCAGGGATGAAGGTAGTCAGTTCTATAGCAGACACTGTTGTCAGCGGTGAAGTGTTAAAGACTTCATTGTATGAGATTTTGCCGTTTTGTGAGATGAAGCGAGGAGTTCCTTTCCTCAATACATTGTCTTTCTCCCCTCTAAATTAGGTACCAATTGACATTTGGATAGACTTGCTGAGACAAGAAGCCACTTTTTAAGCAACCTATGGAAGTCTGTTAAATTGTTGGCCATAAGCTTCTACTCTGACCATGAAGATCATTGAAGGGTAAGTAGAACATTCAAACTTAGAACTTTCAATGTTCCTCATGTTTGCACTTTCAATGTTCCTCATGTTTGCACTTTCAATGTTCCTCATGTTTGCACTTTCAATGTTCCTCATATGTGCACTTTCAATGTTCCTCATATGTGCACTTTAAATGTTCCTCATGTTTGCACTTTCAATGTTCCTTATGTTTGCACTGGACCTGTGAATTTATATGTTTGTACACAGGTTTTCCCATCATGGTGCCACATACCTTGTTGAACAACTCCGTTGATTGAATAGAATGGATGTCAAAGGCCAGACCAGTGATTGAATTCGTGATGTTACCAGGAAACACACCTACACACGGGGAGATGGAAATAGTGTTTCATGATTCCTGGCCTTCGTCTGAGTCAAACACTGGTTTAGACAGTGTGGCCATCCAATTGTTACTGATCTGCCAAGATCTGGTGGACACCCTTCAGAGTGCAATGATGGACATGCAGCAAGAGTGAAGGAAATCCTTGACCAGGAGCAAATAGTGACAATTGATGGACAGCACTATGTAGAGCTCACTAAACTAAAAAAGGTTTTGACCAGAAATCAGGGATAACTCACATTTAAAATCTTCCTTTGTTTTAAGACAATGCGCCCTCTCACAAAATTCATTGTATCCGCAAGAAGCTAAAAATGTGATTGTTCTAAAAATGTGATTGTTCTAAAAATGTGATTGTTCTAAAAATGTGATTGTTCTAAAAATGTGATTGTTCTAAAAATGTGATTGTTCTAAAAATGTGATTGTTCTAAAAATGTGATTGTTCTAAAAATGTGATTGTTCTAATCCTTTCACGCCCATCATTCTCTTTGGATTTGGCTACATGAGATTTTTTAACTTTTCTCAAATCTTAAAAACAGCTCAACGTAGTTCATGGTGACAGTGATGAAGAAGTTTAACTGGCATGTGAGAACTGGTTTCATTAAAAAAATAGAGTGTTCTATTCCCAAGGTCTTTTCAAGGTCACACAGTGGCTATATCAAAAAAGGAATAAACACTGTGAAAATATTTAGCTCTCTATGACCTTCCCTTCCTTTGTTAAGGTCTATGACCTTCCCTCCCTTGGTTAAGGTCTATGACCTTCCCTTCCTTGGTTAAGGTCTATGACCTTCCCTTCCTTGGTTAAGGTCTATGACCTTCCCTTCCTTGGTTAAGGTCTATTACATTCCCTTCCTTGGTTAAGGTCTATGACATTCCCTTCCTTGGTTAAGGTCTATGACATTCCCTTCCTTGGTCAGAGTCTATGACATTCCCTCCATGGTCAGGGTCTATGACATTCCCTCCATGGTCAGGGTCTATGACATTCCCTCCATGGTCAGGGTCTATGACATTCCCTCCATGGTCAGGGTCTATGACATTCCCTCCATGGTCAGGGTCTATGACATTCCCTCCATGGTCAGGGTCTATGACATTCCCTCCATGGTCAGGGTCTATGACATTCCCTCCATGGTCAGGGTCTATGACATTCCCTCCATGGTCAGGGTCTATGACATTCCCTCCATGGTCAGGGTCTATGACATTCCCTCCATGGTCAGGGTAAAGACATGACCAGTTCCCTGTATTGCTAGTATCTATGAAGACAGTACCTGACAGCCCCCGACGAGATCAAGCAGACTGCACCAATCAGCCAACCATGCAGCTCGTTCATCTTCAGCTTCCTTTGTATTATCTTGTGCAGAATGTGCTCCAATGTTGTGTCCGCCCTGTCTAGCGGAGACAGTGCCACGTATGCTTGGGCAGATAACTTACGCAGAGAAAAAACAGGGCTTGATATGAAGAAGAGAAGTGACTCTCTCAAGAAGGCTCTACAGCTGGACATAACAGAAGAAAAGTAGATCAAGTTAGCACACTGAATCCTTCTTCACACCAGACCAGATCCCTCCACACCACACCACACCACACCACACCACACCATTCCACACAACACCACACCATTCCACACAACACCACACCATTCCACACCACACCACACCACACCATTCCACACACCACACCACACCACACCATTCCATACCACACCACACCACACCACACCATTCCACACCACACCACACCACACCATTCCACACCACACCACTCCACACCACACCACACCACACCACACCATTCCACACCACACCACACCACACCATTCCACACCACACCACACCATTCCACACCACACCACACCACACCACACCACACCATTCCACACCACACCATTCCACACCACACCACACCATTCCACACCACACCACTCCACACCATTCCACACCACACCACACCACACAACACCACACCATTCCACACCACACCACACCATTCCACACCACACCACACCACACCACACCATTCCACACCACACCACACCATTCCACACCACCCCACACAACACCACACCATTCCACACAACACCACACCACTCCACACCACACCACACCACACCATTCCACACCACACCATTCCACACCACACCACACTATTCCACACCACACCACACCACACCACACCACACCACACTATTCCACACCACACCACACCACACATTCCACACCACACCACACCATTGCACACCACACCACACCATTCCACACAACACCACACCACACCACACCATTCCACACCACACCACACCATTCCACACAACACCACACCATTCCACACCACACCCCACCATTCCACACTATTCCACACCACACCACACCACACCATTCCACACCATTCCACACCACACCACACCACACATTATTGTGTGATAATTGTGATCATGATATATGTTCATGTGACAGATCTTGATGTATGTTCATGTGGCAGATCTTTATGTGACAGATCTTGTATGTTAATGTGACACATATAGATAGATGTATGCTGATGTGACAGATCTTGATTTATCTTGATGTGACAGATCTTGATGTATGTTAATGTGATAGATCTTGATGCATGTTGATGTGACAGATCTTGATGTATGTTGATGTGACAGATCTTGATGTGACAAATCTTGATGTATGTTGATGTGACAGATCTTGATGTACATTGATGTGACAGATGTTGATGTGACAGATCTTGATGTGACAGATCTTGATGTATACTGATGTGACAGTAACATACCTTGATGTGTGTTGATGTGACGATGACATTCCTAGCTGCGACAACAGTGTCAGAACAACATACAGAGATGGTCTGACCGTGACCTTGGATGTGATGTAGATTCTCATCTTGTCACAAAGAAACTGCACAAGTTGAGGGTACTGGCTAGAGAAATCTTCCAGACTTGAACTGGCCTCATCAGAATTTCTCTGTCCAAACAGTCTCGTGACAAGAGTACCTGTTGTCACCAAACTGTTGCCATTAATGTCAAATACAGAGTTGATGGTTGGAACAGAGTTGATGGTTGGAACAGAGTTGATGGTTGGAACAGAGTTGATGGTTGGACCAGAGTTGATGGTTGGAACAGAGTTGATGGTTGGACCAGAGTTGATGGTTGGAACAGAGTTGATGGTTGGAACAGAGTTGATGGTTGGAACAGAGTTGATGTGTAGCAGATCCCACTGTTTGCACTAGGGTTATTCTAACTAAAACATTACCATACTTAACCAAAACATTCAGATTACCTCTAGATACAAAATGTCCAACACACACCAATTTGAGCAACTGGTCCCGACTCAATGGCATATGCTGTTTGAGCGATCCTGTTCTATCTCTAACATTCGTACAACAGTCTATCAATCGCTCTTCTACTAAGTCGGTGAGCTAAACAGACTCCTATCTACATTCTCCCTCTCGCTCTCATTCCCTCTCCATGCCAGCCTGCTTGAGCTAAACTTTGTCTAGTGTTGTATAGACTCAAGCAGTATCAGAGCTGACCAATGGATCTCTGGGGGATGGCTCTATTCAGTCGTTATTGGAACGCATTACTCTGAACACCTGTGACTCAAATATCGCAGCAAGCTCCGCTGCCCTCCCATCTGTCACTCATCTCCACTACCCAAATCGGAATGCCAGTCGTCAGTTCCTACCTGTACACATTCTTTCCCCCAACTCCGTTTTCCTTTGTCCAGACGGAGAGTGACTTTGGCACACATTCAGGTACCTTTGTTCTCAGAGTCGCCGATCACATCACCCCTGCCCTAAATGCTCATGCTCCGGCTGAAACTGTTACAGATGGTTGGACCAGAGTTGATGGTTGGAACAGAGTTCATGGTTGGACCAGAGTTGATGGTCGGACCAGAGTTGATGGTTGGAACAGAGTTGATGGTTGGAACAGAGTTGATGGTTGGAACAGAGTTGATGGTTGGAACAGAGTTGATGATTGGAACAGAGTTGATGGTTGGAACAGAGTTGGTGGTTGGAACAGAGTTGATGGTTGGAACAGAGTTGGTGGTTGGAACAGAGTTGATGGTTGGAACAGCGTTGATAGCTCATGTACAATACAGAATTGATGGTTGGAACTGATGTCTGGAATAGGGTTAATGGTTCATGTTTGGAATAGATGGTTTATGTTTGGAATAGATGGTTCATGTTTGGAATAGATGATTTATGTTTGGAATAGATGGTTCATGTTTGGAATATTGTTGATTTGTGGTACTAGATTGTTGATTGTGGTACTAGGTGAATGATTTGTGGTACTAGGTGAATGATTTGTGGTACTAGATGAATGATTTGTGGTAGTAGATGAATGATTTGTGGTAGTAGGTTAATGATTTGTGGTACTAGGTTAATGATTCTGGTACTAGATGAATGATTTGTGGTACTAGATGAATGATTTGTGGTACTAGATGAATGATTTGTGGTACTAGATGAATGATTTGTGGTACTAGATGAATGATTTGTGGTACTAGGTTAATGATTTGTGGTAGTAGGTTAATGATTTGTGGTACTAGGTTAATGATTCTGGTAGTAGATGAATGATTTGTGGTACTAGATGAATGATGTGTGGTACTAGATGAATGATTTGTGGTAGTAGGTTAATGATTTGTGGTACTAGGTTAATGATTCTGGTACTAGATGAATGATTTGTGGTACTAGATGAATGATTTGTGGTACTAGATGAATGATTTGTGGTACTAGATGAATGATTTGTGGTACTAGATGAATGATTTGTGGTACTAGATGAATGATTTGTGGTAGTAGATGAATGATTTGTGGTAGTAGATTAATGATTTGTGGTACTAGATGAATGATTTGTGGTACTAGATGAATGATTTGTGGTACTAGATGAATGATTTGTGGTAGTAGATGAATGATTTGTGGTAGTAGATTAATGATTTGTGGTACTAGATGAATGATTTGTGGTACTAGGTTAATGATTTGGGGTAGTAGATGAATGATTTGTGGTAGTAGATGAATGATTTGTGGTAGTAGATGAATGATTTGTGGTAGTAGATGAATGATTTGTGGTACTAGGTGAATGATTTGTGGTACTAGATGAATGATTTGTGGTACTAGGTGAATGATTTGTGGTACTAGGTGAATGATTTGTGGTAGTAGATGAATGATTTGTGGTAGTAGATGAATGATTTGTGGTAGTAGATGAATGATTTGTGGTAGTAGATGAATGATTTGTGGTACTAGGTGAATGATTTGTGGTACTAGATGAATGATTTGTGGTACTAGGTGAATGATTTGTGGTACTAGATGAATGATTTGTGGTACTAAGTTAATGATTCTGGTAGTAGATGAATGATTTGTGGTACTAGATGAATGATTTGTGGTACTAGGTGAATGATTTGTGGTACTAGATGAATGATTTGTGGTAGTAGGTGAATGATTTGTGGTACTAGGTGAATGATTTGTGGTACTAAGTTAATGATTCTGGTAGTAGATGAATGATTTGTGGTACTAGATGAATGATTTGTGGTACTAGATGAATGATTTGTGGTACTAGGTGAATGATTTGTGGTACTAAGTTAATGATTCTGGTAGTAGATGAATGATTTGTGGTACTAGGTGAATGATTTGTGGTACTAGGTGAATGATTTGTGGTACTAGGTTAATGATTTGTGGTACTAGATGAATGATTTGTGGTAGTAGGTTAATGATTTGTGGTAGTAGATGAATGATTTGCGGTACTAGATTAATGATTTGTGGTACTAGGTGAATGATTTGTGGTACTAGGTGAATGATTTGCGGTACTAGGTTAATGATTATTCCTGTCTAAACCTCAAAACAGTTATGATCATCATAGATTTCAAGTCAATTCATGTTATGTCATGTTATGTCATGTAATGTCATATTATGTCATATTATGTTATGATTTCAGAAAACTCTTGAGGTGGTGGTGCTGTTAGATTCATCAGCACATTTCACTAACAAATGACCTCCAACTTTGTGTTAGAACTAACAAATGACCTCTAACTTTGTGTTAGAACTAACAAATGACCTCTAACTATGTGTTAGAACTAACAAATGACCTCTAACTATGTGTTAGAACTAACAAATGACCTCTAACTTTGTGTTAGAACTAACAAATGACCTCTAACTTAGTGTTAGAACTAACAAATGACCTCTAACTTTGCACACAAAAAAACCTGACTTATAAGTTGAGTAGCTGCGTTCCTGACACCCCAAGATGGCGAGTCAAATCCTTCCACCACAAGAACAACCATTTTGGACATGAGAGGCAAAAGTTGAGGAGCTAAACTGGCATCACAAACAATAGTCTGAAATAAGAGAGACAAGATTGATACTGGCATCACAAAGTATGTCAGGACACAATGCAAACATCAGAAAGTCACGAAGTACGTCAAAACACAATAAAACATCAGAAAATCACGAAGTACGTCAAAACACAATAAAACATCAGAAAGTCACGAAGTTTGTCAGGACACAATACAAACATCAGAAAGTCACGAAGTTTGTCAGGACACAATAAAAACATCAGAAAGTCACAAAGTACGTCAGGACACAATTAAAAACATCAGCAAGTCACGAAGTAAAGCCAGGACACAATACAAACATCTGTAACAGTTCCCGCCGGAGCAAGGGGAGTTTAGGATACCTGAACATGTTAAAGCTTAAAGCTACCTGAATGCATGTCAAGGTCACTCACCGTCTCAGCAAAGGAGAACAGAGTTGGGTTAAGGAATGTGGACAGGTAGAAACTGACCACTGGCCTTCCGATTTTGGTAGGGGGAGATTGATTGACAGACAAAATTGGCAGCGGGGCTTGCTGCGAGAGAATGAGTGACAGGTGTGCAAAGTGTTTCGTTCCAATTGGGATTGAAGATGACCATACCTGAGATCGATTGGTCAAGCTCTGGCCTTGCTTGAGGATATATAACTGGAGACAAAGTTTAGCTCGACAGGCTGGAGGAGAGATGGAGAGTGAGGGAGAGAGTGAGGCTGGAGAGAGAGAGAGGCTGGAGAGAGAGAGACTGAATGTGGATAGTATGTTTAACTCACCGATTTAGATAGAGGAGCGATTGATAGACGGTTGGACGAATGTTTAGTGATAGAACAGGATCGCTCAAATAGGTGAATGAGTTTTGCATTAATAGATAATCTGAAAGTGTGTTTGTAAGCAAGGACACACTGTGAACGAGTTATGTCGAGATCGCCCGCCTGAGGGGATTTCAGTGAGGAAGAGTATTTGATAAGGTGTGTTGATGACGCAGTTAAGGCGATGTGTGTGTGATGTAATTGCAAGGCAATAGAACTGGGTTTTTAGATAGTTGGGAATTCCATCAATAGCTAATGCTTACAATTCCCGTTTTAGTAGAATGTTTAGTTAAGATATGTATTATATTGTGTTTGTAATTTCTCTACTCATTCTGTGATATGAGTATGATATAATAAATATGCCACCTGCTGTTTGATATGTCATTTACTGAGTATGGTCATGATGATGTGGATGAGTGTGAGAATGTTCTAAGTTAGAATAACGGCCGGGGCAAACAGTGGGATCTGCTACACATCAGAAAGTCATGAAGTACATCTGGACACAATACAAACATCATAAAGTCTTAAAGTACATCAAGCAGAAACTATTTCACTGACTCTGAGAATGTGAAGTGCATGACTCTGACTCAGATCCTGAAGTTGGCTGAAGTCCGCAGGCAGTTGCTGGCAAGCTACATCATACAGCTGCTCCACTGTGGGCATAAGTAGACTTCTCTGTGTGTGATACAACAACATTAGTAGACTTCTCTGTGTGTGATACAACAACATAAGTAGACTTCTCTGTGTGTGATACAACAACATAAGTAGACTTCTCTGTGTGTGATACAACATAAGTAGACTTCTCTGTGTGTGATACAACAACATAAGTAGACTTCTCTGTGTGTGATACAACAACATAAGTAGACTTCTCTGTGTGTGATACAACAACATAAGTAGACTTCTCTGTGTGTGATACAACAACATAAGTAGACTTCTCTGTGTGTGATACAACAACATAAGTAGACTTCTCTGTGTGTGATACAACAACATAAGTAGACTTCTCTGTGTGTGATACAACAACATAAGTAGACTTCTCTGTGTGTGATACAACAACATAAGTAGACTTCTCTGTGTGTGATACAACAACATAAGTAGACTTCTCTGTGTGTGATACAACAACATAAGTAGACTTCTCTGTGTGTGATACAACAACATAAGTAGACTTCTCTGTGTGTGATACAACAACATAAGTAGACTTCTCTGTGTGTGATACAACAACATAAGTAGACTTCTCTGTGTGTGATACAACAACATAAGTAGACTTCTCTGTGTGTGATACAACAACATAAGTAGACTTCTCTGTGTGTGATACAACAACATAAGTTCAACTCCCCCATACCCTTATCATACCACTAAATCTCACATACCACTAACTCTCACATACCACTAACTCTCACATACCCCTAACTCTCACATACTACTAACTCTCACACACCATTAGGAAACCCCTAACTCTCAAATACCACTAACTCTCACATAACATAGGATACCACTAACTCTCACATACCACTAATTCTCACATTCCACTAACTCTCACATACCACTAACTCTCACATACCACTAACTCTCACATACCACTAACTCTCACATACCATTTGGATACCACTAACTCTCACATACCACTAACTCTCACATACCACTAACTCTCACATAACACTATCTCTCACATACCACTAACTCTCACATACCATTAGGATACCCCTAACTCTCACCAACCACTAACTCTCACATACCCCTAACTCTCACATACTACTAACTCTCGCATACCACTAACTCTCACATACCATTAGGAAACCCCTAACTCTCAAATACCACTAACTCTCACATACCCCTAACTCTCACATAACATAGGATACCACTAACTCTCACATATCACTAACTCTCACATACCACTAACTCTCACATACCACTAACTCTCACATACCACTAACTCTCACATACCACTAACTCTCACATAACACTAACTCTCACATACCACTAACTCTCACATACCACTAAATGATAATAACAGGGCTGACCGTTTTGCTTCTGTGGGCCGCCTGGATGACAGTCTGAATGATGATTGGGAGTCCAGCGGACCGACGTGTCACGGATGAGATCAGGCAGTTCTGGGATAAGCTGGACAGTATCTTGTAAGATAAAAGAATCCATAACAGAGATGCAGATAGAACTGACAATCTGAGGCCATCAATCTGACACATAGATAGAACGACACTAATGTTTGTAATCACACCCCCCCCCCACCCTCCATTTGTGACCATGCCCCCCCTACCCTCCATTTGTGACCCTGCCCTCCCCTAACCTCCATTTGTGACCCTGCCCTCCCCCAACCTCCATTTGTGACCCTGCCCTCCCCCAACCTCCATTTGTGACCCTGCCCTCCCCCAACCTCCATTTGTGACCCTGCCCTCCCCTAACCTCCATTTGTGACCCTGCCCTCCCCTACCCTCCATCTGTGACCCTGCCCCCCCTACCCTCCATTTGTGACCCTGCCCCCTACCCTCCATTTGTGACCCTGCCCCCCTACCCTCCATTTGTGACCCTGCCCCCCCCCCTCCATTTGTGACCCTGCCCCCCTACCCTCCATTTGTGACCCTTCCCTCCTACCCTCCATTTGTGACCCTGCCCCCCCCCCCCCTACCATCCATTTGTGACCCTGCCCCCCTACCCTCCCCCCCTCCTCCCTACCCTCCATTTGTGGACTCCCACCCCCTCTCTCCCCCAGGCACTAAGTAGGGTTGTGTAGGAGGCTGGCTAATTGCTGTACTAGAATTGAAACAAGCTTTATAAGACTACATCCATTGTTTAGGGCAGGTTTCCTGGAAGGAGGCCAGTAGTGGTGGTCTACCATGCTCCTAATGGTGTCAAACATGTCTAGTAGACGATGATATGGTGATGTGACGGTGGTGAGGTGATGTGATGGTGGTGAGGTGAGGGTGGTGAGGTGAGGTGATGGTGGTGAGGTGAGGTGATGGTGATGAGGTGATGGTGGTGAGGTGATGGTGGTGAGGTGAGGTGATGGTGGTGAGGTGAAGTGATGGTGGTGAGGTGAGGTGATGGTGAGGTGATGGTGGTGAGGTGATGGTGGTCAGGTGAGGTGATGGTGGTGAAGTGATGGTGGTGAGATGATGGTGGTGAGGTGATGAGGTGAGGTGATGGTAGTGTGGTGATACTGGTGAGGTGAGGTGATGGTGGTGAGGTGAGGTGATGGTAGCGTGATGATGGTGGTGAGGTGAGGTGATGGTGGTGAGGTGATGTGATGGTGGTGAGGTGATGTGATGGTGGTGAGGTGATGGTGGTGAGGTGAGGTGATGAGGTGATGGTGGTGAGGTGATGGTGGTGAGGTGAGGTGATGGTGGTGAGGTGAAGTATTGGTGGGGAGGTGAGGTGATGGTGGTGAGGTGATCAGGTGAGGTGATGGTGGTGAAGTGATGGTGGTGAGATGATGGTGGTGAGGTGATGAGGTGAAGTGATGGTAGTGTGGTGATACTGGTGAGGTGAGGTGATGGTGGTGAGGTGAGGTGACGGTGGTGAGGTGATGTGATGGTGGTGAGATGAGGTGATGGTGGTGAGGTGATGGTGGTGAGGTGAGGTTATGGTGGTGAGGTGAGGTGACGGTGGTGAAGTGATGTAATTGTGGTGAAGTGATGTAATTGTGGTGATGTGATGGTGGTGAGATGATGGTGGTGAGGTGATGGTGGTGAGGTGATAAGGTGAGGTGATGGTGGTGAGGTGAGGTGATGTGATGGTAGTGTGGTGATACTGGTGAGGTGAGGTGATGGTGGTGAAGTGAGGTGACGGTGGTGAGGTGATTGTGGTGATGTGATGGTGGTGAGATGATGGTGGTGAGGTGATGGTGGTGAGGTGATTGTGGTGAGGTGATGGTGGTGAGGTGAGGTGACAGTGATGAGGTGATGTGATTGTGGTGATGTGATGGTGGTGAGATGATGGTGGTGAGGTAATGGTGGTGAGGTGATGGTGGTGAGGTGAGGTGGTGGTGGTGAGGTGATGGTGGTGAGGTGATGGTGGTGAGGTGACGATGGTGAGGTGATGTGATGGTGGTGAGGTGGTGAGATGATGGTGGTGAGGTGATGGTGGTGAGGTGACGGTGGTGAGGTGATGTGATGGTGGTGAGATGAGGTGATGGTGGTGAGGTGAGGTGACGGTGGTGAAGTGATGTGATTGTGGTGATGTGATGGTGGTGAGATGATGGTGGTGAGGTGAGGTGATGGTGGTGAGGTGATAAGGTGAGGTGATGGTGGTGAGGTGATGAGGTGATGGTAGTGTGGTGATACTGGTGAGGTGAGGTGATGGTGGTGAAGTGAGGTGACGGTGGTGAGGTGATTGTGGTGATGTGATGGTGGTGAGATGATGGTGGTGAGGTGATGGTGGTGAGGTGATAGTGGTGAGGTGATGGTAGTGTGGTGATACTGGTGAGGTGAGGTGATGGTGGTGAGGTGACGATGGTGAGGTGATGTGATGGTGGTGAGATGATGGTGGTGAGGTGATGGTGGTGAGGTGATGGTGGTGAGGTGATGTGATTGTGGTGATGTGATGGTGGTGAGGTGATGGTGGTGAGATGATGGTGGTGAGGTGATGGTGGTGAGGTGAGGTGATGGTGGTGAGGTGATGGTGGTGAGGTAAGGTGATGGTGGTGATGTGAGGTGATGGTGGTGAGGTGAGGTGATGGTGGTGAGGTGATGGTAGTGTGGTGATACTGGTGAGGTGAGGTGATGGTGGTGAGGTGAGGTGACAGTGGTGAGGTGATGTGATTGTGGTGATGTGATGAGATGATGGTGGTGAGGTGAGGAGGTGAGGTAATGGTGGTGAGGTGAGATGATGGTGGTGAGGTGATGGTGGTGAGGTGATTGTAAGATGATGATATAAGTTGATGGTGGTGAGGTGAGGCTGGTGAGGTAAGGTGATGGTAGTCAGGTGATGATGGTGAGATAATGATGGTGAGGTGATGATGATATAATGGTGAGTTCATTTTGACTGAGACAATATAGATGTTCAAATAAAGTATATGTACACAAAACTGTGGATGTAAACATGTACAAAACACTAGAGGAAATATGACAAATCTGTACAAATGACAGGTACAACTTGACATCCAACATTGTAGAGAGCAGTACTTTACCTGCTGTAACATTGTAGAGAGGAGTACTTTACCTGTTGTAACATTGTAGAGAGGAGTACTTTACCTGTTGTAACATTGTAGAGAGGAGTACTTTACCTGCTGTAACATTGTAGAGAGCAGTACTTTACCTGTTGTAACATTGTAGAGAGGAGTACTTTACCTGCTGTAACATTGTAGAGAGGAGTACTTTACCTGCTGTAACATTGTAGAGAGGAGTACTTTACCTGTTGTAACATTGTAGAGAGGAGTACTTTACCTGTTGTAACATTGTAGAGAGGAGTACTTTACCTGTTGTAACATTGTAGAGAGGAGTACTTTACCTGCTGTAACATTGTAGAGAGCAGTACTTTACCTGTTGTAACATTGTAGAGAGGAGTACTTTACCTGCTGTAACATTGTAGAGAGCAGTACTTTACCTGCTGTAACATTGTAGAGAGCAGTACTTTACCTGTTGTAACATTGTAGAGAGGAGTACTTTACCTGCTGTAACATTGTAGAGAGCAGTACTTTACCTGTTGTAACATTGTAGAGAGGAGTACTTTACCTGTTGTAACATTGTAGAGAGCAGTACTTTACCTGTTGTAACATTGTAGAGAGGAGTACTTTACCTGTTGTAACATTGTAGAGAGCAGTACTTTACCTGCTGTAACATTGTAGAGAGGAGTACTTTACCTGTTGTAACATTGTAGAGAGGAGTACTTTACCTGTTGTAACATTGTAGAGAGGAGTACTTTACCTGCTGTAACATTGTAGAGAGGAGTACTTTACCTGTTGTAACATTGTAGAGAGGAGTACTTTACCTGCTGTAACATTGTAGAGAGGAGTACTTTACCTGCTGTAACATTGTAGAGAGCAGTACTTTACCTGCTGTAACATTGTAGAGAGGAGTACTTTACCTGCTGTAACATTGTAGAGAGGAGTACTTTACCTGCTGTAACATTGTAGAGAGCAGTACTTTACCTGCTGTAACATTGTAGAGAGGAGTACTTTACCTGCTGTAACATTGTAGAGAGGAGTACTTTACCTGCTGTAACATTGTAGAGAGGAGTACTTTACCTGCTGTAACATTGTAGAGAGCAGTACTTTACCTGTTGTAACATTGTAGAGAGGAGTACTTTACCTGCTGTAACATTGTAGAGAGGAGTACTTTACCTGTTGTAACATTGTAGAGAGCAGTACTTTACCTGTTGTAACATTGTAGAGAGGAGTACTTTACCTGTTGTAACATTGTAGAGAGCAGTACTTTACCTGTTGTAACATTGTAGAGAGGAGTACTTTACCTGCTGTAACATTGTAGAGAGGAGTACTTTACCTGCTGTAACATTGTAGAGAGGAGTACTTTACCTGCTGTAACATTGTAGAGAGCAGTACTTTACCTGCTGTAACATTGTAGAGAGGAGTACTTTACCTGCTGTAACATTGTAGAGAGGAGTACTTTACCTGTTGTAACATTGTAGAGAGGAGTACTTTACCTGTTGTAACATTGTAGAGAGGAGTACTTTACCTGTTGTAACATTGTAGAGAGGAGTACTTTACCTGCTGTAACATTGTAGAGAGGAGTACTTTACCTGTTGTAACATTGTAGAGAGCAGTACTTTACCTGCTGTAACATTGTAGAGAGGAGTACTTTACCTGCTGTAACATTGTAGAGAGCAGTACTTTACCTGTTGTAACATTGTAGAGAGCAGTACTTTACCTGCTGTAACATTGTAGAGAGCAGTACTTTACCTGTTGTAACATTGTAGAGAGGAGTACTTTACCTGTTGTAACATTGTAGAGAGGAGTACTTTACCTGTTGTAACATTGTAGAGAGGAGTACTTTACCTGTTGTAACATTGTAGAGAGGAGTACTTTACCTGCTGTAACATTGTAGAGAGGAGTACTTTACCTGTTGTAACATTGTAGAGAGGAGTACTTTACCTGTTGTAACATTGTAGAGAGGAGTACTTTACCTGTTGTAACATTGTAGAGAGGAGTACTTTACCTGCTGTAACATTGTAGAGAGCAGTACTTTACCTGTTGTAACATTGTAGAGAGCAGTACTTTACCTGTTGTAACATTGTAGAGAGGAGTACTTTACCTGCTGTAACATTGTAGAGAGCAGTACTTTACCTGTTGTAACATTGTAGAGAGGAGTACTTTACCTGTTGTAACATTGTAGAGAGGAGTACTTTACCTGCTGTAACATTGTAGAGAGGAGTACTTTACCTGTTGTAACATTGTAGAGAGCAGTACTTTACCTGTTGTAACATTGTAGAGAGGAGTACTTTACCTGTTGTAACATTGTAGAGAGGAGTACTTTACCTGCTGTAACATTGTAGAGAGCAGTACTTTACCTGCTGTAACATTGTGCATGGGATTTCCTCCAAGCTGTCTATGCCGCTGGACATTAGGGACAGACAGAAGTGACTCAAACCACGGCGAGACCCTTCAATGGCTCCCTGTCGACAGCCAATCATCTTTCATTGGATTCAGTCAGGACACACATAAACAGATTTCATTCTGAGAACAAGATCTAGACAGACACATAAACAGACTTCATTCTGAGAACAAGATCTAGACAGACACAAACAGATTTCATTCTCAGAACAAGATCTAGACAGACACAAACAGATTTCATTCTCAGAACAAATTCGTTCTGTGATCATTGCTCATTTAGACTAGAACATTGATTTCTTCAATAAATTATACTTTTTCATGGTCTCTATTCCGCCGTACAGTTTCTCCTCGAGTGGTGTTGGCTGTATCACATGCTTCTCCTCAGATCTGTGTGCTGGGGGGAGTCCTGAAGTACATGCTCAGCTGTCGTGTAGGCGAGGCCGCAGTAACATAGGCTAGTGGTACTTACCTTGAACTTGGTGCACAGGTGATGTCTCACTCTGTTGTGGCCAATTCAGAGATGGAGTACGAAAACCTGGTATTTTCTGGTCACTTCGGAGACGGAGTACAATAACCTGGTCTTTTCTGGTCAGTTGGTAGTATCCGTCAATTGGGTGGTGCTTGGGGCGTTCTTCCTGCCACTTTACACTGTACTTTTCTTTGATTTTGGCTTTTGCTACTTCAAAGTTGACCAGATACTTCTCCTGTATCAGTGTCACTTCCTCTTTGGTAAGAGTGTCGACCTCCTCGTTATGTCACAGTCCGCGACCTCCTCGTTATGTTACATTGTATCGCTGTTATCTGGAACCTGTGAGACTTTATCACCGAGGCTGTTCTCAATTCGTTCAGTTCAGTGTCCGGGTGAGATTTGAGTGCTGTCATGGCTGACTGTGAATCAGTTCAGTGTCCGGGTGAGATTTGAGTGCTGTCATGGCTGACTGTGAATCAGTTCAGTGTCCGGGTGAGATTTGAGTGCTGTCATGGCTGACTGTGAATCAGTTCAGTGTCCGGGTGAGATTTGAGTACTGTCATGGCTGACTGTGAATCAGTTCAGTGTCCGGGTGAGATTTGAGTGCTGTCATGGCTGACTATGAATCAGTTCAGTGTTCGTGTGGGATTTGAGTGCTGTCATGGCTGACTGTGAATCAGTCATGATTTTTGTGTTGCGCCACTATTTCTGCTGCGATTTTAGGAGCTTCCGTTTTGGCTCTGAAAATGCTTGAGAACTTGTCTGTGGCTTGAGAACTTGTCTGTGGCTTGAGAACTTGTCTGTGACTTGAGAACTTGTCTGTGGCTTGAGAACTTGTCTGTGGCTTGAGAACTTGTCTGTGGCTTGAGAACTTGTCTGTGGCTTGAGAACTTGTCTGTGGCTTGAAAACTTGTCTGTGGCTTGAGAACTTGTCTGTGGCTTGAGAACTTGTCTGTGGCTTGAGAACTTGTCTGTGGCTTGAGAGCTTGTCTGTGGCTTGAGAACTTGGTTACGTTCTCCCCATTCGTCTGATCACCTGACCGACCGACCCACAACATGACCAACCCACCCACCACCTGACCAACCCACCCACAACCAATCAACCCACCACCTGACTGACTAATCCACAACCCATCACCCATCCATCAAAAATGCTTGCTGAAGTCGGATGTGTTGGACCGAAAGAGGCAAATATTGCAGCCATGCTGTAAACTATGACAACGCATTCCGTTCTCTGGACTACATTCTGCTACTTAAATCATTTTCAGGGTTTGGTAGCAGGAGATTGAGAACGAACGAAGCCAAGCCAAGCAGAGCCAAGCCAAGCCATACAGGAATAAAAAATTTAATAACTGGTATACCCAGGGATCAGGAAATGTTGAAAACATATCTATCTGCAGTCAACAAATGTTTACCCTGTGTCTGCAGGTTGTTAGAATGTTCACTCAAATGTTTACGATGTATCTGCAGGTTGTTAGAATGTTCACTCAAATGTTTACCCTGTATCTGCAGGTTGTTAGAATATTCACCCAAATGTTTACCCTGTGTCTGCAGGTTGTTAGAATGTTCACTCAAATGTTTACCCTGTATCTGCAGGTTGTTAGAATGTTCACTCAAATGTTTACCCTGTGTCTGCAGGTTGTTAGAATGTTCACTCAAATGTTTACCCTGTGTCTGCAGGTTGTTAGAATGTTCACAAATGTCTATCATGTATCTACAGGTTGTTAGAATGTTCACAAATGTTTACCCTGTATCTGCAGGTTGTTAGAATGTTCACACAAATGTTTATGATGTAACTGCATGTTGTTAGAATGTTCACTCAAATGTTTACTCTGTATCTGCAGGTTGTTAGAATGTTCACTCAAATGTTTACCGTGTATCTGCAGGTTGTTAGAATGTTCACTCAAATGTTTACGATGTATCTGCAGGTTGTTAGAATGTTCACTCAAATGTTTACGATGTATCTGCAGGTTGTTAGAATGTTCAATCAAATGTTTACCCTGTATCTGCAGGTTGTTAGAATGTTCACTCAAATGTTTACCCTGTATCTGCAGGTTGTTAGAATGTTCACTCAAATGTTTACCCTGTGTCTGCAGGTTGTTAGAATGTTCAATCAAATGTTTACCCTGTGTCTGCAGGTTGTTAGAATGTTCACTCAAATGTTTACCCTGTGTCTGCAGGTTGTTAGAATGTTCACTCAAATGTTTACCCTGTGTCTGCAGGTTGTTAGAATGTTCAATCAAATGTTTACCCTGTGTCTGCAGGTTGTTAGAATGTTCACTCAAATGTTTACCCTGTGTCTGCAGGTTGTTAGAATGTTCACTCAAATGTTTACCCTGTGTCTGCAGGTTGTTAGAATGTTCAATCAAATGTTTACCCTGTGTCTGCAGGTTGTTAGAATGTTCACTCAAATGTTTACCCTGTGTCTGCAGGTTGTTAGAATGTTCACTCAAATGTTTACCCTGTGTCTGCAGGTTGTTAGAATGTTCACTCAAATGTTTACCCTGTGTCTGCAGGTTGTTAGAATGTTCACTCAAATGTTTACCCTGTGTCTGCAGGTTGTTAGAATGTTCACTCAAATGTTTACCCTGTGTCTGCAGGTTGTTAGAATGTTCACTCAAATGTTTACCCTGTGTCTGCAGGTTGTTAGAATGTTCACTCAAATGTTTACCCTGTGTCTGCAGGTTGTTAGAATGTTCACTCAAATGTTTACCCTGTGTCTGCAGGTTGTTAGAATGTTCACTCAAATGTTTACCCTGTGTCTGCAGGTTGTTAGAATGTTCACTCAAATGTTTACCCTGTGTCTGCAGGTTGTTAGAATGTTCACTCAAATGTTTACCCTGTGTCTGCAGGTTGTTAGAATGTTCACTCAAATGTTTACCCTGTGTCTGCAGGTTGTTAGAATGTTCACTCAAATGTTTACCCTGTGTCTGCAGGTTGTTAGAATGTTCACTCAAATGTTTACCCTGTGTCTGCAGGTTGTTAGAATGTTCACTCAAATGTTTACCCTGTGTCTGCAGGTTGTTAGAATGTTCACTCAAATGTTTACCCTGTGTCTGCAGGTTGTTAGAATGTTCACTCAAATGTTTACCCTGTGTCTGCAGGTTGTTAGAATGTTCACTCAAATGTTTACCCTGTGTCTGCAGGTTGTTAGAATGTTCACTCAAATGTTTACCCTGTGTCTGCAGGTTGTTAGAATGTTCACTCAAATGTTTACCCTGTGTCTGCAGGTTGTTAGAATGTTCACTCAAATGTTTACCCTGTGTCTGCAGGTTGTTAGAATGTTCACTCAAATGTTTACCCTGTGTCTGCAGGTTGTTAGAATGTTCACTCTAATGTTTACCCTGTGTCTGCAGGTTGTTAGAATGTTCACTCAAATGTTTACCCTGTGTCTGCAGGTTGTTAGAATGTTCACTCAAATGTTTACCCTGTGTCTGCAGGTTGTTAGAATGTTCACTCAAATGTTTACCCTGTGTCTGCAGGTTGTTAGAATGTTCACTCAAATGTTTACCCTGTGTCTGCAGGTTGTTAGAATGTTCACTCAAATGTTTACCCTGTGTCTGCAGGTTGTTAGAATGTTCACTCAAATGTTTACCCTGTGTCTGCAGGTTGTTAGAATGTTCACTCAAATGTTTACCCTGTGTCTGCAGGTTGTTAGAATGTTCACTCAAATGTTTACCCTGTGTCTGCAGGTTGTTAGAATGTTCACTCAAATGTTTACCCTGTGTCTGCAGGTTGTTAGAATGTTCACTCAAATGTTTACCCTGTGTCTGCAGGTTGTTAGAATGTTCACTGAAATGTTTACCCTGTGTCTGCAGGTTGTTAGAATGTTCACTCAAATGTTTACCCTGTGTCTGCAGGTTGTTAGAATGTTCACTCAAATGTTTACCCTGTGTCTGCAGGTTGTTAGAATGTTCACTCAAATGTTTACCCTGTGTCTGCAGGTTGTTAGAATGTTCACTCAAATGTTTACCCTGTGTCTGCAGGTTGTTAGAATGTTCACTCAAATGTTTACCCTGTGTCTGCAGGTTGTTAGAATGTTCACTCAAATGTTTACCCTGTGTCTGCAGGTTGTTAGAATGTTCACTCAAATGTTTACCCTGTGTCTGCAGGTTGTTAGAATGTTCACTCAAGTGTTTACACTGTGTCTGCAGGTTGTTAGAATGTTCACTCAAGTGTTTACCCTGTGTCTGCAGGTTGTTAGAATGTTCACTCAAATGTTTACCCTGTGTCTGCAGGTTGTTAGAATGTTCACTCAAATGTTTACCCTGTGTCTGCAGGTTGTTAGAATGTTCACTCAAATGTTTACCCTGTGTCTGCAGGTTGTTAGAATGTTCACTCAAATGTTTACCCTGTGTCTGCAGGTTGTTAGAATGTTCACTCAAATGTTTACCCTGTGTCTGCAGGTTGTTAGAATGTTCACTCAAATGTTTACCCTGTGTCTGCAGGTTGTTAGAATGTTCACTCAAATGTTTACCCTGTGTCTGCAGGTTGTTAGAATGTTCACTCAAATGTTTACCCTGTGTCTGCAGGTTGTTAGAATGTTCACTCAAATGTTTACCCTGTGTCTGCAGGTTGTTAGAATGTTCACTCAAATGTTTACCCTGTGTCTGCAGGTTGTTAGAATGTTCACTCAAATGTTTACCCTGTGTCTGCAGGTTGTTAGAATGTTCACTCAAATGTTTACCCTGTGTCTGCAGGTTGTTAGAATGTTCACTCAAATGTTTACCCTGTGTCTGCAGGTTGTTAGAATGTTCACTCAAATGTTTACCCTGTGTCTGCAGGTTGTTAGAATGTTCACTCAAATGTTTACCCTGTGTCTGCAGGTTGTTAGAATGTTCACTCAAATGTTTACCCTGTGTCTGCAGGTTGTTAGAATGTTCACTCAAATGTTTACCCTGTGTCTGCAGGTTGTTAGAATGTTCACTCAAATGTTTACCCTGTGTCTGCAGGTTGTTAGAATGTTCACTCAAATGTTTACCCTGTGTCTGCAGGTTGTTAGAATGTTCACTCAAATGTTTACCCTGTGTCTGCAGGTTGTTAGAATGTTCACTCAAATGTTTACCCTGTGTCTGCAGGTTGTTAGAATGTTCACTCAAATGTTTACCCTGTGTCTGCAGGTTGTTAGAATGTTCACTCAAATGTTTACCCTGTGTCTGCAGGTTGTTAGAATGTTCACTCAAATGTTTACCCTGTGTCTGCAGGTTGTTAGAATGTTCACTCAAATGTTTACCCTGTGTCTGCAGGTTGTTAGAATGTTCACTCAAATGTTTACCCTGTGTCTGCAGGTTGTTAGAATGTTCACTCAAATGTTTACCCTGTGTCTGCAGGTTGTTAGAATGTTCACTCAAATGTTTACCCTGTGTCTGCAGGTTGTTAGAATGTTCACTCAAATGTTTACCCTGTGTCTGCAGGTTGTTAGAATGTTCACTCAAATGTTTACCCTGTGTCTGCAGGTTGTTAGAATGTTCACTCAAATGTTTACCCTGTGTCTGCAGGTTGTTAGAATGTTCACTCAAATGTTTACCCTGTGTCTGCAGGTTGTTAGAATGTTCACTCAAATGTTTACCCTGTGTCTGCAGGTTGTTAGAATGTTCACTCAAATGTTTACCCTGTGTCTGCAGGTTGTTAGAATGTTCACTCAAATGTTTACCCTGTGTCTGCAGGTTGTTAGAATGTTCACTCAAATGTTTACCCTGTGTCTGCAGGTTGTTAGAATGTTCACTCAAATGTTTACCCTGTGTCTGCAGGTTGTTAGAATGTTCACTCAAATGTTTACCCTGTGTCTGCAGGTTGTTAGAATGTTCACTCAAATGTTTACCCTGTGTCTGCAGGTTGTTAGAATGTTCACTCAAATGTTTACCCTGTGTCTGCAGGTTGTTAGAATGTTCACTCAAATGTTTACCCTGTGTCTGCAGGTTGTTAGAATGTTCACTCAAATGTTTACCCTGTGTCTGCAGGTTGTTAGAATGTTCACTCAAATGTTTACCCTGTGTCTGCAGGTTGTTAGAATGTTCACTCAAATGTTTACCCTGTGTCTGCAGGTTGTTAGAATGTTCACTCAAATGTTTACCCTGTGTCTGCAGGTTGTTAGAATGTTCACTCAAATGTTTACCCTGTGTCTGCAGGTTGTTAGAATGTTCACTCAAATGTTTACCCTGTGTCTGCAGGTTGTTAGAATGTTCACTCAAATGTTTACCCTGTGTCTGCAGGTTGTTAGAATGTTCACTCAAATGTTTACCCTGTGTCTGCAGGTTGTTAGAATGTTCACTCAAATGTTTACCCTGTGTCTGCAGGTTGTTAGAATGTTCACTCAAATGTTTACCCTGTGTCTGCAGGTTGTTAGAATGTTCACTCAAATGTTTACCCTGTGTCTGCAGGTTGTTAGAATGTTCACTCAAATGTTTACCCTGTGTCTGCAGGTTGTTAGAATGTTCACTCAAATGTTTACCCTGTGTCTGCAGGTTGTTAGAACGTTCACTCAAATGTTTACCCTGTGTCTGCAGGTTGTTAGAATGTTCACTCAAATGTTTACCCTGTGTCTGCAGGTTGTTAGAACGTTCACTCAAATGTTTACCCTGTGTCTGCAGGTTGTTAGAACGTTCACTCAAATGTTTACCCTGTGTCTGCAGGTTGTTAGAACGTTCACTCAAATGTTTACCCTGTGTCTGCAGGTTGTTAGAACACTCATAAATGTTTGGCCAATGGTTGACAACATGGACAAGGGAAGAAGACAGCTACCATCTTCTGTCACAGCCAAGGTCGTCACTTCACCGAGGCAGGAGCAGCTTTCCTGTTGAGAAAAGAAACCACACACACCAAGTTTTGAGAGGAGGTACATGTCACACAGAGGATGGGAGGAGGCACATGTCACACAGAGGATGGGAGAGGACACATGTCACACAGAGGATGGGAGAGGGCACATCTCTCACAGAGGATGGAGGGGGCACATCTCACACAGAGGATTGGAGGAGACACATCTCTCACAGAAGATGCGAGGAGGCACATCTCACACAGAGGATGGGAGGAGGCACATCTCAGATGATGAGAGGAGGTACATCTCACAGAGGATGGGAGGAGGCACATCACAGAAGATGGGAGGAAGCACATCAATCACAGAGGATGGGAGGAGGCACATCTCAGATGATGGGAGGAGGCACATCTCAGATGATGGGAGGAAGCACATCAATCACAAATGATGGGAGGATGCAATCACAGAGGATGGGAGGAAGCACATCAATCACAGAGGATGGGAGGAGGCACATCTCTCACAGAGGATTGGATGAGGCACATCTCACACAGAGGATGGGAGGATGCACATCTCATAGAGGATGGGAGGAGGCACATCTCATAGAGGATGGGAAGAGGCACATCTCATAGAGGATGGGAGGAGAAACATCTCACACAGAGGATGGGAGGATGCACATCTCATAGAGGATGGGAGGAGGCACATCTCATAGAGGATGGGAAGAAGCACATCTCACACAGAGGATGGGAGGAGACACATCTCACACAGAGGATGGGAGGAGGCACATCTCACACAGAGGATGGGAGAGGGCACATCTTTCACAGAGGATGGGAGGAGGCACATGTCACACAGAGGATGGGAGGAGACACATCTCACACAGAGGATGGGAGGAGGCACATCTCACACAGAGGATGGGAGAGGGCACATCTTTCACAGAGGATGGGAGGAGGCACATCTCACACAGAGGATGGGAGAGGACACATCTCACACAGAGGATGGGAGAAGACACATCTCACACAGAGGATTGGAGGAGGCACATCTCACACAGAGGATTGGAGGAGGCTTCCTTTGTGTATAGCAGCCATCAAGTGTGCAGACAAACACAAAACGTAATAAAATCACAACTAACAGCTGCTCTCTCAGACAAACCACCAACAACTAACAGCTGCTCTCTCAGACAAACCACCAACAACTAACAGCTACTGTCTCAGACAAACCACCAACAACTAACAGCTACTGTCTCAGACAAACCACCAACAACTAACAGCTACTCTCTCAGACAAACCACCAACAACTAACAGCTACTCTCTCACACAAACCACCAACAACTAACAGCTACTGTCTCAGACAAACCACCAACAACTAACAGCTACTGTCTCAGACAAACCACCAACAACTAACAGCTACTCTCTCAGACAAACCACCAACAACTAACAGCTACTGTCTCAGACAAACCACCAACAACTAACAGCTACTCTCTCAGACAAACCACCAACAACTAACAGCTACTCTCTCAGACAAACCACCAACAACTAACAGCTACTCTCTCACACAAACCACCAACAACTAACAGCTACTGTCTCAGACAAACCACCAACAACTAACAGCTACTGTCTCAGACAAACCACCAACAACTAACAGCTACTGTCTCAGACAAACCACCAACAACTAACAGCTACTCTCTCAGACAAACCACCAACAACTAACAGCTACTGTCTCAGACAAACCACCAACAACTAACAGCTACTCTCTCAGACAAACCACCAACAACTAACAGCTACTCTCTCAGACAAACCACCAACAACTAACAGCTACTCTCTCAGACAAACCACCAACAACTAACAGCTACTGTCTCAGACAAACCACCAACAACTAACAGCTACTCTCTCAGACAAACCACCAACAACTAACAGCTACTGTCTCAGACAAACCACCAACAACTAACAGCTACTGTCTCAGACAAACCACCAACAACTAACAGCTACTGTCTCAGACAAACCACCAACAACTAACAGCTACTGTCTCAGACAAACCACCAACAACTAACAGCTACTGTCTGAGACAAACCACCAACAACTAACAGCTACTCTCTCAGACAAACCACCAACAACTAACAGCTACTGTCTCAGACAAACCACCAACAACTAACAGCTACTCTCTCAGACAAACCACCAACAACTAACAGCTACTCTCTCAGAGAAACCACCAACAACTAACAGCTACTGTCTCAGACAAACCACCAACAACTAACAGCTACTGTCTCAGACAAACCACCAACAACTAACAGCTACTCTCTCAGACAAACCACCAACAACTAACAGCTACTCTCTCAGACAAACCACCAACAACTAACAGCTACTCTCTCAGACAAACCACCAACAACTAACAGCTACTCTCTCAGACAAACCACCAACAACTAACATCTACTCTCTCAGACAAACCACCAACAACTAACAGCTACTCTCTCAGACAAACCACCAACAAATGACTTCTACTCTGAAAACTGTATGCCATATGTTAAAACTGCATACATCACAAACAAGATCACACATAACGACTAGACAGCTGACCTTGATATTGAGCCAGCACCATGAGAGGAGCATCGCAAACTGGGGTGACACACACATCATGTCCTGGTCCTGGTCCTGGTCAGTAGAAATGAGGCTCTTCAGTGCCCTGCCCATGTCAGCAAATGATGGACAAGTTTCTGAAAGCAGAGAATCATTATTTGTGTCTCGATACATTAACTGAGACAGAAGAGACACAATCATTGCTAGAAGAGACAGAATCATTGCTAGACTGAGTCAGAATCATTGCTAGACTGAGTCAGAATCATTGCTAGACTGAGTCAGAATCATTGCTAGAAGAGACAGAATCATTGCTAGACTGAGTCAAAATCATTGCTAGAAGAGACAGAATCATTGCTAGACTGAGTCAGAATCATTGCTAGACTGAGTCAGAATCATTGCTAGAAGAGACAGAATCATTGCTAGACTGAGTCAGAATCATTGCTAGACTGAGTCAGAATCATTGCTAAAAGAGACAGAATCATTGCTAGACTGAGTCAGAATAATTGCTAGACTGAGTCAGAATCATTGCTAGAAGAGACAGAATTATTGCTAGAAGAGACAGAATCATTGCTAGACTGAGTCAGAATCATTGCTAGAAGAGACATAAGAAATACAGTCATTGCTAGACTCTGACAGAAGAGATGCAATCATTACAGAAGAGACACAATCATTGCTAGACTAAGACATACGAGACACAATCATTGCTAGACTGAGACAGTTAAACAGTTAACCAGACCCAGGACATTACCATCATGAGAGGATAAACAACCAGACCCAGGACATCCTCATCATGAGAGGACCAACAGCCAGACCCAGGACATCCTCATCATGAGAGGACCAACAGCCAGACCCAGGACATCCTCATCATGAGAGGACCAACAGCCAGACCCAGGACATCCTCATCATGAGAGGACCAACAGCCAGACCCAGGACATCCTCATCATGAGAGGACCAACAGCCAGATCCAGGACATCCTCATCATGAGAGGACCAACAGCCAGACCCAGGACATTCTCATCATGAGAGGACCAACAGCCAGACCCAGGACATCCTCATCATGAGAGGACCAACAGCCAGACCCAGGACATCCTCATCATGAGAGGACCAACAGCCAGATCCAGGACACGCAAGGAGGTCTTCAGTTATCATGACCATAGCAATGTCCAACATAAACTAGTCCAGACTTTTGAGGGCAGGACCTCCCTTTTGTCAAACCATCCTGGTGGAAAGAGGGCAGGACCTCCCTTTTGTCAAACCATCCTGGTGGAAAGAGGGCAGGACCTCCCTTTTGTCAAACCATCCTGGTGGAAAGAGGGAAGGACCTCCCTTTTGTCAAACCATCCTGGTGGAAAGAGGGTAGGACCTCCCTTTTGTCAAACCATCCTGGTGGAAAGAGGGCAGAACCTCCCTTTTGTCAAACCATCCTGGTGGAAAGACGGTAGGACCTCCCTTTTGTCAAACCATCCTGGTGGAAAGAGGGTAGGACCTCCCTTTTGTCAAACCATCCTGGTGGAATCCGGGAGCAGGAATGGACAGAGAAGGTGGCAGAAAAGCCACGAGAGAAAGTCTAGGAAAGTTGATGAGAACATCAATTGTTGAAAGTCTTCATTACGAAGTGAGATATCTGAGGTAATACCCTACATAAAAGTGAGATGTCTGAGGTAATACCCTACATAAAAGTGAGATATCTGAGGTAATACCCTACATAAAAGTGAGATGTCTGAGGTAATACCCTACATAAAAGTGAGATGTCTGAGGTAATACCCTACATAAAAGTGAGATATCTGAGGTAATACCCTACATAAAAGTGAGATGTCTGAGGTAATACCCTACATAAAAGTGAGATGTCTGAGGTAATACCCTACATAAAAGTGAGATGTCTGAGGTAATACCCTACATAAAAGTGAGATGTCTGAGGTAATACCCTACATAAAAGTGAGATGTCTGAGGTAATACCCTACATAAAAGTGAGATGTCTGAGGTAATACCCTACATAAAAGTGAGATGTCTGAGGTAATACCCTACATAAAAGTGAGATGTCTGAGGTAATACCCTACATAAAAGTGAGATGTCTGAGGTAATACCCTACATAAAAATGAGATGTCTGAGGTAATACCCTACATAAAAGTGAGATGTCTGAGGTAATACCCTACATAAAAGTGAGATGTCTGAGGTAATACCCTACATAAAAGTGAGATGTCTGAGGTAATACCCTACATAAAAGTGAGATGTCTGAGGTAATACCCTACATAAAAGTGAGATGTCTGAGGTAATACCCTACATAAAAGTGAGATGTCTGAGGTAATACCCTACATAAAAGTGAGATGTCTGAGGTAATACCCTACATAAAAGTGAGATGTCTGAGGTAATACCCTACATAAAAGTGAGATGTCTGAGGTAATACCCTACATAAAAGTGAGATGTCTGAGGTAATACCCTACATAAAAGTGAGATGTCTGAGGTAATACCCTACATAAAAGTGAGATGTCTGAGGTAATACCCTACATAAAAATGAGATGTCTGAGGTAATACCCTACATAAAAGTGAGATGTCTGAGGTAATACCCTACATAAAAGTGAGATGTCTGAGGTAATACCCTACATAAAAGTGAGATGTCTGAGGTAATACCCTACATAAAAGTGAGATGTCTGAGGTAATACCCTACATAAAAGTGAGATGTCTGAGGTAATACCCTACATAAAAGTGAGATGTCTGAGGTAATACCCTACATAAAAGTGAGATGTCTGAGGTAATACCCTACATAAAAGTGAGATGTCTGAGGTAATACCCTACATAAAAGTGAGATGTCTGAGGTAATACCCTACATAAAAGTGAGATGTCTGAGGTAATACCCTACATAAAAGTGAGATGTCTGAGGTAATACCCTACATAAAAGTGAGATGTCTGAGGTAATACCCTACATAAAAGTGAGATGTCTGAGGTAATACCCTACATAAAAGTGAGATGTCTGAGGTAATACCCTACATAAAAGTGAAATGTCTGAGGTAATACCCTACATAAAAGTGAGATGTCTGAGGTAATACCCTACATAAAAGTGAGATGTCTGAGGTAATACCCTACATAAAAATGAGATGTCTGAGGTAATACCCTACATAAAAGTGAGATGTCTGAGGTAATACCCTACATAAAAGTGAGATGTCTGAGGTAATACCCTACATAAACGTGAGATGTCTGAGGTAATACCCTACATAAAAGTGAGATGTCTGAGGTAATACCCTACATAAAAGTGAGATGTCTGAGGTAATACCCTACATAAAAGTGAGATGTCTGAGGTAATACCCTACATAAAAGTGAGATGTCTGAGGTAATACCCTACATAAAAATGAGATGTCTGAGGTAATACCCTACATAAAAGTGAGATGTCTGAGGTAATACCCTACATAAAAGTGAGATGTCTGAGGTAATACCCTACATAAAAGTGAGATGTCTGAGGTAATACCCTACATAAAAGTGAGATGTCTGAGGTAATACCTTAGATAAAAGTGAGATGTCTGAGGTAATACCCTACATAAAAGTGAGATGTCTGAGGTAATACCCTACATAAAAATGAGATGTCTGAGGTAATACCCTACATAAAAGTGAGATGTCTGAGGTAATACCTTAGATAAAAATGAGATGTCTGAGGTAATACCCTACATAAAAGTGAGATGTCTGAGGTAATACCCTACATAAAAGTGAGATGTCTGAGGTAATACCCTACATAAAAGTGAGATGTCTGAGGTAATACCCTACATAAAAGTGAGATGTCTGAGGTAATACCTTTCGTAAAAGTGAGATGTCTGAGGTAATACCCTACATAAAAGTGAGATGTCTGAGGTAATACCCTACATAAAAGTGAGATGTCTGAGGTAATACCCTACATAAAAGTGAGATGTCTGAGGTAATACCTTTCGTAAAAGTGAGATGTCTGAGGTAATACCCTACATAAAAGTGAGATGTCTGAGGTAATACCCTTCATAAAAGGGAGATGTCTGAGGTAATACCCTTCATAAAAGTGAGATGTCTGAGAAAACAGGGTTGGCTAATGACAAGACCTTCCATCAATGGGAAGAAAACAAGTCAGCTGATCCTCACTATCCAAGACTCCACAGGGACATGACTGACAACAGCACAAGTGAAAACTCTGAAATTAAATAATCAATATGTTGCTAATACATAGGACATGTTTGTTCTCCCTTCACACGGACATGTTTGTTCTCCCTACACAAGTAAATGTTTGTTCTCCCTACACAAGTAAATGTTTGTTCTCCCTACACAAGTAAATGTTTGTTCTCCCTACACAAGTAAATGTTTGTTCTCCCTACACACGGACATGTTTGTTCTCCCTACACAAGGACATGTTTGTTCTCCCTACACAAGTAAATGTTTGTTCTCCCTACACAAGTAAATGTTTGTTCTCCCTACACACGGACATGTTTGTTCTCCCTACACAAGGACATGTTTGTTCTCCCTACACAAGTAAATGTTTGTTCTCCCTACACAAGTAAATGTTTTTTCTCATTACACAAGTAAATGTTTGTTCTCCCTACACAAGGACATGTTTGTTCTCCCTACACAAGGACATGTTTGTTCTCCCTACACAAGGACATGTTTGTTCTCCCTACACAAGGACATGTTTGTTCTCCCTACACATGGACATGTTTGTTCTCCCTACACAAGGACATGTTTGTTCTCTCTACACAAGGACATGTTTGTTCTCCCTACACAAGGACATGTTAGTTCTCCCTACACACGGACATGTTTGTTCTTCCTATACAAGGACATGTTAGTTCTCCCTACATGAAGACATGTTAGTTCTCCCTACACAAAGACATGTTAGTTCTCCCTACATGAAGACATGTTAGTTCTCCCTATATGAGGACATGTTAGTTCTCCCTACATGAAGACATGTTAGTTCTCCCTACATGAGGGCATGTTAGTTCTCCCTACATGAAGACATGTTAGTTCTCCCTACATGAGGACATGTTAGTTCTCCCTACACAAGGACATGTTAGTTCTCCCTACACAAGGACATGTTAGTTCTCCCTACACAAGGACATGTTCTCCCTACATGAGGACATGTTAGTTCTCCCTACATGAGGACATGTTAGTTCTCCCTACATGAAGACATGTTAGTTCTCCCTACACAAGGACATGTTAGTTCTCCCTACACAAGGACATGTTCTCCCTACATGAGGACATATCTCACAAGGAGCTGGAGAGTGCCAGGATGGCTTATACATTTCTCAACTGCACCAAAAAAACTGACCACAACTCTGTTCCCCCGCTAGCACTTCCAGAACAAGATTAATAATCTTCTGGTTGAGTGAGACGATCTCCTGCAGTCTCCTTTTCCAATCTTCAAAGTGCAGACTCCCTGTACCTCTTCTGACACTTCTAGCGATCTCCAGGTGGCATCTTGTGACAGATTGTGTTAGACCTTCCAGAGAATCAAATATTATCAGCAACTTATACTTCTCTCAGACAGACATTTCATGACTCGTATTCTCTCAGACAGACATTTCATGACTCGTATTCTCTCAGACAGACATTTCCTGACTTGTACTTCTCTCAGACAGACATTTCATGACTCGTATTCTCTCAGACAGACATTTCCTGACTTGTACTTATCTCAGTGACCTTCTTTTATCACAAAGGTCTAGAATGTCTTTGGTCACCCATGGCTTCTTTTTTGTTTGGTGGCATCCCAGGATCTCTGTTGCTGTATCTATGAGAGCTGCGTTAAGAGACTCTGTAACTGTATCCAGTCCCTCTCTGAGAGCCATCAGTGGCGCAAATCTCCCTCCCACCCTTGCTTGGAACACTTCGGTGATTTTTGGGTCCATTAGTTTGTCCAGGTCAAACTTTAGCCTGGTCACATCCTTCTTTGCGACTCCCTTCAATCGCAGACGCATGGTCATCATAACCAGATCGTGGTCGCTTCCTATATCAGCTCCGGGGAAACATCTTGTTCTGTCGGTGTTGATGCTCGATCGTAACCTCCTCTGGACCAGTATATAGTCAATCTGGCTGTGCACTTCCTTGCTTGGGTTATGCCATGTCCAGCGTCTCGACGGCTTGTTTAACCCAAACGTATTTGCCACCAACAGCTGGTTGCATCTTGCAAATTCTAGGAGTCTGAGGCCCCGGTCATTGGTTTCTTTATTTCCGTATGGGCCACATGTTCCCCTCCAGTCGTGGACTGCATCTTCTCCAATTTTTGCATTCCAATCACCCTGGACTACCAATATGTATTTTTTTGGGGGCGTTTCGTGCATCAGACTTTGAAGTTGATCATACAATGCCTCTATTTCACAATCTTCGTAGTCTGCAGTGGGTGCGTAGCACTGTATTATGGTAATATTAAACGGTGCTGCCTTTAGCCGTAAGGTGATAAAACGGCTAGATATTGGGCGGCAACCCAATATGCATCTGTCTGTGTCTTTATGCACCAGTATCCCCACTCCATGTAAATGTTTGTCCTCCCTGCCACTGAAGTAGAACTTGTGGCCCTCCTCCGTGGTAAACTCTCCAAAGCTTTTCCATCGAGCCTCGCATAAACCAAGGATGTTCCACCGGTAGTTCTCCATCTCGTGCGTTAGCTCATTGATTTTGCCACATGGGTTCAGTGTTCTAACATTCCACGTACCTATTGTGAGTTTGTCACTGAAAAAATACAATCACCCACCGGAGGAGGTCGGCAGTTATAAAGAGGTCAAGAAAGCCATACAACAAAAGATGAGAGAGGCGAAAGAAGCGTGGATATGTGAGCAATGCACGAACATCGAAGAGAGACTAAACAGAAATGATGCTAAAGGAGCATACAAGGTGGTCAAAGAACCGGTAACACCAAGACAAGGCAGGAACTTTATGATCCAGGATAAAAGCGGCAAGTGCCTTATTGAGGAAAATGACGTGCTGGCACGATGGACAGAGTACTGTTCCGAGCTATACAACTATGAAGGGCAAAACAAACCTGAGAAAACATTCCCCCCAACACCAACAAATATAGAGGATAACCAACTGATAACGAAGGAAGAGGTAATTGCAGCGGTAAAGACATTGAGAAGAGGGAAGGCGGCCGGCGTGGACAATATACCAGCAGAGCTCTTACAAGCAGGTGGAGAGGTAGTGGTGGAAGGCCTGACACACATCTGCAACAAAATATGGGCGACAGGAAACTGGCCGGACTTATGGACGAAATCAATAGTTATACCGCTACATAAGTCTGAAAACCTAAAGCTGTGCCAAAATTACAGAACAATAAGCCTCATTAGCCACCCTAGCAAGGTCATGCTTAGACTAATCCTCGACCGATTGAAACCCCAAGTAGAGAACATCATTGCCGAGGAGCAAGCAGGGTTCAGACAGGGAAGAAGCACTACAGAACAGATATTTAATTTAAAGCTGCTAAGCGAGAAATATCTAGAACAGCAGCAAACACTATCATGTGTTTGTAGATTTTAAGAAGGCGTTTGATAGGGTATGGCATAAAGCGCTTTGGGCAACCATGAGGATGTATAATATCAACGGAAATATTATAACGGTCCTTGAACACCTGTAGGACAAGGCATCTAGTGTAGTTCTTGTGAATGGGAGGCGAGGGGACTGGTTTCGCACATCAGTTGGTGTGAGACAGGGGTGTACACTCTCTCCAACTCTTTTCAATATATTCCTTGAAGGAATTATGAGTGAGGCACTTGGAGGTCATGTTGGTACTGTCAAGATAGGGGGCCGAACGATTACCAACCTTCGTTTTGCAGATGATATCGACGGGTTGGCGGGTTTAGAAGCAGAACTCCAGGAATAGGTCAGAAGGCTCGATGAAACAGCTCTTGACTATGGTATGGAGATAAACGCTGGAAAGATAAAATTAATGACCAACAATGCCACGGGCTTCAACAGTAGAATGAAAGCTAACGGTCAGGAACTCTGACAGAGAGGGGTGGCGTGGGGTTGTGAGGATGTCTTCATGTTTGCCCCAATGACCTCACCGGTTACGGGATGACCTGACCTGACCTGACTTATCTCAGACATTTCATGACTTGTACTTTTCTCAGACAGACATTTCATGACTTGTACTTCTCTCAGACAGTCATTTCATGACTTGTACTCTTCTCAGACAGACATTTCATGACTTGTACTCTTCTCAGACAGACATTTCATGACTTGTACTCTTCTCAGACCAAAATTTCATGGCTTATACTTCTCTCAGACCGTAATTTCATGACGTACTACTCTCAGACATTTCATGATTTGTACTTCTCTCAGAAATTTCATGACTTGTACTTCTCGCAGACAGACATGTCATTGACTTTGGCTGTTGTGTGAAGTGAAGGGCATGTGATGTGGAGGACATGTGATGTGGAGGACATGTGATGAGGGGGACATGAGGAGGATATGTGGAGGACAGTACGTACTGTTGTGTGATATCACAAGACATGCCTACCATGTAAAGAATGAATTTGAAAAGATGCTCCCACATCCTCGACTACAGCATCAAATGAGATCTTCCACTTGTTCATCAACAGATCCAGGACTGCACTAGCAGCCTCTTCATGTACAACAGTACAGCTTGTCACAGGAACTCTTTGTTCTCTCAATTGTCCTCTATTTAGCATGGTCATGTTGAGCTCACCAGATGAAGACTTACAACCAGGTCCTAGAATGTACCTGAGAGAGAGAGAGGACTTACAACCAGGTCCTAGAATGTACCTGAGAGAGAGAGAGAGAGAGAGGACTTACAACCAGGTCCTAGAATGCACCTGAGAGAGAGAGAGAGAGGACACAACCAGGTCCTAGAATGTACCTGAGAGAGAGAGAGAGAGAGAGGACTTACAATCAGGTCCTAGAATGTCCATGAGAGATAGAGAGAATGAGGACTTACAACCAGGTCCTAGAATGTACCTGAGAGAGAGAGAGGACTTACAACCAGGTCCTAGAATGTACCTGAGAGAGAGAGAGAGAATGAGGACTTACAACCAGGTTCTAGAATGTACCCGAGAGAGAGAGAGAGAGAATGAGGACTTACAACCAGGTCCTAGAATGTACCTGAGATAGAGAGAGGACTTACAACCAGGTCCTAGAATGTACCTGAGATAGAGAGAGGACTTACAACCAGGTCCTAGAATGTACCTGAGAGAGAGAGAGAGAGAGAGAGAGAGAGAGAGAGAGAGAGAGAGAGGACTTACAATCAGGTCCTAGAATGTACCTGATAGAGAGAGAGAATGTGGACTTACAACTAGGTCCTAAAATGTACATGAGAGAGATAGAGAGGAAGTACAACCAGGTCCTAGAATGTACCTGAGAGAGAGAGAGAGAATGAGGACTTAACTTAACTTAACGTTTTTATACTGGTTTAGAAGACCCTGCGGAGTCTGTATACAACCAGTTACATTTACATCACCTTGCTCTAAAAGCTATGCGCATCCAGTTTATTCTTAAATGCATTAACTGTCCCTGCCTCCACTACCTCCCCTGGCAATGCATTAAAAGCAGACACCACTCTCTGACTAAAAAAATATTTCCTAATATCTAATCTGGACCTCTCTTTAGTCAGCTTGTAGCTATGCCCTCGTGCTATTGTGGGTTGCTGTATTTTAAAAAACTTGTTATAGTCTAATTTATCGATTCCTCTGATCATCTTATAAACCTGTATTAAGTCACCACGAATTCTTCTCTCTTCGAGATACTGTAGGCCGGTTTTTCTGAGTCGTTCCTCATAACTGTAATTCTGGAATCCCACTATCATCTTTGTATTCTTTCTAGCATGTTTATATCCCCTCTATGATAAGGACTCCACACCTGTACACAGTACTCCAATCTAGGTCTAACTAAAGCTTTATACAGTTTGACGATCACTTCCTTGCTCCTATGTTTAATATTTCTTTTTATCATACCTAACATTGCATTTGCCTTTTTCACTGCTACCTTAACTTGCTCACTCACCTTTCCTGTATGATCTATTATAACCCCTAGGTCCCTTTCCTTATCTATCTTTCTAATATTGTTTTCTCCTATTCTGTAATTATGTTCCATATTGGATCTACCCATGTGGATGACTGTACATTTATCTACATTAAACTCCATTTGCCAGCTTACAGACCATTCTCGAATTTTATCTAGATCCGACATCAATATATCCACTTCCACTTTAGATGAGACACTACTGCATAGTTTTGTGTCCTCAGCAAATTTTGTAATCATGGATCTCATATCAATGTCCAAATCATTTATATATATCAAGAACAAAATTGGTCCCAAAACCGGTCCCTGTGGCACACCACTTTTCACTTAACACCACTCAGAGTACTCCTTATTTATGCCCACCCTCTGCCTTCTTCCCGTTAACCAATTTTCAATCCATTTGGCAACTTCCCCACCTATTCCATGTGATTTTAACTTTCAAAATAATCTTTGATGAGGTACTCTATCAAAGGCCTTTGCAAAGTCTAGATAAATAACATCCACTGGCTCCCCTTTATCTATCATTTTAGTAACCTCCTCCATGAATTCTAATAGATTTGTTAAGCATGATCTCCCTCTAGTAAACCCATGCTGACTATTTCTAATTAGATTAAATTTGTCTAAATGCATTACAATGTTTTCTTTGATTATTGACTAACAATTTACAGACTATGCTCGTTAAACTCACCGGTCTATAATTTGTTGGATCTGATTTTTTGCCTTTTTTGAATAAGGGGATCACTCCTGCATCTTTCAGATCCCATGGAACAATCCCTTTTGTAAGTGATTGAGAACATAATATAGCCAATGGTTTTGCTAGTTGGTCTCTAATTTCAAACAGCAATTTTGGATGAATACCGTCTTGACCTGGACATTTATCCACTTTCAACCCCTCCAATTTTTTAAAAACCAGGTCCTAGAATGTACCTGAGAGAGAGAGAATGAGAAATTATAACCAAGTCCTAGAATGTACCTGAGAGAGAGAGAGAGAGAGAATGAGGATTTACAACCAGGTCCTAGAATGTACTTGAGAGAGAGAAAAAAGGGACCTACAACCAGGTCTAAATGAACCTGAGAGAGAGAGAGAATGAGAACTTACAACCAGGTCCTACAATATACCTGAGAGAGAAAGAGAATGAGGACTTAGAACGGGTTCCCAGTTTCTCTTAGAACAAGGTCCCAGTTTCTCTTACATCCTCAGATTAAAGGTCCCAGTTTCTCTTAAATCCTCAGATCAAGGTCCCAGTTTCTCTTAAATCCTCAGATCAAGGTCCCAGTTTCTCTTACATCCTCAGATCAAGGTCCCAGTTTCTCTTACATCCTCAGATCAAGGTCCCAGTTTCTCTTACATCCTCAGATCAAGGTCCCAGTTTCTCTTACATCCTCAGATCAAGGACCCAGTTTCTCTTACATCCTCAGATCAAGGTCCCAGTTTCTCTTACATCCTCAGATCAAGGACCCAGTTTCTCTTACATCCTCAGATCAAGGTCCCAGTTTCTCTTACATCCTCAGATCAAGGACCCAGTTTCTCTTACATCCTCAGATCAAGGACCCAGTTTCTCTTACATCCTCAGATCAAGGACCCAGTTTCTCTTTCATCTTCAGATTAAGGTACCAGTTTCTCTTACATCCGCATACTCTGTCTCTCTCTCTTACTCACAAACTATCTCTCTCTCTCTCACCTTCATGCACATTCTCACTCTCTTGCCCTCATCCCCAAACCCTCACTCTCTCTCTCTCTCTCTCTCTCTTGTCTTCACCCTCACCCTCTCTCCCCCTCACTGTCTCCCTCTCTCCTCACTCTCCTCCCCCTCACCATCTCCCTCTCCCCCTCACACTCTCCTCCCCCCTCACACTCTCCCCCCTCTCCTCCTCACTCACATGTTCAGCACCAAGGATAACATGCTCAAGCCACTATGGTTTTCATATGCTCTTGGACTCGAGATGAGGCACAAAGCCCGATGCAAGATCTGACCAGACACGCTGTCAGGTGAGGACCTAGGGCCCACACGAGTCCTGCTTGTGCTGTCAGGTGAGGACCTAGGGCCCACACGAGTCCTGCTTGTGTTGTCAGGTGAGGACCTAGGGCCCACACGAGTCCTGCTTGTGCTGTCAGGTGAGGACCTAGGGCCCACACGAGTCCTGCTTGTGTTGTCAGGTGAGGACCTAGGGCCCACACGAGTCCTGCTTGTGCTGTCAGACGAGGACCTAGAGCCCACACGAGTCCTGCTTGTGCTGTCAGACGAGGACCTAGAGCCCACACGAGTCCTGCTTGTGCTGTCAGACGAGGACCTAGAGCCCACACGGGTCCTGCTGTCAGACGAGGACCTAGAGCCCACACGGGTCCTGCTGTCAGACAAGGACCTAGAGCCCACACGGGTCCTGCTGTCAGACGAGGACCTAGAGCCTACACGGGTCCCGCTGTCAGACGAGGACCTAGAGCCCACACGGGTCCTGTTGTCAGACGAGGACCTAGAACCCACACGGGTCCTGCTGTCAGACGAGGACCTAGAGCCCACACGAGTCCTGCTATCAGACGAGGACCTAGAGCCCACACGAGTCCTGCCGTCAGCCAGGGATGAGGTCGTGTCGCACATGAAGTACTTGATCAAAAGCTGGTAGCACTGACTCTGGATCTGATGATCAGACCAGAAGGAAATTATCTATACGGACAAAAATGTGACAAGAGTTGGGCAAAGACAAGTCACAAAAAGACAAGAGTAAAAAAAAAGACAAGAGTCACACAGAGACAAGAGTCAGAGACAAGAGTCATTCAGAGACAAGATTCACACAGAGACAAAAGTCACACAGACACAAGAATCACACAGAGACAAGAGTCAGACAGTGACAAGAATCACACAGAGATAACCAGAGACAAGTCTCACACAGACAATGGCCACTAAGAGTCACACAGAGACAAGAGTCACACAGAGGCAAGAGTCACACAGAGACAGCAAACGATTAATTCACTAAACAATTTGTAGAGAAAATGGTGTCAAAACACAATCCTGATAATGGCTGAATTACTGACAAGGTTAACCAATCGTTGACACAAGAAGAGTAACAGATGTTTGACATGACAACAATAACATGTTTGACATGAGAACAGACCACACAACACATACAGACACACAGCACAATAAATACATCAAATACAATCAATATAGAAGATATAATAACATAACAAATATAATAACATAACAAATATAATAACACAACACATATAATAACATAACAAATATAATAACATAACAAAAATATAATAACATAACACATGTAATAACATAACACATATAATAACATAACACATATAATAACAAAACCCATATAATAACATAACAAATATAATAACATAACACATATAATAACATAACACATATAATAACATAACAAATATAATAACATAACACATATAATAACATAACACATATAATAACATAACACATATAATAACATAACACATATAATAACATAACACATATAATAACATAACACATGTGAAATGTGAGAAATGGAGAGACTAACCTCCAGGACACCATCTTCTAGACCACAGAGGAGAGTCATAAAGCTGTCTTGGGTAAAGAACTGCCACATGCCCTGTCTCTGGGCATACAGCCAGAGAATCTCAGCTGACTCTGAGTAATACATCAATATGACAGTGTTAGGCACTAGCCTTGCTGATGTGGACATACAGGTCAGTCAGTTTATGTGTGGACATACAGGTCAGTCAGTTTATGTGTGGACATACAGGTCAGTCAGTCAGTGTATGTGTGGACATACAGGTCAGTCAGTCAGTGTATGTGTGGACATACAGGTCAGTCAGTTTCTGTGTGGACATACAGGTCAGTCATTTTATGTGTGGACATACAGGTCAGTCAGTCAGTTTATGTGTGGACATACAGGTCAGTCAGTCAGTTTATGTGTGGACATACAGGTCAGTCAGTCAGTTTATGTGTGGACATACAGGTCAGTCAGTCAGTTTATGTGTGGACATACAGGTCAGTCAGTTTATGTGTGGACATACAGGTCAGTCAGTTTATGTGTGGACATACAGGTCAGTCAGTTTATGTGTGGACATACAGGTCAGTCAGTTTATGTGTGGACATACAGGTCAGTCAGTTTATGTGTGGACATACAGGTCAGTCAGTTTATGTGTGGACATACAGGTCAGTCAGTTTCTGTGTGGACATACAGGTCAGTCATTTTATGTGTGGACATACAGGTCAGTCAGTCAGTTTATGTGTGGACATACAGGTCAGTCAGTCAGTTTATGTGTGGACATACAGGTCAGTCAGTCAGTTTATGTGTGGACATACAGGTCAGTCAGTCAGTTTATGTGTGGACATACAGGTCAGTCAGTTTATGTGTGGACATACAGGTCAGTCAGTTTATGTGTGGACATACAGGTCAGTCAGTTTATGTGTGGACATACAGGTCAGTCAGTTTATGTGTGGACATACAGGTCAGTCAGTTTATGTGTGGACATACAGGTCAGTCAGTTTATGTGTGGACATACAGGTCAGTCAGCCAGTTTCTGTGTGCACAAACACAAGTGTGTCCATGAATGTGAGTGTGACAGAACATTGTTGGTTTTGAAGCTAAAGTTCAAGGTCAGGTCGCGATAAGAAGAAAACATAAACACAATCTACATTAGGCTTACATTATAGAAGAATACATCATAGAAGAAGAATTCATCAATGAGTACATCATGGAAGAATACATCAATGAGTACATCATAGAAGAATACATCATTGAGTACATCATGGAAGAATACATCAATGAGTACATCATGGAAGAAGAATACATCAATGAGTACATCATGGAAGAATACATCAATGAGTACATCATGGAAGAATACATCAATGAGTACATCATGGAAGAATACATCAATGAGTACATCATGGAAGAATACATCAATGAGTACATCATGGAAGAATACATCAATGAGTACATCATGGAAGAAGAATACATCAATGAGTACATCATGGAAGAATACATCAATGAGTACATCATGGAAGAATACATCATTGAGTACATCATGGAAGAATACATCAATGAGTACATCATGGAGTGCTACTCTGCTGGACAACAATAAATGGTGGCATGGCTCAGAGGGACAAATGAGGGACAAATGAGGGACGGAAGCTACTCATTCTGAGTTTTTCCCTTTTGATGTTTCTTTTGGTAGCGGGTTCCAGTGACTATTCTTGTATTTTTTTGTGTACTGAATGATGTGGACCTGAGTTCTCCTGGCTGTAGTGCAAATATTCTCAATACGCTCTGCCCTAATGGAGATCCTCACCTTATTAACCACCCTGATGTAACACAGTCCGTTCTCAGGAGTACAACGAGGTCGAGAGGTAGGGATCTTGGTCAGCATGTTTAACCTGGCGAGAGGTAAGGGTCTTGGCCAGCATGTTTCACCTGGCGAGAGGTGAGGGTCTTGGCCAGCATGTTTCACCTGGCGAGAGGTGAGGGTCTTGGCCAGCATGTTTCACCTGGCGAGAGGTGAGGGTCTTGGCCAGCATGTTTCACCTGACGAGAGGTGGAGGTCTTGGCCAGCATGTTTCACCTGGCGAGAGGTGAGGGTCTTGGCCAGCATGTTTCACCTGGCGAGAGGTGAGGGTCTTGGCCAGCATGTTTCACCTGGCGAGAGGTGAGGGTCTTGGCCAGCATGTTTCACCTGACGAGAGGTGGAGGTCTTGGCCAGCATGTTTCACCTGGCGAGAGGTGAGGGTCTTGGCCAGCATGTTTCACCTGGCGAGAGGTGAGGGTCTTGGCCAGCATGTTTCACCTGGCGAGAGGTGAGGGTCTTGGCCAGCATGTTTCACCTGGCGAGAGGTGAGGGTCTTGGCCAGCATGTTTCACCTGACGAGAGGTGGAGGTCTTGGCCAGCATGTTTCACCTGACGAGAGGTGAGTGTCTTGGCCAGCATGTTTCACCTGATGAGAGGTGAGGGTCTTGGCCAGCATGTTTCACCTGGCGAGAGGTGAGGGTCTTGGCCAGCATGTTTCCCCTGACGAGAGGTGGAGGTCTTGGCCAGCATGTTTCACCTGACGAGAGGTGAGGGTCTTGGCCAGCATGTTTCACCTGATGAGAGGTGAGGGTCTTGGCCAGCATGTTTCACCTGACGAGAGGTGGAGGTCTTGGCCAGCATGTTTCACCTGACGAGAGGTGGGGGTCTTGGCCAGCATGTTTCACCTGACAAGAGGTGGAGGTCTTGGCCAGCATGTTTCACCTGACGAGAGGTGAGGGTCTTGGCCAGCATGTTTCACCTGACGAGAGGCGGGGGTCTTGGCCAGCATGTTTCACCTGGCGAGAGGTGGTGGTCTTGGCCAGCATGTTTCATGTGACACAAACAAACATATGGACATACAAACAAACATACAAACAAACATACATACAAACATACATACAAACATAAACATTCATTCAAACATATTGTCGCAACGTAAGGCGTTTCCACAGTAGTTAGCTATCTAGAATGTTACCACATGCATCCACATCATCCACGACCACACAGCAATTAACATAGCAAATGGCAGGTGACAGATTTATTACATGAAAATCAACAAAACTAACATTTAGAAAACAGAACAGCAAAAACGATATTATTACAAATGAACATACACAATATTATTAAAGTGAGCGAAATACATCTGAACTAAATGATCATAATTTATATATATATATATATTAATATAAATATTAACTACAGCGGAAGTTTTAAGCATTAGCTTTTACATTCTCATTCAACCCAGTTCTAACCGCTACACTTGCCTTCCCTTGGCACACATTCAGGTACCTTCGTTCCCAGTGTCGCAGACACCATCACCCCTGCCCTTAACACCCATACTCTGGCTGGAACTGTTACAATACAAACATACATACAAACAAATGTTCAAATATACAAACAAACACACACACACATATATTTACAAACAAACATGCAAACATACATACAAACAAACATGCAAACATACATACAAACAAACATACAAACAAACAAACAAACATACAAACAAACAAAAATGAACGTGGACCTACCCAAGGCCTTGCCTGTATTGTCTGGCAGATAGACTAACGTCTCCAGGACTGCAGCAAGAAGGTCAAGGCTGGTCTGCCTGCGTTGGTAGCACCCGCCAGGGACCATACTGTCCATCAATAACTGATACAGCCACTCTACAAACTGCAGACTACGTACTGGAAGGAACAAGGTTCAAGTCTTAGTGAGGTTGGTTGATTATTGATCCAGCGGCCTATGGGCTCCTGCCCTTTGGCCCAATGCCATATAGTGGTATCTGCAAGTGTTTGTAAGCTGGTGTTTAGTTCCGTACAAAGTGTTCCATTTGTCTGGCCTACGAGGTAAAAGCTCTTTCCTAACATCCGCAAGGGCCAGACATTCAAAAAGACATAATGGACGAACAGAGAGAGAGAGAGAGAGAGAGAGAGAGAGAGAGAGAGAGAGAGAGAGAGAGAGAGAGAGAGAGAGAGAGAGATCTTCATCACACGTAATGGACGAACAGAGAGAGAGAGAGGTCTTCATCATACGTTATAGACAAACATCAAACAGGCATAGAGCTTCAACTTACCAAGAAATGTTTCTTCCGTCCTGTTATTCCTGATAGCTGTTATACAACTGTCTCGTATTCTCACAAACATCTTTCTGAGAGCAGAGGTCATATTTTGACGGAAAGATACTGAGTCACTCTTCAGATTGGCTGGTAAAAATTGTAGTAGGAGATCTGATTCTACATTGGACATGGGCTCTGCAGAAGGAAGGTATAACAAGTCTGATTCTACATCGGACATGGGCTCTGCAAAAGGAAGGTATAACAAGTCTGATTCTACATCGGAGATGAGCTCTGCAGAAGGAAGGTATAACAAGTCTGATTCTACATCGGAGATGAGCTCTGCAGAAGGAAGGTATAACTAGTCTGATTCTACATCGGACATGGGCTCTGCAGAAGGAAGGTATAACAAGTCTGATTCTACATTAGACATGGGCTCTGCAGAAGGAAGGTATAACAAGTCTGATTCTACATCAGACATGGGCTCTGCAGAAGGAAGGTATAACAAGTCTGATTCTACATCGGACATGGGCTCTGCAAAAGGAAGGTATAACAAGTCTGATTCTACATCGGAGATGAGCTCTGCAGAAGGAAGGTATAACAAGTCTGATTCTACATCGGAGATGAGCTCTGCAGAAGGAAGGTATAACTAGTCTGATTCTACATCGGACATGTGCTCTGCAGAAGGAAGGTATAACAAGTCTGATTCTACATTAGACATGGGCTCTGCAGAAGGAAGGTATAACAAGTCTGATTCTACATTAGACATGGGCTCTGCAGAAGGAAGGTATAACAAGTCTGATTCTACATTAGACATGGGCTCTGCAGAAGGAAGGTATAACAAGTCTGTTTCTACATCAGACATGGGCTCTGCAGAAGGAAGGTATAACAAGTCTGACATTAGCCAGAAAACACATGACAAGATTGACATCGAGTTACATATTAAGCTGCAGTGGACATCAGCTACAACAACTAAACATCAGCTACAACAACTAAACATCAGCTACAACAACTAAACTAAACATCAGCTACAACAACTAAACATCAGCTACAACAACTAAACTAAACATCAGCTACAACAACTAAACATCAGCTACAACAACTAAACTAAACATCAGCTACAATAACTAAACATCAGCTACAACAACTAAACTAAACATCAGCTACAACAACTAAACTTCAGCTACAACAACTAAACTAAACATCAGCTACAACAACTAAACATCAGCTACAACAACTAAACATCAGTTACACAAATTTAACATCAGCTACATAAAAAACTAAATCACTCTTACCTCCTCTCCTGAGTGAGGTACACACAAGTTGGAGGGCTTCTACCCTGACCCCATCTTCTGCACACAACAAGGACTCTTGGAGAAGGTTGCTGGCCAGACAACAGTTGGATATCTGCAGTTCACATGGGAAGTCTTTATCATAGTTGTCTCACTAACCCGGCACTGAACTGACAATGGCACTAACCTGGCACTAACCTGGCACTAACCTGACACTGGCACTAACCTGGCACTAACCTGGTACTGGCACTAACCTGGCACTGGGACTAACCTGGCACTGGCACTAACCTGGAATTGGCCCTAACCTGGTACTGGCACTAACCTGGTACTGGCACTGACCTGGCATTGGCACTAACCTGGTACTGGCACTGACCTGGAATTGGCACTAACCTGACACTAACCTGGTACTGGCACTAACCTGGTACTGGCACTGACCTGGCATTGGCACTGACCTGGTACTGGCACTGACCTGGTACTGGCACTGACCTGGCATTGGCACTGACCTGGTACTGGCACTGACCTGGTACTGGCACTAACCTCGTACTGGTGTAGCAGATCCCACTGTTTGCCCAAGTGTTATTCTAACTTAGAACATTCTCACACTCATCCACATCATCATGACCACACACAGCAAATAATGTAGCACACAGCAGATGGCATATTTATTATATAATACTCATACCAGAAAAATGAGTAGGGAAATTACAAACACAATACAATACAAATCATCTTAACTAAGTATTCCTATATTATATATATGTTAATATAAATATTAACTAAAGCGGAAATTTTAGCATTAGCTATTGATGGAATTCCCAACTATCATTATCCAGTTCTATTGCCGTACACACATCACACACACACATCTAGATCTCACCTAGTCGATCTACACACTCGCTTAACTCGTCAGGACATGCATCGTTTACAAGGTGTCCTGCATTAAACACACGTTCAGATTATCTATTAATACAAAACGCCCACACACACCTATACGAGCAGCTGACCCCGACTCAATGACGTGTGTTCAATCTCCAACATTCGTACAACAGTCTATCAATCGCTCCTCTATCTGAGTCGGTGAGCTAAACCAGACTCCTATCTACATTCACCCGTTCCCTCTCTATGCCAGCCTACTTGAGCTAAACTTTGTCTCGTATTATATGCTCTCAAGCAGTATCAGAGCTGACCAATGGATCTCAGGGCGATGGCTCTATTCAGTCGTTATTGGAACGAAATACTTTGCACACCTGTCACTCATCTATCGTAGCAAGCTCCGCTGCCCTCCCGTCTGTCACTCACCCGCTACTGCCCAAATCGGAACGCCAGTGGTCAGTTCCTACCTGTACATTCTTTCCCCAACTACGATTCCCTTTGTTGAGACGGTGAATGACCTTAGCGCGCATTCAGGTACCTTTGTTATCAGCAACCACATCACCCCTGCCCAAAACTCTCTTGTTCGGGGTGGAACTGTTACACTGGCACTAACCTGGTACTGACCTTGTACTAACCTCGCACTAACCTTGTACTAACCTGGCACTGACCTTGTACTAACCTGGCACTGACTTTGTACTAACCTGGTGCTAATCTGGTACTAACCTGGCCCTAACCTTGTACTAACATGGCACTAACCTTGTACTAACATGGCACTAACCATGTACTAACCTGGCACTGACCTTGTATTAGCCTGGTGCTAACCTGGTACTAACCTGGCACTAACCTGACACTAACCTTGTACTAACCTGACACTAACCTTGTACTAACATGGCACTAACCTTGTACTAACATGGCACTAACCTTGTACTAACCTGACACTAACCTTGTACTAACCTGGCACTAGCATTGTACTAACCTGGTACTGGCACTAACCTGGTACTGGCACTAACCTGATACTGGCACTAACCTTGTACTGGCACTGACCTGGTACTAATCTGGTACTGGCACTAACCTGGTACTTGCACTGACCTGGAACTAACCTGGTACTGGCACTAACCTGGCATTGGCACTAACCTGGTACTGGCACTGACCTGGTACTGGCACTAACCTGGTACTGGCATTAACCTGGCACTGGAACTAACCTGGTACTGACACTGACGTGGTACTAACCTGGCACTGGCACTAACCTGGTACTGGTACTAAACTGATACTAGTACTAACCTGGCACTCAACAAATATTCAACAATCAACTCAACCAAATGTGGTCTACCTCTGTCTGTGGTCTACCTCTCTCAGTGGTCTACCTCTCTCAGTGGTCTATCTCTCTCAGTGGTCTACCTCTGTCAGTGGTCTACCTCTGTCAGTGGTATACCTCTCTTAGTGGTCTACCTCTCTCAGTGCTCTACCTCTCTCAGTGGCTACCTCTGTCTGTGGTCTACCTCTCTCAGTGGTCTACCTCTCACAGTGATCTACCACTCTGTGGTCTACCTCTCTCTCTCTCTGTGGTCTACCTCTGTCTGTGGTCTACCTCTGTCTGTGGTCTACCTCTCTCTGTGGTCTACCTCTCTCTGCGGTCTACCTCTCTCTCTGTGTGGTCTACCTCTGTCTGTGGTCTACCTCTGTCTGTGGTCTAACTCTGTTTCTGGTCTACCTGTTTGTGCTACATATCTGTCTAAAGGTTACTGTCGTCATATAGCAGACAGTGCTGTCAAGGATGAAGTACTATAGGTTTTCTTGTACACTGTCACAGCTGGTGAGGCCATCAGTTCCCTTCCTCACTGTCTTTCCTTCCCTAACAGATACTTGTCTACATCTGGGTCAACTGGAACATGCCAAAAATGAGGATTGAACCTAGTCAATCTGTTATATGAAGCAAGCGATCTACCATTTGCAACAACAACTGTTTTTGCATTAATGGAACACTAGATGACCCCCACCAAACATCCATCCACCAAACGTCCATCCACCAAACGTCCATCCACCAAACATTCATCCACCAAACATCCATCCACCAAACATTGATCCACCAAACATTAATCCACCAAACATCCATCCACCATCCATCCACCAAACGTCTAGCCACCAAACATCCATCCACCAAACATCCATCTACCAAACATCCATCCACCATCCATCCATCCACCAAACATCCATCTACCAAACATCCATCCACCATCCATCCATCCACCAAACATCCAGCCACCAAACATCATCCACCAAACATTCATCCACCAAACATCCAGTTACCAAACCAAAGTCTGAGACTAAATCTTACGTGTAAGACTTCCCTGCCAACAGCCGACACCGCGACCCAAGCAAAAAGCCACCGCAGTCTGGAAGGGTGATCACACGAGCTCAGATGTTGCTCTGTGACATTAAGTAGCCGCTCATAACTGCCAGTAACAAGCTTCAGTGATGGAGGCAACCAGTACATGCGTGTTTTCAGGGCTTGTAAGCTGGAAGTAAATGGAGGCAACCAGTACATGAGTGTTTTCAGGGTTTGTAAGCTGGAAGTCAATGGAGGCAACCAGTACATGAGTGTTTTCAGGGTTTGTAAGCTGGAAGTCAATGGAGGCAACCAGTACATGAGTGTTTTCAGGGTTTGTAAGCTGGAAGTCAATGGAGGCAACCAGTACATGAGTGTTTTCAGGGTTTGTAAGCTGGAAGTCAATGGAGGCAACCAGTACATGAGTGTTTTCAGGGTTTGTAAGCTGGAAATCAATGGAGGCAACAGAGTAACTTTTATTTGTAGTTTTAAAAAAAAAAAAAAATGTTGTGTGTCCACTGTGCTGTATTTGATAGCTGTGGGTGTGTGTGGTATGTGCTACTATTGGTCCTGACACCCATTTTCTACAAATTCTTTCAACTTGACTTTCTCTTCCTATCCTATGACTGTCACCAGACGACCTGTAAGGCAGCCAGAATCTTCCTCTTCCTAGATGAATTAACACAAATGGTTGAGGAATTGTAAATCCACATGGAGTTGTGGGTTTAGCACACTTCCTTCTCGTGTTAAAAGGAGATTCATTTCTTCTCGTGTTAAAAGGAAATTAATTTCTTCTCATATTAAAAGGAGATTCATTTCTTTTCATATTAAAAGGAGATTCATTTCTTCTCATATTAAAAGGAGATATTGGTATCTGTTAGAGCAATAGTGGCCCTTCTATGATCAGTCTCTTGTCTGTTGGAGCAATAGTGGCCCTTCTATGATCAGTCTCTTGTCTGTTGGAGCAATAGCGGCCCTTCTATGATCAGTCTCTTGTCTGTTGGAGCAATGGTGGCCCTTCTATGATCAGAGTTTCTTGTCTGTTGGAGCAATAGTGGCCCTTCTATGATCAGTCTCTTGTCTGTTGGAGCAATGGTGGCCCTTCTATGATCAGAATTTCTTGTCTGTTGGAGCAAAGGTGGCCCTTCTATGATCAGTCTCTTGTCTGTTGGAGCAATGGTGGCCCTTCTATGATCAGTCTCTTGTCTGTTGGAGCAATGGTGGCCCTTCTATGATCAGTCTCTTGTCTGTTGGAGCAATGGTGGCCCTTCTATGATCAGTCTCTTGTCTGTTGGAGCAATGGTGGCCCTTCTATGATTAGTCTCTTGTCTGTTGGAGCAATGGTGGCCCTTCTATGATCAGTCTCTTGTCTGTTGGAGCAATGGTGGCCTTCTATGATCAGTCTCTTGTCTGTTAGAGCAATAGTGGCCCTTCTATGATCCGTCTCTTGTCTGTTGGAGCAATGGTGGCCCTTCTATGATCAGTCTCTTGTCTGTTGGAGCAATGGTGGCCCTTCTATGATCAGAGTCTCTTGTCTGTTGGAGCAATAGTGGCCCTTCTATGATCAGTCTCTTGTCTGTTGGAGCAATGGTGGCCCTTCTATGATCTGTCTCTTGTCTGTTGGAGCAATAGTGGCCCTTCTATGATCAGTCTCTTGTCTGTTGGAGCAATGGTGGCCCTTCTATGATCAGAGTTTCTTGTCTGTTGGAGCAATGGTGGCCCTTCTATGATCAGTCTCTTGTCTGTTGGAGCAATGGTGGCCCTTCTATGATCAGTCTCTTGTCTGTTGGAGCAATGGTGGCCCTTCTATGATCAGTCTCTTGTCTGTTGGAGCAATAGTGGCCCTTCTATGATCAGTCTCTTGTCTGTTGGAGCAATGGTGGCCCTTCTATTATCAGAGTTTCTTGTCTGTTGGAGCAATAGTGGCCCTTCTATGATCAGTCTTTTGTCTGTTGGAGCAATAGTGGCCCTTCTATGATCAGTCTCTTGTCTGTTGGAGCAATGGTGGCCCTTCTATGATCAGTCTCTTGTCTGTTGGAGCAATGGTGGCCCTTCTATGATCAGAGTCTCTTGTCTGTTGGAGCAATAGTGGCCCTTCTATGATCAGTCTCTTGTCTTTGGAGCAATGGTGGCCCTTCTATGATCAGAGTCTCTTGTCTGTTGGAGCAATGGTGGCCCTTCTATGATCAGAGTTTCTTGTCTGTTGGAGCAATAGTGGCCCTTCTATGATCAGTCTCTTGTCTGTTGGAGCAATGGTGGCCCTTCTATGATCAGAGTCTCTTGTCTGTTGGAGCAATGGTGGCCCTTCTATGATCAGTCTCTTGTCTGTTGGAGCAATGGTGGCCCTTCTATGATCAGTCTCTTGTCTGTTGGAGCAATGGTGGCCCTTCTATGATCAGAGTCTCTTGTCTGTTGGAGCAATGGTGGCCCTTCTATTATCAGAGTTTCTTGTATGTTGGAGCAATGGTGGCCCTTCTATGATCAGAGTTTCTTGTCTGTTGGAGCAATGGTGGCCCTTCTATGATCAGTCTCTTGTCTGTTGAAACTGTTCGTTGCAAAAGGGGTTCTTCCCGAATCACGGCATAAAGTATACAAAAGTCTCTTGGTCTCGCACATTCAGCCCAGATGTAGGAGTGGCAAAGGACAACGACTTAGCTAGAACCACTAAGTTGTAACTGGACAGTATTAGAATTGATGAATTGTGTAATTGCAGATATAGACTTAGAGCCTGCGTATATTTAATTGACAGAGGTAACATCAAAATCCTCTGTGTTAGTTTAGGGTATGATTTTATTGAGTGTACCAGTTAATCTCGTTTGATTCATATTGTACTACAAATATGCTGGTCAAATAAATTTAGTTATTTTGTCTGAAGGCTTAACGATAGTTTTAGTGTTGACTGAGTTTGACTGAGTTGCCTGTGTCTGACTGTGTTGAAGTCATGTTGTTCTTTAGATATATGTTGTAGCTGGTTGATAAGTCAACTAAGCCTACCCTGCTACACTTCACACAGACACGACACATCTACATACAGACAAGACACATCTACACACAGACAAGACACATCAACACAGAGACAAGACACATCTACACACAGAAAAGACACATCTACACACAGACAAGACACATCTACACACAGGCAAGACACATCTACACACAGACAAGACACATATACACACAGACAAGACACATCTACACACAGACAAGACACATATACATACAGACAAGACACATCTACACACAGACAAGACACCTCTACACACACACAAGACACATCAAATAACAGACATGACACATCGACAAGACAAATCTACACACAGACAAGACACATCAACACACAGACAAGACACATCTACACACAGACAAGACACATCTACACACAGACAAGACATATCTACACACAGACAAGACACATCAACACACAGACAAGATACATCTACACACAGAAGAGACAGATCTACACACAGACACGACACATCGACAAGACAAATCTACACACAGACAAGACACATCAACACACAGACAAGACACATCTACACACAGACAAGATACATCTACACACAGACAAGACACATCTACACACAGACAAGACACATCAACACACAGACAAGATACATCTACACACAGAAGAGACAGATCTACACACAGACAATACACATCTACACAAATATCTACACACAGACAAGACACATCTACACACAGACAAGACACATCTACACACAGACAAGACACATCTACACACAGACACGACACATCTACACAAACATCTACACACAGGCAAGACACATATACACACAGACAAGACACATCTACACACAGACAAGACACCTCTACACACACACAAGACACATCAAATAACAGACACGACACATCGACAAGACAAATCTACACACAGACAAGACACATCAACACACAGACAAGACACATCTACACACAGACAAGACACATCTACACACAGACAAGACACATCTACACACAGACAAGACACATCAACACACAGACAAGATACATCTACACACAGAAGAGACAGATCTACACAAACATCTACACACAAACAAGACACATCTACACACAGACAAGACACATCTACATACAGACATGACACATCTAGACACAGACAAGACACATCTACACACAGACAAGACACATCTACACACAGACACGATACATCTACCCACAGACAAGACAAATCTACACAAATATCTACACACAGACATGACACATCTACACACAGACAAGACACATCTACACACAGACAAGACACATCTAGACACAGACAAGACACATCTACACACAGACAAGACACATCTACACACAGACAAGACACATCTACACACAGACAAGACATATCTACACACAGACAAGACACATCTACACAAATATCTACACACAAACAAGACACATCTACACACAGACAAGACACATCTACACACAGACAAGACACATCTACACATAGACATGACACATCTACACACAGACATGACACATCTACACACAGACACGACACATCTACACACAGACAAGACACATCTACACACAGACAAGACACATCTACACAAACATCTACACACAGACAAGACATATCTACATACAGACAAGACACATCTACACATAGACATGACACATCTACACACAGACATGACACATCTACACACAGACATAACACATCTATACACAGACATGACACATCTACACACAGACAAGGCACATCTACATACAGACAAGACACATCTACACTCAGACAAGACACATCTACACATAGACATGACACATCTACACACAGACATGACACATCTACACACAGACATGACACATCTACACACAGACAAGACACATCTACACACAGACAAGACATATCTACACACAGACAAGACACATCTACACAAATATCTACACACAAACAAGACACATCTACACACAGACAAGACACATCTACACACAGACAAGACACATCTACACATAGACATGACACATCTACACACAGACATGACACATCTACACACAGACACGACACATCTACACACAGACAAGACACATCTACACACAGACAAGACACATCTACACAAACATCTACACACAGACAAGACATATCTACATACAGACAAGACACATCTACACATAGACATGACACATCTACACACAGACATGACACATCTACACACAGACATAACACATCTATACACAGACATGACACATCTACACACAGACAAGGCACATCTACATACAGACAAGACACATCTACACTCAGACAAGACACATCTACACATAGACATGACACATCTACACACAGACATGACACATCTACACACAGACATGACACATCTACACACAGACAAGACACATCTACACACAGACAAGACACATCTACACAAACATCTACACACAGACAAGACACATCTACACACAGACAAGACACATCTACACATAGACATTACACATCTACACACAGACATAACACATCTACACACAGACACAACACATCTACACACAGACAAGACACATCTACACACAGACAAGACACATCTACACAAACATTTACACACAGACAAGACACATCTACACACAGACAAGACACATCTACACACAGACAAGACACATCTACACAAACAACTACACACATACAAGACACATCAACACAAACATCTACACACAGACAAGACACATCTACATACAGACAAGACACATCTACACACAGACAAGACACATCTACACACAGACAAGACACATCAACACGCAGACAAGATACATCTACACACAGAAGGGACAGATCTACACACAGACAATACACATCTACACAAATATCTACACACAGACAAGACACATCTACACACAGACAAGACACATCTACACACAGACAAGACACATCTACACACAGACACGACACATCTACACAAACATCTACACACAAACAAGACACATCTACACACAGACAAGACACATCTACATACAGACATGACACATCTAGACACAGACAAGACACATATACACACAGACAAGACACATCTACACACAGACACAACACATCTACCCACAGACAAGACACATCTACACAAATATCTACACACAGACATGACACATCTACACACAGACAATACACATCTACACACAGACAAGACACTTCTACACACAGACAAGACACTTCTACACACAGACAAGACACATCTACACAAACATCTACACAGACAAAACACATCTACACACAGACAAGACACATCTACACACAGACAAGACACATCTACACACAGACAAGACACATCTACATACAGACAAGACACATCTACACACAGACAAGACACATCTACAAACAGACAAGACACATCTACACACAGACACGACACATCTACACACAGACAAGACACATCTAAACACAAACAAGACACATCTACACACAGACATGACACATCTACACACAGACATGACATATCTTCAAAAACATTTACACACAGACAAGACACATCTACACACAGACAAGACACATCTACACAAATATCTACACACAAAGAAGACACATCTACACACAGACAAGACACATCTACACACAGACAAGACCCATCTACACACAGACAAGACACATCTACACACAGACAAGACACATCTACACATAGACAACACACATCTACACACAGACACGACACATCGACACAACCATCTACACACAAACAAGACACATCTACACACAGACAAGACACATCTACATACAGACATGACACATCTAGACACAGACAAGACACATCTACACACAGACACAAAAAATCTACACACAGACAAGACACATCTACACACAGACAAGACACATCAACACAAATATCTACACACAGACACGACACATCTACACACAGACAATACACATCTACACACATACAAGGCACATCTACACACAGACAAGACACTTCTACACACAGACAAGACACATCTACACAAACATCTACACACAGACAAGACACATCTACACACAGACAAGACACATCTACACACAGACAAGACACATCTACACAAACATCTACACACAGACAAGACACATCTACACACAGACAAGACACATCTACACACAGACAAGACACATCTACACACAGACAAGACACATCTACACACAGATAAGATACATCTACACACAGACAAGACACATCTACACACAGACAAGACACATCTACATACAGACAAGACACATCTACACACAGATAAGACACATCTACATACAGACAAGACACATCTACACACAGACAAGACACATCTACATACAGACAAGACACATCTACACAAACATCTACACACAGACAAGACACATCTACATACAGACAAGACACATCTACACACAGACAAGACATATCTACACAAACATCTACACAAACATCTACACACACACAAGACACATCTACACACAGACAAGACACATCTACACACAGACAAGACACATCTACACTCAGACAAGACACATCTACACATAGACATGACACATCTACACACAGACACGACACATCTACACACAGACAAGACACATCTACACACAGACAAGACACATCTACACAAACATCTACACACAGACAAGACACATCTACACACAGACAAGACACATCTACACATAGACATTACACATCTACACACAGACATAACACATCTACACACAGACACGACACATCTTCACACAGACAAGACACATCTACACACAGACAAGACACATCTACACACAGACAAGACACATCTACACACAGACAAGACACATCTACACAAACATCTACACACATACAAGACACATCAACACAAACATCTACACACAGACAAGACACATCTACACAAACATCTACACACAGACAAGGCACATCTACACACAGACAAGACACATTTACACACAGACAAGCCACATCTACACAAACATCTACACACAGACAAGACACATCTACACACAGACAAGACACATCTACACACAGACATGACACATCTACACACAGACAATACACATCTACACATAGACATGACACATCTACACACAGACAAGACACATCTACACACAGACAAGACACATCTACACAAACATCTACACACATACAAGACACATCAACACAAACATCTACACACAGACAAGACACATCTACACAAACATCTACACACAGACAAGGCACATCTACACACAGACAAGACACATTTACACACAGACAAGCCACATCTACACAAACATGTACACACAGACAAGACACATCTACACACAGACAAGACACATCTACACACAGACATGACACATCTACACACAGACAATACACATCTACACATAGACATGACACATCTACACACAGACAAGACACATCTACACACAGACAAGACACATCTACACAAACATCTACACACAGACAAGACACATCTACACACAGACAAGACACATCTACACACAGACAAGACACATCTACACACAGACAAGACACATCTACACACAGATAAGATACATCTACACACAGACAAGACACATCTACACACAGACAAGACACATCTACATACAGACAAGACACATCTACACACAGATAAGACACATCTACATACAGACAAGACACATCTACACACAGACAAGACACATCTACATACAGACAAGACACATCTACACAAACATCTACACACAGACAAGACACATCTACATACAGACAAGACACATCTACACACAGACAAGACATATCTACACAAACATCTACACAAACATCTACACACACACAAGACACATCTACACACAGACAAGACACATCTACACACAGACAAGACACATCTACACACAGACCTGTCTGTTGATGTCAGCCCGACTAGTAATGTTGGCATCCACACATTCGTCCAGATCTGCAGGGCCTTAGTTTGGTTGTGATAATTTCTATGACAAGATACAAATATCCTTAGTTTGGTTGTGACAATTTCTATGACAAGATACAAATATCCTTAGTTTGGTTGTGATAATTTCTATGACAAGATACAAATATCCTTAGTTTGGTTGTGACAATTTCTATGACAAGATACAAATATCCTTAGTTTGGTTGTGATAATTTCTATGACAAGATACAAATATCCTTAGTTTGGTTGTGACAATTTCTATGACAAGATACAAATATCCTTAGTTTGGTTGTGACAATTTCTATGACAAGATACAACTCTCACAGAATGATACATGTGACAATAGCATACATTTGCGATTACAAGATGCTTTAGTCAAAACAAGATTCTTGTTATCACAAGATACGCCTATCACAAGATACATCTATCATAAGATACATCTATCACAAGATACACCTATCACAAGATACATCTATCACAAGATACACCTATCACAAGATACACCTATCACAAGATACACCTATCACAAGATACACCTATCACAAGATACACCTATCACAAGATACACCTATCACACGACAAATATATCACAGACTGATACATTTGAAACAACAATTTGCATGTCATAAAATGAAACATTTGTCCCGATCTGGCCATTGTATTTATCTTGTCTCAGCGAGAATGTAGAAATGGCTATCTGTGATAGAATGCTGTGTGTTGCTCACATGATGCGCTGGACACACGTGCGGTACACGTCACACGACACAGCTGCCAGCTGGTTAGCTTTCATGCATCTCATCAGATCTGTCCTCAGTTCTCTATCTTTCTGCATATCCTGTGGTTTAACACAGAGAAAACAATGTGGTTTAAAGTGAAGAGACAATATGATTTTACAAAAACTGTTTAAAAAATCACATTACATTTGATTTAGGAGAAAACAAATATATCTGGTTTCACGAAAGAAAACAAATATTTATGGTTTGACCTTGGAAAAAACAAATATTTCTGGTTTTATAAGAAAGGAAACAAATATTTCTGGTTTGACATAAAAGAAAACAAATATCTTTGGTTTGTTTGACATGAAAGAAAATAAATATCTCTGGTTTGACATGAAAGAAAAGAAATATTTATGGTTTGACCTTGGAAAAAACAAATATCTCTGGTTTGACATGAAAGAATGGAGACATGGACATAGAGAAGAAGCCACAACAGCCAGCTCAGAAATTAGATATCTGCGGTAGGTGGCCCAAATAACAACAGAGACAAACAATACGACAAACTCAACTTGAGTGGGTGTGGCCATGTCTGACTATCCCACAGCCGACATGGGAAGCCAAGAGTGAAAGGATCCAGTGGGTGTGGCCATGTCTGACTATCCCACAGCCGACATGGGAAGCAAAGAGTGAAAGGATCCAGTGGGTGTGGCCATGTCTGACTATCCCACAGCCGACATGGGAAGCAAAGAGTGAAAGGATCCAGTGGGTGTGGCCATGTCTGACTATCCCACAGCCGACATGGGAAGCAAAGAGTGAAAGGATCCAGTGGGTGTGGCCATGTCTGACTATCTCACAGCCGACATGGGAAGCCAAGAGTGAAAGGATCCAGTGGGTGTGGCCATGTCTGACTATCCCACAGCCGACATGGGAAGCAAAGAGTGAAAGGATCCCGTGGGTGTGGCCATGTCTGACTATCCCACAGCCGACATGGGAAGCCAAGAGTGAAAGGATCCAGTGGGTGTGGCCATGTCTGACTATCCCACAGCCGACATGGGAAGCCAAGAGTGAAAGGATCCAGTGGGTGTGGCCATGTCTGACTATCCCACAGCCGACATGGGAAGCCAAGAGTGAAAGGATCCAGTGGGTGTGGCCATGTCTGACTATCCCACAGCCGACATGGGAAGCCAAGAGTGAAAGGATCCAGTGGGTGTGGCCATGTCTGACTATCCCACAGCCGACATGGGAAGCCAATAGTGAAAGGATCCAGTGGGTGTGGCCATGTCTGACTATCCCACAGCCGACATGGGAAGCCAAGAGTGAAAGGATCCAGTGGGTGTGGCCATGTCTGACTATCCCACAGCCGACATGGGAAGCCAAGAGTGAAAGGATCCAGTGGGTGTGGCCATGTCTGACTATCCCACAGCCGACATGGGAAGCAAAGAGTGAAAGGATCCAGTGGGTGTGGCCATGTCTGACTATCCCACAGCCGACATGGGAAGCCAAGAGTGAAAGGATCCAGTGGGTGTGGCCATGTCTGACTATCCCACAGCCGACATGGGAAGCCAAGAGTGAAAGGATCCAGTGGGTGTGGCCATATCTGACTATCCCACAGCCGACATGGGAAGCAAAGAGTGAAAGGATCCAGTGGGTGTGGCCATGTCTGACTATCCCACAGCCGACATGGGAAGCCAAGAGTGAAAGGATCCAGTGGGTGTGGCCATGTCTGACTATCCCACAGCCGACATGGGAAGCCAAGAGTGAAAGGATCCAGTGGGTGTGGCCATGTCTGACTATCCCACAGCCGACATGGGAAGCAAAGAGTGAAAGGATCCAGTGGGTGTGGCCATGTCTGACTATCCCACAGCCGACATGGGAAGCAAAGAGTGAAAGGATCCAGTGGGTGTGGCCATGTCTGACTATCCCACAGCCGACATGGGAAGCCAAGAGTGAAAGGATCCAGTGGGTGTGGCCATGTCTGACTATCCCACAGCCGACATGGGAAGCCAAGAGTGAAAGGATCCAGTGGGTGTGGCCATGTCTGACTATCCCACAGCCGACATGGGAAGCCAAGAGTGAAAGGATCCAGTGGGTGTGGCCATGTCTGATCCCACAGCCGACATGGGAAGCAAAGAGTGAAAGGATCTAGACCATGAGGAATACCCAAAGTGCGCTAGGATGACAACATAGAACAGTCTATAAGAGGCACTGGACTAGACCATAAGGAAGAGAGCAGTACATCTGGCCAACATACACACCAGTACGTGACACCAGTACGTGACACCAGTAAGGTGTATCATAGAACATCAGGGATCACTCTTTGAAAATCTTTGGTTCCACAGCGAAGACTAGACAGATGGAGGCTGTCAGGCTGTAGACGGATGGAGGCTGTCAGGCTGTAGACAGACGGAAACTGTCAGGCTGTAGATGGATGGAAACTGTCAGGCTGTAGACGGACGGAGGCTGTCAGGCTGTAGATGGATGGAAACTGTCAGGCTGTAGACGGACGGAGGCTGTCAGGCTGTAGATGGATGGAAACTGTCAGGCTGTAGATGGATGGAAGCTGTCAGGCTGTAGATGGATGGAAGCTGTCAGGCTGTAGATGGATGGAAACTGTCAGGCTGTAGACAGACGGAGGCTGTCAGGCTGTAGATGGATGGAAACTGTCAGGCTGTAGACGGACGGAGGCTGTCAGGCTGTAGATGGATGGAAACTGTCAGGCTGTAGACAGATGGAAGCTGTCAGGCTGTAGACGGACGGAGGCTGTCAGGCTGTAGACGGATGGAAGCTGTCAGGCTGTAGACGGACGGAGGCTGTCAGGCTGTAGACGGATGGAAGCTGTCAGGCTGTAGATGGATGGAAGCTGTCAGGCTGTAGATGGATGGAAACTGTCAGGCTGTAGATGGATGGAAACTGTCAGGCTGTAGATGGATGGAAACTGTCAGGCTGTAGATGGATGGAAACTGTCAGGCTGTAGATGGATGGAAGCTGTCAGGCTGTAGATGGATGGAAACTGTCAGGCTGTAGACGGATGGAAACTGTCAGGCTGTAGACGGACGGAGGCTGTCAGGCTGTAGATGGATGGAAACTGTCAGGCTGTAGATGGATGGAAGCTGTCAGGCTGTAGATGGATGGAAGCTGTCAGGCTGTAGATGGATGGAAACTGTCAGGCTGTAGACAGACGGAGGCTGTCAGGCTGTAGATGGATGGAAACTGTCAGGCTGTAGACGGACGGAGGCTGTCAGGCTGTAGATGGATGGAAACTGTCAGGCTGTAGACGGACGGAGGCTGTTGATGGATGGAAACTGTCAGGCTGTAGACAGATGGAAGCTGTCAGGCTGTAGACGGACGGAGGCTGTCAGGCTGTAGACGGATGGAAGGTGTCAGGCTGTAGACGGACGGAGGCTGTCAGGCTGTAGACGGACGGAGGCTGTCAGGCTGTAGACGGATGGAAGCTGTCAGGCTGTAGACGGATGGAAGCTGTCAGGCTGTAGACGGACGGAGGCTGTCAGGCTGTAGACGGACGGAGGCTGTCAGGCTGTAGACGGATGGAAGCTGTCAGGCTGTAGACGGATGGAGGCTGTCAGGCTGTAGATGGATGGAGGCTGTCAGGCTGTAGACGGATGGAGGCTGTCAGGCTGTAGATGGATGGAAACTGTCAGGCTGTAGATGGATGGAAACTGTCAGGCTGTAGACGGATGGAGGCTGTCAGGCTGTAGATGGATGGAGGCTGTCAGGCTGTAGACGGATGGAGGCTGTCAGGCTGTAGATGGATGGAGGCTGTAGACGGACGGAGGCTGTCAGGCTGTAGACGGATGGAGGCTGTCAGGCTGTAGACGGACGGAGGCTGTCAGGCTGTAGATGGATGGAAACTGTCAGGCTGTAGATGGATGGAAACTGTCAGGCTGTAGACGGATGGAGGCTGTCAGGCTGTAGACGGATGGAAGCTGTCAGGCTGTAGATGGATGGAGGCTGTCAGGCTGTAGACGGACGGAGGCTGTCAGGCTGTAGACGGATGGAAGCTGTCAGGCTGTAGACGGACGGAGGCTGTCAGGCTGTAGACGGACGGAGGCTGTCAGGCTGTAGACGGATGGAAGCTGTCAGGCTGTAGACGGATGGAAGCTGTCAGGCTGTAGACGGACGGAGGCTGTCAGGCTGTAGACGGACGGAGGCTGTCAGGCTGTAGACGGATGGAAGCTGTCAGGCTGTAGACGGATGGAGGCTGTCAGGCTGTAGATGGATGGAGGCTGTCAGGCTGTAGACGGATGGAGGCTGTCAGGCTGTAGATGGATGGAAACTGTCAGGCTGTAGATGGATGGAAACTGTCAGGCTGTAGACGGATGGAGGCTGTCAGGCTGTAGATGGATGGAGGCTGTCAGGCTGTAGACGGATGGAGGCTGTCAGGCTGTAGATGGATGGAGGCTGTAGACGGACGGAGGCTGTCAGGCTGTAGACGGATGGAGGCTGTCAGGCTGTAGACGGACGGAGGCTGTCAGGCTGTAGATGGATGGAAACTGTCAGGCTGTAGATGGATGGAAACTGTCAGGCTGTAGACGGATGGAGGCTGTCAGGCTGTAGACGGATGGAAGCTGTCAGGCTGTAGACGGACGGAGGCTGTCAGGCTGTAGACGGACGGAGGCTGTCAGGCTGTAGACGGATGGAAGCTGTCAGGCTGTAGACGGATGGAAGCTGTCAGGCTGTAGACGGACGGAGGCTGTCAGGCTGTAGACGGACGGAGGCTGTCAGGCTGTAGACGGATGGAAGCTGTCAGGCTGTAGACGGATGGAGGCTGTCAGGCTGTAGATGGATGGAGGCTGTCAGGCTGTAGACGGATGGAGGCTGTCAGGCTGTAGATGGATGGAAACTGTCAGGCTGTAGATGGATGGAAACTGTCAGGCTGTAGACGGATGGAGGCTGTCAGGCTGTAGATGGATGGAGGCTGTCAGGCTGTAGACGGATGGAGGCTGTCAGGCTGTAGATGGATGGAGGCTGTAGACGGACGGAGGCTGTCAGGCTGTAGACGGATGGAGGCTGTCAGGCTGTAGACGGACGGAGGCTGTCAGGCTGTAGATGGATGGAAACTGTCAGGCTGTAGATGGATGGAAACTGTCAGGCTGTAGACGGATGGAGGCTGTCAGGCTGTAGACGGATGGAAGCTGTCAGGCTGTAGATGGATGGAGGCTGTCAGGCTGTAGACGGACGGAGGCTGTCAGGCTGTAGACGGATGGAGGCTGTCAGGCTGTAGACGGATGGAGGCTGTCAGGCTGTAGACGGACGGAGGCTGTCAGGCTGTAGATGGATGGAGACTGTCAGGCTGTAGATGGATGGAGGCTGTCAGGCTGTATACGGACGGAGGCTGTCAGGCTGTAGACGGATGGAGGCTGTCAGGCTGTAGACGGATGGAGGCTGTCAGGCTGTAGATGGACGGAGGCTGTCAGGCTGTAGACGGACGGAGGCTGTCAGGCTGTAGACGGACGGAGGCTGTCAGGCTGTAGACGGACGGAGGCTGTCAGGCTGTAACATACCAGAGTAGTGCTGAGAGACTTGTTCCTGACAAAATGCACAACAAGATGGTAAGACTCAAAGTTATGGAGACACCAACAACAAGATGGTAATACTCAAAGTTATGGAGACACCAACAACAAGATGGTAATACTCAAAGTTATGGAGACACCAACAACAAGATGGTAATACTCAAAGTTATGGAGACACCAACAACAAGATGGTAATACTCAAAGTTATGGAGACACCAACAACAAGATGGTAAGACTCAAAGTTATGGAGACACCAACAACAAGATGGTAAGACTCAAAGTTATGGAGACACCAACAACAAGAAGGTAATACTCAAAGTTATGGAGACACCAACAACAAGAAGGTAATACTCAAAGTTATGGAGACACCAACAACAAGATGGTAATACTCAAAGTTATGGAGACACCAACAACAAGATGGTAAGACTCAAAGTTATGGAGACACCAACAACAAGATGGTAATACTCAAAGTTATGGAGACACCAACAACAAGATGGTAAGCCTCAAAGTTATGGAGACACCAACAACAAGATGGTAATACTCAAAGTTATGGAGACACCAACAACAAGATGGTAAGCCTCAAAGTTATGGAGACACCAACAACAAGATGGTAAGCCTCAAAGTTATGGAGACACCAACAACAAGATGGTAAGCCTCAAAGTTATGGAGACACCAACAACAAGATGGTAAGACTCAAAGTTATGGAGACACCAACAACAAGATGGTAAGACTCAAAGTTATGGAGACACCAACAACAAGATGGTAATACTCAAAGTTATGGAGACACCAACAACAAGATGGTAAGACTGAAAGTTATGGAGACACCAACAACAAGATGGTAAGACTCAAAGTTATGGAGACACCAACAACAAGATGGTAATACTCAAAGTTATGGAGACACCAACAACAAGATGGTAATACTCAAAGTTATGGAGACACCAACAACAAGATGGTAAGACTCAAAGTTATGGAGACACCAACAACAAGATGGTAAGACTCAAAGTTATGGAGACACCAACAACAAGATGGTAAGACTCAAAGTTATGGAGACACCAACAACAAGATGGTAAGACTCAAAGTTATGGAGACACCAACAACAAGATGGTAATACTCAAAGTTATGGAGACACCAACAACAAGATGGTAATACTCAAAGTTATGGAGACACCAACAACAAGATGGTAAGACTCAAAGTTATGGAGACACCAACAACAAGATGGTAAGACTCAAAGTTATGGAGACACCAACAACAAGATGGTAAGACTCAAAGTTATGGAGACACCAATCACAAACAGAGAACTAGAGTTTGCAATATCCAAAATGAGCATGCAACAGTGGCCATCAAAGAGCTACTGATGGCTTGAAATATATCATGTTAGCATTAATACAGAAAGATGCAGCATTACGAATATCACTCTCGCAGAATACAAAAAGCTGGAGTTATCAAGATAAATGGAAAGCTTCTGAGAGAAGAGAGACATCCCATCTTTGAGTTACATTCTGAGAGAAGAGAGACATCCCATCTTTGAGTTACATTCTCAGAGAAGAGAGACATCCGATCTTTGAGTTACATTCTGAGAGAAGAGAGACATCCCATCTTTGAGTTACATTCTGAGAGAAGAGAGACATCCCATCTTGGAGTTACATTCTGAGAGAAGAGAGACATCCGATCTTGGAGTTACATTCTGAGAGAAGAGAGACATCCCATCTTGGAGTTACATTCTGAGAGAAGAGAGACATCCCATCTTGGAGTTACATTCGATGACAGGTTATCATAGAGAAGAAACATCAACAAGGAAACTAAAAAAGCCAGGAAAAAGTTTGCCTGTCTGAAATAAAATGAAGTGGAACCACATGGGGAGCTAGCCAAAAATACTGATCACCAGAGTTTACCAACAAGGTATACGAGCACATCTAGAATATGGGGCGGGATCATGGTGCACAGCACTAAGCGAGGTGCAAAGCCATGTGCATAGGTAGAGTCAGTACATGAATCAACACCTATAGTGGGTTGGAGACAGGGTCATTACATGAGCAATGAAATCAACACATACAGTAGGGTGGAGCAGCTGGGGAGACTACAAGCATTAAGAGAACGCATTCTGACCCTCAGTACATGAAAGGGTGCCCACCCCTGATCTACAAGAAGAACACATTACCTTGACACAGTCAACATCTACAAGAAGAACACATTACCTTGACATAGTCAACATCTACAAGAAGAACACATTACCTTGACACAGTCAACATCTACAGGAGGAACACATTACCTTGACACAGTCAACATCTACAGGAAGAACACATTACCTTGACACAGTCAACATCTACAACAAGAACACATTACCTTGACACAGTCAACATCTACAGGAGGAACACATTACCTTGACACAGTCAACATCTACAAGAAGAACACATTACCTTGACACAGTCAACATCTACAAGAAGAACACATTACCTTGACACAGTCAACATCTACAGGAGGAACACATTACCTTGACACAGTCAACATCTACAGGAGGAACACATTACCTTGACACAGTCAACATCTACAGGAGGAGCACATTACCTTGACACAGTCAACATCTACAGGAGGAACACATTACCTTGACACAGTCAACATCTACAGGAGGAACACATTACCTTGATACAGTCAACATCTACAAGAAGAACACATTACCTTGACACAGTCAACATGTTTAAGCAGAACTCTAAGCTGCTTGTATCTAGCCTTGGAGTGCCAAGCCAAGTCCAGAGCTCTGGACGTCAGCTGTTGAGACAAATCCACATAATCACTAATCCCTTCTGTCACTGCTTGCTTCCATATTGTGAGAAGACGGTCAAATATCTCCCCCACCAGGTCTGACACACCCTCAACTGGGCTCTCCCAATTTGGCCAAATGCAGATTAATGTCGAGGTCAAGATCTGACAACCTCTAGACATGAATGAAGTATGACTAGATAGACTATTTTTGCTGCCTGAGGCAGATCTTGTATCTTGGACAGGAGCTTCTTGAAGCAGCAGATCCTCAGTGTTTGAGGCAGATCTTGTATCTTGGACAGGAGCTTCTTGAAGCAGCAGATCCTCGGTGTGTGAGGCAGATCTTGTATCTTGGACAGGAGCTTCTTGATGCGGCAGATCTTTGGTGTCTGAGGCAGATCTTGTATCTTGGACAGGAGCTTCTTGAAGCAGCAGATCCTTGGTGTCTGAGGCAGATCTTGTATCTTGGACAGGAGCTTCTTGAAGCAGCAGATCTTTGGTGTCTGAGGCAGATCTTGGATCTTGGACAGGAGCTTCTTGAAGCAGCAGATCTTTGGTGTCTGAGGCAGATCTTGTATCTTGGACAGGAGCTTCTTGAAGCAGCAGATCCTTGGTGTCTGACGCAGATCTTGTATCTTGGACAGGAGCAATGTCAAACAATATCTGCTGACTGTTCATCTCCTTGGGAATAGCTAGAGAAGCAGTGAGAAGACGAGATGAAGCATCAGTAAGGCCAACATCTTCCACCTTTTGATACCAGACAGCCAGAAGATGGAATGCGAGGTAATCATGTGTTTTGGGTTCTTGACAAAGGTGGAGTATGAAAGGAAAGACCTGAACCAATACCGGTGTGTGTCCCCCCCTTAGGGTTTCTCTGTCACAGCTGACTAGTACACCTTTGACAAATGCTGCCGTTGGAACTGATACATCGTGAGGAATGTCGAGTCCCATCTCCACAATATCAAACTGCATGCCAGCAAATGTCACACAAGTCAGACCTAAAATAGACCACAAGTACAAAATTTAACAAGCACACTTGATACTATAACACATGTACACTTGACACTAATACAAGCACACTTGACACTAATACAAGCATACTTGACACTAATACAAGCATACTTGACACTAATACAAATACACTTGACACTAATACAAGCACACTTGACACTAATGCAAGTATATTTGACACTAATACAAGCATACTTGACACTAATACAAGCATACTTGACACTAATACAAGCATACTTGACACTAATACAAGCACACTTGATACTATAACACATGTACACTTTACACTAATACAAGCATACTTGACACTAATACAAGCATACTTGACACTAATACAAGCATACTTGACACTAATACAAGTATATTTGACACTAATACAAGCATACTTGACACTAATACAAGCATACTTGACACTAATACAAGCACACTTGACACTAATGCAAGTATATTTGACACTAATACAAGCATACTTGACACTAATACAAGCATACTTGACACTTATACAAGCATACTTAACATTAATACAAGCACACTTGACACTAATACAAGTATATTTGACACTAATACAAGCATACTTGACACTAATACAAATACACTTGACACTAATACAAGTATATTTGACACAATAACACAAGCTAACTTAACACCATAATACCAACTTCTCTGGTAAGGGTACTACCAAAATCAGTAAAGCTATCCACTGCTTGTAGGCGGTGTCCATGTACTGTGATGTTAGGTTCGTAGTACAGCTTCGCTGGCGCAGGTAGAAACATTACCTCCGTTTTCTCGGTGTTTACAGTAAGACCAAAATGAGTGCACACAGTACAGAACTTGTCCATGGTTGTCTGCATGCCCTGAGCACGTGTTAATGGCGCCGTCATCAGCAAAGAGATCTAAGATGGTTGCTTCTTTGACCTTTTTGAGAGACCTTAGGCACCTCACAGTGAACAGCTGCCCATCCGTCCGGTATATGAGAGGCCAGCACTCAGTGAATGTCAAGTCCAGTACTCAGTGAATGACAAGTCCAGCACTCAGTGAATGTCAAGTCCAGCACTCAGTGAATGTCAAGTCCAGCACTCAGTGAATGTCAAGTCCAGCACTCAGTGAATGTCAAGTCTAGCACTCAGTGAATGTCAAGTCCAGCACTCAGTGAATGTCAAGTCCAGCACTCAGTGAATGTCAAGTCCAGTACTCAGTCCAGCACTCAGTGAATGTCAAGTCCAGCACTCAGTCCAGCACTCAGTGAATGTCAAGTCGAGCACTCAGTGAATGTCAAGCCCAGCACTCAGTGAATGTCAAGTCCAGCACTCAGTGAATGTCAAGTCCAGTACTCAGTACTACACATGGAATTAGTCACACTCACGTCCCGTCTGTCCCTCCCACATCCCGTCTGTCCCTCCCACATCCCGTCTGTCCCTCCCTCTTGTCAATGAGATGCCACTGCTTAGATCGAGGGTGCGGCCAGACCAAACATGATAGGGGCTCACCCATTACCTGTACTTGTCTATCCAGCATGTCCCAAGTATTGTACCAGAGTCGATCGATTTGATGGAGCTCTGTTGCAGACGGTCAAGGGGTGTGCTCTATTCTATTGTACCAGAGTCGATCGATTTGATGGAGCTCTGTTGCAGACGGTCAAGGTGTCTGCTCTATTCTATTGTACCAGAGTCGATCGATTTGATGGAGCTCTGTTGCAGACGGTGAAGGGGTCTGCTCTATTCTATTTCACTCTAAACTGCTTAATTACAAATTCAAGAAACACTAAATCTAAGCACAATACAACATATTATGTATTCAAGTATCATTACCAACTATAAACTCTCTAACAACTGAAATTCTTTCTCTCACAAGCTTATCTAAAACACTTCTACTGCTAAACCTAACCTTATCAATACTGTTATTGCCCGGTTCTTTCTCTCACATGCTTATCTAAAACACTCCTACTGCTAAACCTAACCTTATCAATACTGTTATTGCCCGGTTCTTTCTCTCACATGCTTATCTAAAACACTCCTACTGCTAAACCTAACCTTATCAATACTGTTATTGCCCGGTTCTTTCTCTCACATGCTTATCTAAAACCCTCCTACTGCTAAACCTAACCTTATCAATACTGTTATTGCCCGGTTCTTTCTCCTGTCATAATCTGGCCTGATGCGACCAAACTTAGTTGCGGATTGCCACTGATGGTGAAGTTCGTAGGTTCTAAGCCCAGGGATGACATCCGTGGTCCTGTTCCTCTTTGTTTGCGGTAGATCAAAGTGGTCTCCACGTGGTCAGGATAGACTGTGTCAAATATGATCCATGGGATCACTGGACAACTGCCCCTAGCTGCGACTGACGACTTACATTCACGTGATGTCGACGTGATCAGTGGGACTGAGTCAATATGATGACTGAGATGACTGGAAGACTGCCTCTATAAGCTACTGACTACTTGTAATCACGACCACTACATAATATGAGGTAGTTACCTTGCCTGCTGCGTGTCTATCTCAACTGCCTCTCTCCATCGCCTAAATATCAACTCCAAAACTGTGTCCAATTCAACTGCTTGTTTCCGTGTGTCTCCTCTCAAGTCTGTCTCTGAAGTGCACTGTTCTATTCTTCTGTGGTCCTCAACTCAAATCTGCCTCAACTGCCTCTCTCTGTCACCTGCCCTCCACTGAGCGCCTCTCTCCGTCGCCTGCCCTCCACTGAGCGCCTCTCTCCATCGCCTGCCCTCCACTGAGCACCTCTCTCCGTCGCCTGCCCTCCACTGAGCGCCTCTTTCCATCGCCTGCCCTCCACTAAGCATCTCTCTCTGTCACCTGCCCTCCACTGAGCGCCTCTCTCCATCGCCTGCCCTCCACTGAGCGCCTCTCTCCGTCGCCTGCCCTCCACTGAGCGCCTCTCTCCATCGCATGCCCTCCACTGAGCGCCTCTCTCCGTCGCCTGCCCTCCACTGAGCGCCTCTCTCCGTCGCCTGCCCTCCACTGAACGTCTCTCTCTAAAGTGTAACTCTTCCTTATGCGTCTCCACCGAGATTTATATTCGATCTGCATCCCCAGGTAGCGTAATTTTCAAAACGGCCTGCGTTTTTGTCCGTCTGCTTGCCATTATCACCCATCCTGATCGCGCAGTTTCCAGACGACATGGGTTTGTCAGCGGCAACACATCTACCTGGCCACCACCACTACCGTCCCACATGTGGACACATGGCTAGTGTTACATCAGGTTACATATGTTTACCTAAACTCCCACCTGCACACTTTGAGACAAATACGTACGTGGTTTGTTTTGGCTACTTAAATCCTGGCGGGACTGAGTTCAGCTGTACTGACTCGTACCTACTTAAATCCTGGCGGGACTGAGTTCAGCTGTACTGACTCATCCCTACTTAAATCCTGGCGGGACTGAGTTCAGCTGTACAGACTCGTCCCTAGTTAAATCCTGGCGGGACTGAGTTCAGCTGTACTGACTCGTCCCTAGTTTAATTCCAAGAAAGAGAAATGGTTGTCAGCTAAGATCTGTTACAGTACTTCCCTGAGGAATGACTGTCTTATAAGACAACATGACAGCACAGATAGGACAACATGACAGCATAGATAGGATAACGTGACAGTACCAATAGGAGAACAGGACAGCACATATAGGACAACAGGACATCACATTATAGGACAACATGACAGTACAGATAGGACAACATGACAGCACAGATAGGACATGTATAATTTTACCACAGGACAGCACAGATAGGACACTGTGACAGCACAGATAGGACATGTATAATTTTACCACAGGACAGCACAGATAGGACACTGTGACAGCACAGATAGGACATGTATAATTTTACCACAAGACAGCACAGATAGGACACTGTGACAGGCTGTTTGTGTCATATCTTGACTAGGGGCCAGGTTGAAGATCATTGCCAAGGCTGTTCCAGCTAGAAGGTCAAGGTCCTGACCCTGGACAGAATGAATCAATCATTGGAGAGAGCGACAGGTTAATTCCATGGTCACATCAACCATGATATGGTGACATTATTACCTGTACTAGTGACATTATTACCTGTACTAGTGACATTATTACCTGTACTAGTGACATTATTACCTGTTCTAGTGACATTATGTGACAGTTCCAGCTGAAGCATAGACGTTTAGGGCAGGGGAGATTGGGCTGGCGACTCTGAGAAACAAAAGATGCCTGAATGTGTCGGGCGAACGCAGGTTACGCCAGGGTCAATCATCGTTTCGACACTAGGTCGACAAAAGAAACAAGGGGTTTAGGAGGAAGACTTTGTCTGGCCCAGGGATAGGGGTTGGGAGTTGAGGTGGGTGTTCGAAGCTGACCAATTTGTCGTTCAGAATTGACGTAGATGGGAGTTGGTGACAATTTGATGCTGCCACGCCCAGATACGACCTTTAGAGTGACAGTGACTTGTTGATTGAGACTATAAATACTCTGCAGGGTTAAAACTCAGCAGACTGGCTCGGAGGAAGGCTGAGAGGCTGTCAGGAAAGGTGCGAGTGAGTCTAAAAGTGAGAAAGTTTGCAGGGCGACTGTACCATCATACACCTCGAGTTGACCAGTCGTGCTCAATAGGTGTTTATGATGGACACCCTGTTAACAGTAAGAGATCTGAATGTGTGCTGTATGTGCAGGACACTTTGGGAACGATGTATGTTCTGATTAAATGTGAATGCACAGATGAACTGAGTATGTGATCAGAAGTGAGTACATGATCCGATTATAAGTGGCGTGATCTAATTACATATGAATGCACAGATCGCCTGATCATATGTGAACCGATTGTATGTGAATGCACAGATCGCCTGATCATATGTGAACCGATTGTATGTGAATGCACAGATCGCCTGATTATGTGAACCGATTGTATGTGAATGTACAGATCACCTGATTGAAAGTGATCTGATTATATGTGAATGCACAGAACGACTGAGTGCGTAATCTGATCGTGAGGACGAGTTTTTTTAATTGTATGTTGAGTGTACAGATAAGGATAGTGCATCAGCAAGAACCATGGGTAAATAGACTGTGGAGGAAACATCAAAAGCTAGTGCTTAAAACCTCCTATCGTAATTCAATAAATATATATCTTCTTCTTCTTCTTCGTTTGTTCTCAATCTCCCACTACCAAACCCTGAAAGGGCTTAAGTAGCAGAATGTAGTCCAGAGAACGGAATGCGTTGTGTCGTAGTTTACAGCTTGGCTGCGATATTTACACCTTTCGGTCCAACACATCCGACTTCAGCAAGCATTTTTTGAGTACTGGGTTAGTATTCCCTCTTCGATCCCTTCTCCTTAGCCAGTCAGCCCTGCTGCAGCCTGTTATCCAGGATCACCGCGTGGAGGTGTAGAAGGGTCTTGGCAGCTATGGTTCGCTGGCTCTGATGCTAGCAGTCAGCTATGGGTCGCTGACCACTGCAGCTCATGTACTGCTCAGCATCTTGATCCCAATAAATATATATAAATTATTTAATTTTATTGTTATTTATTTTTATGATTAGTTTAGATATACTTTGCTTTTTGTTGATACTGTGCAGCGATTATTCTTGTAATAAATAATATTGTTTTGTTTTATGGTCAGTGTTTACTGTGTGAAGTCGTGTCGTGGTGTAGATACATGTTGTAACTCTTTACATAAGTAAACTACTCAGCTAAACCTAGACTCTACCACAATTATTACCTGTATTAGTGACATTATTACCTGTACTAGTCATATTACCTGTACTAGTGATATTACCTGTACTAGTGATATTATTACCTGTACTAGTGACATTATTACCTGTACTAGTGACATTATTACCTGTACTAGTGACATTATTACCTGTACTAGTGACATTATTACCTGTACTAGTGACATTATTACCTGTACTAGTGATATTATTACCTGTACTAGTGACATTATTACCTGTACTAGTGATATGAGCAGAGCTGCAACAATTCTTGCCCATGTCTGCTGAGAGCAGACCTTCCTCTGACCACCCATACTTAGATGTCCAGGGCATGCACTGAACTCAGATTTGATATTAGGTGAAAACAAACGCAACACCTGAACACAAAGCTGCAGACAAATGATGATGATAGTGCTTCAATTATATGATGATGATAGTGCTTCAATTATAAACCTATAAACTTGCAAATCATTCTAATCATTTACCAGGTTTTGTCATTTATCACATTCTAGCATTTGCCAGGTTTTGTCATTTATCACACTCTAGCAGTTGCCAGGTTTTGTCATTTATCACACTCTAGCAGTTGCCAGGTTTTGTCATTGGTCACATTCTAGCCATTTTCAGGTTTTGTCATTTATGTGACAGTGTTACTGTCAGGTATGTGTGAAATGCAGTGGCAGGAATTATGTGATAGTGTTTGTGTCAGGTATATATGAAAATGTCAAACAGGAAGCATGGGAGATGTAACTTCCGATTTGGCCAATGAGGACTAATGATGGCTTAGACAATGGAAGCATATTTTGATGAATGTGTGAGAGAGTTCAGAACATCTGTCAATTCTAACAAAGCCAACGTGGAGTTTTTCATTGTCTATTAATCAGGACAGCGGAAACTTTGATGGTCAGAATTATTGTAAGTTTTGTCACAGTCCAGGGTGATTATGCTAAAGATTTAACATGTGTAAGATTTGGTAGGGGCAAGTCAATTCAGAGGGATAGGTGGAGAGTTAGAGTCTCGCCAATGTTTTAGTGGCTAGCAGACACAGAGATATTTGGTAGGGGATCACAAGATTTGACGACAAGATGGCCCAGGGAGTTGGTAGAGGTCTCAGAGATTGGGAATTTGACAGATTGGCAGGTGGTGCAGACCGGGCAGTGACACAAGCTACAAGCTGGTCAATGGGGTGGTGACAGAAGTACCTCGTGACCAGTCACCATGTTGGGACAAGAGGAGTTACGGCAGGGTCCAGGGAGCACAGGAAACGGATAAAGCTAGCGCAAGACAGAGTTTAGGCCAGAGCTTATGCTACTAAAACGCAAGTGGTAGAAACGCAAGTGGTAGAAACGCAAGTGGTAGAAACGCAAGTGGTAGAAATGCAGGTCTTGCTCTTGGTCCTGCTGGACAAACAAACTGTAAACTGAACAGATTTGGGAGAAAAGTGGTAGAAACGTTTCTGGATTTGACGGGCCTGCTCTGGCGTGTAGGAAATGACAGTAAACTAAGGTGTTAGAGAGACACCTAAAGAACTGTCTCATATATTATCTGTGTCAGAATAATTAGGCGGGTCAGCCATAACCCCCTGATCAAAAGTAAGATGTACCATAGAACACCAGGGATCATAGAGAACCAGTCAGTAAGATGTACCATAGAATACCAGAGATCACATCCGAAGAACCAGTCGGTAAGGTGTACCATAGAACACCAGAGATCACATCTGAAGAACCAGTCAGTAAGATGTACCATAGAATACCAGGGATCACATCCAGAAAACCAGTCAGTAAGGTGTACCGTAGAACACCAAGGATCACAGAGAACCAGCCAGTAAGGTGTACCATGGAACACCAGGGGTATAAGAGAACCAGCCAGTAAGGTGTACCATAGAACACCAGGGATCACAGAGAACCACTCAGTAAGGTGTACCATAGAACACCAGGAGTCACAGAGAACCAGTCAGTACTGATATTCTGATGTTCTACAACTTTACTTCATGTCCAGATGTCAGCAGCATAAACAGGAGAAGTTAATAGTAATGCTTTCATTCGCATATAAAGTGTTCCAGTTTTGTCAGCTAGATGTCAATTGAAGTCCAATCCAAAGGTCATTTTCATGAATTCCGTCTGGTAGTAGATGAATTCTTTCAGACGTTTGTCCAAGAGATAAAAAAAACCTGGGAATAGTTTCAACGAGACAACTATTTGAGTAAAGTCTCGGGTTATAATTTATACATAGATCAGGTATACCATAGGATAATAGGCTCTAGTAGACAGGCATGTGAGTTGGAGAGTTTGCTGTGGATAGTCAGACATCCACGTGGTGCTGTCTAATAGACAGGCATGTGAGTTGGAGAGTTTGCTGTGGATAGTCAGACATCCACGTGGTGCTGTCTAATAGACAGGCATGTGAGTTGGAGAGTTTGCTGTGGATAGTCAGACATCCACGTGGTGCTGTCAAGTAGACAGGCATGTGAGTTGGAGAGTTTGCTGTGGATAGTTAGACATCCACGTGGTGCTGTCTAGTAGACAGGCATGTGAGTTTTAAGTTTGCTGTGGATAGTCAGACATCCACGTGGTGCTGTCTAATAGTCAGACATCCACGTGGTGCTGTCTAATCTAATACAATGATATGTTACACGTGCTGTAGACTGGTGTGTGGCAGGTATAGTCTTTGCAAGTACAGTGTCTTAGTAGCTCTACCACAAGTGTCTTAGATTAGAAGAGAAGCTCTACCACAAGTGTCTTAGATTAGAAGAGAAGCTCTACCACAAGTGTCTTAGATTAGAAGAGAAGCTCTACCACAAGTGTCTTTGACTGTTACTATATCCAAGTGAAAGTGTCTTTGACTGTTACTATATCCAAGTGAAAGTGTCTTTGACTGTTACTATATCCAAGTGAAAGTGTCTTTGACTGTTACTATATCCAAGTGAAAGTGTCTTTGACTGTTACTATATCCAAGTGAAAGTGTCTTTGACTGTTACTATATCCAAGTGAAAGTGTCTTTGACTGTTACTATATCCAAGTGAAAGTGTCTTTGACTGTTACTATATCCAAGTGAAAGTGTCTTTGACTGTTACTATATCCAAGTGAAAGTGTCTTTGACTGTTACTATATCCAAGTGAAAGTGTCTTTGACTGTTACTATATCCAAGTGAAAGTGTCTTTGACTGCTACTTCTTCTTCTTCTGCGTTCGTTCTCAATCTCCCGCTACTAAGCCCTGAACAGAGTTTTGCAAGTAGCAAGATGTAGTCCGGAGAACGGCATGTGTTGTGTCGCTAGTTTACAGTTTGACTGCGATATTTGCACCTTTCGGTCCGACACATCCGTCTTCGGCAGAAGACTGCTACTATATCCCAGTAAAAGTGTCTTTGACTTTGTCTGTTACTATACCTAGGTGAAGGTGTCTTTCATTCTATTACTATATCTATGTGTTAGTGTCTTTGATTATCTGTTACTGTACATGTGTAAAAGTGTTACCTTGATTGAGCAGCGTTGGTACTGGACATCTTGAGCATGCTGGGTGCCATGCTGGTGTTGACATGCAGTTTCTAATGCAGTTTGTAGCAGTCTTGAGATGGGATCAAAATGGTTCTGTGAGATGAGTTCTCTAGCAACGTTCTGCTCCAAGAATGCAGACACTGAAAATGTACAAAATATAACCTTATATATAAATTTACAAAATATAACCCTATATATAAATGTACAAAATATAACCCTATATATAAATTTACAAAATATAACCCTATATATAAATGTACAAAATATAACCCTATATTTTAAAAAATGTACAAAATATAACCCTATATATAAAAGTACAAAATATAATCCTATATATAAAAATGTACAAAATATAACCCTATATATAAAAGTACAAAATATAATCATATATATATAAATGTACAAAATATAACCCTATATATCTTCTTATTGTTCTTCTTCTTCGTACGCAGTCAGACAGTAACCATTATTTTTTCGAAAAAAGCGGCGGTCATCCTGAGGCTGTCGACACTGCCATAGAGCTTGTCTTGCAGTTCCACTGGTGATGGCCACATCTGCTCTCTCTGATCCTCGTATGTCGGGCAGTTCTGCAGCAGATGTTCAGCGGTCAATTTACCAGTACCGCACGGGCATTCGTCGGTACCACCTATCTTTAATTTGTTGAATAGGTGGTATCTCAGTCTGTTGTGGCCAGTGCGAAGTCTGAAGACAACGACCTGCTCTCTTCTGTTCAACTGGTAATAGGCATCGTTTTTGGTGTAACCAGTATGTTCGGTTTCCCATTTGGTCATGTATCTGGCTTTGATAAGCCGTTTTGACTCTTCGTACGTCATACTAGTATCTGTTTGTGGTAGTCTTGCACCTTCTTTTGCCAGTCTGTCTGCCTCCTCGTTGCCTTGGATGTTGCAGTGTGATGGGACCCACTGTACCACTACCCTTTTTGGTGCGGACTGCTGGCACAGTTTGCAGAGTGCTGCTCTTAAGTCATTAAGCTCAGTGTTTTTCTGGCTTTTTAGCGCTGTGACTACGGCGAGAGCATCTGTAAGCAGGACTATATGGCTCTTATTTTCATTGTGTGTCACCATTTCTTCCACTGCCGCCCTCAGTGCCTCTGCCTCCGCTCTGAAATTGCTTGTGTACTTACCAGTAGCGAATGACAGTGTTATTTTTCTGCCATTTGGTAGGTTCAGGAATGCTCCTGCCCCTCCGTTCTGTGTAGTGTTTGTTACAGAACCGTCGGTGTATGCATGGGTCCAGTCCATGCTTGGGTAGCTTTTCGATATAAAGCTTATGGTAGTATCTCTCCTTTCTTTTTCAGTCTGGCAGTTTTTGTTTCCAATACCTGGTATATTTTCTACCACCTCTGGAAATATATCCTGCCTCCAGGTAGGTTTTCGTACAGTAGTGATGTAACCCTATATATAAATGTACAAAATATAACCCTATATATATAAATGTACAAAATGAAAAAGTACCAACTCTCCCAAACTCGCTGTTCATCCCCATAAAACAACATGGCACACAATGATAACTACATGGCACACAACAACAACATGGCACACAATGACAACTACATGGCATACATCAACAACATGGCACACAATGACAGCTACATGGCATACAACGACAACTACATGGCACACATCAACAACTACATGGCACACATCAACAACTACATGGCACACAACAACAACATGGCACACAACAACAACATGGCACACAATGACAACAACATGGCACACAATAACAACTACATGGCACACATCAACAGCTACATGGCACACAATGACAACTACATGGCACACAATGACAGCTACATGGCACACAATGACAACTACATGGCACACATCAACAGCTATATGGCACACAATGACAACTACATGGCACACATCAACAACTACATGGCCCACATCAATAACAACTACATGCACACATCAACGACAACTACATGGCACACATCAACAACTATATGGCACACATCAACATCACACACAAGAACAACTACATGGCCCACATCAACAACAAATACATGGCACACATCAACAACAACTACATTGCACGCATCAACATCACACACAAGAACAACTACATGGCACACATCAACAACAACTAAAAAGCACACAATGACAACAACAAATACATGGCACACATCAAGAACAACTATATGGCACATATCAACAACAACTACATTGCACGCATCAACAACAACTACATGGCACACATCAACAACAACTACATTGCACGCATCAACAACAACTACATGGCACACATCAACAACAACTACATTGCACACATCTACAACAGCTACATGGCACACATCAACAACAACTACATGGCACACATCAACAACAACTACATGGCACACATCAACAACAACTACATGGCACACATCTACAACAACTACATGGCACACAATGACAATAACAACTACATGGCACACATCAACAACAACTATATGGCACACATCAACAACAACTACATTGCACACATCAACAACAACTACATGGCACACAATGACAACAACAACGACATTGCACACATCAACAACAACTATATGGCACACATCAACAACACCTACATTGCACACATCAACAACAACTATATGGCACACATCAACAACAACTACATTGCACACATCAACAACAACTACATTGCACACATCAACAACAACTACATGGCACACAATGACAACAACAACTACATGGCATACATCAACAACAACTATATGGCACACATCAACAACAACTACATTGCACACATCAACAACAACGACATGGCACACAATGACAACAACAACTACATTGCACACATCAACAACAACGACATGGCACACAATGACAACAACAACTACATTGCACACATCAACAACTATATGGCACACATCAACAACAACTATATGGCACACATCAACAACTAGAAATACTGACTCTCACATGGCGCAACTAGAAATACTGACTCTCACATAGCACAACTAAAAATACTGACTCACATGGCACAACTAAAAATACTGACTCTCACATGGCACAACTAAAACTACTGACTCTCACATAGCACAACTACAAATACTGACTCACATGGCACAACTAAAAATACTGACTCTCACATATAACAACTGGAAATACTGATTCTCGCACACCGTCCAAAAAGAAATGCTGATTCTTCTAATGCAGATGAGAAAGATGATCTCAAATGATTTGGCCAGGAAAGAAGACGACATAATTACATTTTCTCAGATCAGCTAAGCTGGTGCTCCTCAGTAGTTGTTGTAGAAGAACTGCCAGTTCCATGGTGAAGCAAGAGATGTAGGATCTGGGCAAGGACCTCACAGCCTGCAGACAAGAAACCTTTGTCAGACAGAAAATCTCATTTCTATGTTTGATCTTCTCTGTAAAATGGACCACAAAGTAAAATCAGTTCCACTTTCAGGGCTGCTCAGTGAACCAACCTTGTTCATCTCATCATGTAAACTGTACCAATCTTGTTCATCTCATCATTTAAACTGTACCAACAATGTTAATCTCATCATGTAAACTGTACCAACAATGTTTATCTCATCATGTAAACTGTACCAACAATGTGTATCTCATCATTTAAACTAGACCAACAATATTTTTTCTCATCATGTAAACTGTACCAACAATGTGTATCTCATCATATAAACTGTACCAACAATGTTTATCTCAGCATCTAAACTGTACCAATATTTATGAAACCCTGAAGTAATCCCTGCAGCTTTGGAGATCGGGAATCTGATTAACATATATCGGATGTCCTTGTACCACACAGAATGGATGCCCTTGTAGCGCACAGAATGGATGACCTTGTACCACACAGAATGAATGACCTTGTACCAAACAGAATGGATGACCTTGTACCACACAGAACGGATGTCATTGTACCACACAGAATGGATGTCCTTGTACCACACAGAATATATGTCCTTGTACCACATATAATACATGCCCTTGTACCACATAGAATGGATAACCTTGTATCACATGCCCTTGTACCACACAGAATGGATGCCCTTGTACCACATTGAATGTATGCCCTTGTACCACATAGAATGGATGACCTTGTACCACATAGAATGGATAATCTTGTACTACATAGAATGGATGACCTTGTACCACATGCCATTGTTACATAGAATGGATGACCTTGTACCACAAAGAATGGATGACCTTGAACCACATAGTACAGTTGTTCAGCCCTCAACTATCCACTAGACTGCCCGAATCAATACGCTTGGCTGCCTCCCTTCCCCTCCTTCTCGTTCCATGTGAATCAGAAGAATGTATTAAGCTGATGAACAGTGACATTAGCATGTCCGTGAACAAATAATGCTGCAGATAATGTACAATCACTTCGTTTCATCAAACTTAATTCATAAAATAATGCTGCAGATAATGTACAATCACTTCGTTTCATCAAACTTAATTCATAAAATAATGCTGCAGATAATGTACAATCACTTCGTTTCATCAAACTTAATTCATAAAAACATTTATTTTTGTCACACTAGAGTACAAAAACATTTTAATCACAGAAATATTGATATCAAATAAGAAATAATTTGTGTCAACTTTGAGCAACCTGTAGAAATAATTAGTGTCAACTTTGAGCAACCTTTAGAAATAATTTGTGTCAACTTTGAGCAACCTTTAGAAATAATTAGTGTCAACTTTGAGCAACCTTTACAAATAATTAGTGTCAACTTTGAGCAACCTGTAGAAATAATTTGTGTCAACTTTGAGCAACCTTTAGAAATAATTAGTGTCAACTTTGAGCAACCTTTAGAAATAATTAGTGTCAACTTTGAGCAACCTGTAGAAATAATTAGTGTAAACTTTGAGCAACCTTTAGAAATAATTAGTGTCAACTTTGAGCAACCTTTACAAATAATTAGTGTCAACTTTGAGCAACCTGTAGAAATAATTAGTGTCAACTTTGAGCAACCTTTAGAAATAATTAGTGTCAACTTTGAGCAACCTGTAGAAATAATTTGTGTCAACTTTGAGCAACTTGTAGAAATAATTAGTGTCAACTTTGAGCAACTTGTAGAAATAATTAGTGTCAACTTTGAGCAACCTTTAGAAATAATTAGTGTCAACTTTGAGCAACCTTTAGAAATAATTAGTGTCAACTTTGAGCAACCTTTAGAAATAATTAGTGTCAACTTTGAGCAACCTTTAGAAATAATTAGTACAAACTTTGAAGGGGGGGGGGGGGGGGGGAATGGTTGTAAAGGTCTTTTATATACTTGTAATTGAGTGTGCAAACAAACACGTGATTGGCTAGTTTGTGTCCTTGCATGATGGAGGGGCGACCTTTGAATTATTTTGTTTGCCAGCTTCAATTTATCATTTGTGCAGACATTAGCTAAGAGAATGCTCTTTTCAGTTTTCGACTGCCAAGGTTTTGTTTATGTGCACTGCTCGTATAAACAGGACACTCAAGTTTATTTATTTATGTGCACAGCCCGTATAAACAGAGCGCTCAAGTTTATTTGTTTATGTGCACAGCCCGTATAAACAGGACACTCGGGTTTATTTGTTATTGTGCACAGCCCTTTAAACGTGGGTGCTCAAGTTTATTTTCCGTTTCTGACAGGACTAGGAACCAGCTGGTCTACACATCCCTTGAGACCAGGAGCACTTGAATTTTGTGAGATTCGAACCCACTATTCATCATTACCCACTTTTGTTTATTTCTTGAGAGACTAGCAACACCTCCTTCCCCTACACTTAATCTATCAGCAATCTATGGCTTTCAGAAATGTGGAAATGTCTTATTAAAAGCAGGCGTTGATTTCTCCTTCTATGAACTGCTGTTTTAATGAGCCTTTCGCCATATCCCATTCTTTTCCTAGCCATTCATTTCATCAAACTTTCTCAGAAAAAATTCTTCTTTCTTACAAAAAAACTCACAGAAATAGACTTACTCTGTCCAAAGCTCTCACAAGTTTTGCTGACATCAGAGCGTAAGAGTACGACTGGACAGACCATCTGACTATCATAGCTCTAGTCTCGTCATCTTCCTCAGAAAACTCTTTCAACCAAGATGGCTGCTTCAAACTTAGTGTCAGGTTTTCTAGTTCCCTGACCAACTTTGGTACATCCTCTAGCCTGTCAATGTGACCAAAAGTCAATTTAAAATAATTTGCCTCTGATGAAGTACAGCACATTATGTTGACAGAGGACCCCACAAACTATGACAGCTCAAGATGTTATGTTGACAGAGGACCCTACAAACTGTGAGAGCTCAAGATGTTATGTTGACAGAGGACCCTACAAACTGTGACAGCTCAAGATGTTATGTTGACAGAGGACCCTACAAACTGTGACAGCTCAAGATGTTATGTTGACAGAGGATCCTACAAACTGTGACAGCTCAAGATGTTATGTTGACAGAGGACCCTACAAACTGTGACAGCTCAAGATGTTATGTTGACAGAGGACCCTACAAACTGTGACAGCTCAAGATGTTATGTTGACAGAGGATCCTACAAACTGTGACAGCTCAAGATGTTATGTTGACAGAGGATCCTACAAACTGTGACAGCTCAAGATGTTATGTTGACAGAGGATCCTACAAACTGTGACAGCTCAAGATGTTATGTTGACAGAGGATCCTACAAACTGTGACAGCTCAAGATGTTATGTTGACAGAGGACCCTACAAACTGTGACAGCTCAAGATGTTTCTCTGGTAATCAACAACAGCCCCCAAATTAGAACTGCACTAAAAGAACAACCAGCTCACTAAACTAAACAAACACCCACAAGATAATGTCAACGATGAATCAACCAATAGCTACAGTCAAGTACCAAAGGGACACGGCACATGAACATTGGAGACCAAAAGATCATTACAAAGGTTAACATGCAGTTGTAAAACAGAACTCTAACAGACTATGTCCTCCCATGCAAATATTCTGTGATAAATTTACATTTGAACCTTTCAACTTACTTGGCTTGGCTTCGTTCGTTCTCAATCTTCCACTACCAAGCCCTAAAAGGGCTTAAGTAGCAGAATGTAGTCCAGAGAACAGAATGTGTTGTGTCGTAGTTTACAGCTTGACTGCGATATTTGCACCTTTTGGTCCAACACATCCGACTTCAGCAAGCATTTTTTGAGTACCGGGTTAGCATTCCCTCTTCGATCCCTTCTCCTTAGCCAGTCTGCCCTGCTGCAGCCTGTTATCCAGGATCACCGCGTGGAGGTGTAGAAGTGTCTTGGCAGCTCTGTTTCGCTGGCCCTGAAACTAGCGGTCAGCTATGGGTCGCTGATCACTGCAGCTGCTCAGCATCTTGATCCCCAACTTACTTAACTTCATTATACTGGTCTAGAAGGCTCTACAGAATCTGTATACAACCAGTTTATTTAACTCCACGGATACCCAAAATACTGTGAGCATCCAATCTTTTGTTGAATGCATTAACTGACCCTGCTTCCACTACATCCTGCGCAATGCATTCTAAGAATTAAATAATTTGTAGCTGTGCCCTCTTGTTCTTGTAGCTGTGCCCTCTTGTTCTTGTAGCTGTGCCCTCTTGTTCTTGTAGCTGTGCCCTCTTGTTCTTGTAGCTGTGCCCTCTTGTTCTTGTAGCTGTGCCCTCTTGTTCTTGTAGCTGTGCCCTCTTGTTCTTGTAGCTGTGCCCTCTTGTTCTTGTAGCTGTGCCCTCTTGTTCTTGTAGCTGTACCCTCTTGTTCTTGTAGCTGTGCCCTCTTGTTCTTGTAGCTGTGCCCTCTTGTTCATGTAGCTGTGCCCTCTTGTAGCTGTGCCCTCTTGTTCTTGTAGCTGTGCCCTCTTGTTCTTGTAGCTGTGCCCTCTTGTTCTTGTAGCTGTGCCCTCTTGTTCTTGTAGCTGTGCCCTCTTGTAGCTGTGCCCTCTTGTTCATGTAGCTGTGCCCTCTTGTAGCTGTGCCCTCTTGTTCTTGTAGCTGTGCCATCTTGTTCTTGTAGCCGGTTGTACTTTGAAAAACTTGGTGTAGTCTAATTTATCCTTTCCATTTATTAATTTATATACTTGTATTGTCTCCTCGAATTCTTCTTTGTTCTAGCCACTGAAGACCAGTTTTTTTAGCCTTTCCTCAAAACTATAATTCTGAAACGGCGCGATAATTTGTGTAGCTCTTCTTTGTCCCCTTCCCAGCATGTTTATATCCACTTTATTATATGGACTCCACACCTGAACACAGTACTCTAATTTAGGTCTCACTAATGGTTTATATAACTTGACTATTACTTCCTTGCTCTTATGTGAAATGTGTCTTTTTATCCTACCCAACATAGCATTAGCCTTTTTCACTGCCACCTGGACTTGCTCACGCACCTTTCCTGTATGATCTATTATAACTCCTAGGTCGCTTTCCTTTTTTATTGTACTAATATGGTTTTCTCCCATCCTGTAATTATATTCATTCTTGGATCTTCCCATGTGGGGGACTGTACATTTTTCTACATTAAACTCCATCTGCCAGCTCTCAGACCATTTTTTAATCGTATCTAAATCCGATCTCAATAGATCCACCTCTTCCGGAGAAGAGACCCTGCCGCATAATTGTGTGTCATCCGCGAACTTTGCAAACATGGATCTGATATCAATGTTCAAATCAGTGATATACATTAAGAACAAAATTGGTCCCAATACCGATCCCTGTGGCACACCACTTATTACATCACACCAGTCAGAGTACTCCCTATTTATGCCCACTCTCTGCCTTCTGCCCGTCAACCAATTTTCTATCCAATTGGCGACTTCACCACCTATTCCATGTGATTTCAACTTTCCAAACAATCATTGATGAGGTACTCTATCAAAGGCCTTTACAAAATCCAGATAGATAACATCCACCGGCTCTCCATCATCTAACATTTTGGTGACCTCCTCCAAGAATTCAAATAGATTGGTTAAACACGATCTTCCTTTAGTAAACCCAGGCTGACTATTTTTGATTAAATTGAACTTGCCCAAGTGCAGTACTATGTTGTCCTTGTCCAAGTGCGGTACTATGCTGTCCTTGTCCAAGTGCAGTACTATGTTGTCCTTGTCCAAATGCAGTACTATGTTGTCCTTGTCCAAGTGCGGTACTATGCTGTCCTTGTCCAAGTGCAGTACTATGTTTTCCTTGTCCAAGTGCAGTAATATGTTGTCCTTGTCCAGGTACAGTACTATGTTGTCCTTGTCCAAGTGCAGTACTATGTTGTCCTTGTCCAAGTGCGGTACTATGTTGTCCTTGTCCAGGTACAGTACTATGTTGTCCTTGTCCAAGTGCAGTACTATGTTGTCCTTGTCCAAGTGCAGTACTATGTTGTCCTTGTCCAAGTGCGGTACTATGTTGTCCTTGTCCAGGTACAGTACTATGTTGTCCTTGTCCAAGTGCAGTACTATGTTGTCCTTGTCCAAGTGCAGTACTATGTTGTCCTTGTCCAAGTGCAGTACTATGTTATCCTTGATAATGGACTCTACAATTTTGAAGAGTATGCTCGTCAAACTCACAGGTCTTTAATTGGCTGGATCTGATCCCTTGCCCTTTTTGAAGAAGGGGATCACACCTGCATCTTTCCCTTGGTACAATCCCCTTCTCAAGAGAATGAGAATCAAATATCGCTAATGGTTTTGCTAACCGGTCTCGAAGTTCAAACAGTCATTTTGGATGAATACCGTCTTGACCAGGACATTTATCCACCTTCAACCTATCCAATTTTGGTAATGCAGAATGATAGCAATCCTTGTGTGTGCGTGTCACGTTGGAAAATATTTAATGGCTCTGGGATCCTGGAGCGGTCTTCTTTTGTGCCAAAGAGCTGATTGAGTTGATTAGCAGCCTCCCTGTTGTCATTTATTATTTTCCCTGTGCTGTCTTGAAGTCGGCCAACTTTGTCTTTCGTTTTCTGTTTATGTCGAACATGATAAAAAAAAGCTCTTCCTATCCGTCTTGATCTTTTTAGCTAGTTTTTATTTCAAAGTCAATTTTTGCTGTTCTATTAACTTTATAAGATTTTTTTTGTATGCAGCTATTTGTTAATGTTTCATTCGATTTCCCAGCCTCTATGTATTTTTTCTAAGATTTATTCTTAGCTTTTCTACATATATCCACAGATCGAGTTATCCATTTTTTTTCGATTGGGGTTAAGCTTCCTACATGGGACAAATTCCTCTTTCAGGTGCTCCAGAATAGATTTCAACTTAGCCCATTCCTCTTTCAGGTGCTCCAGAATAGATTTCAACTTAGTCCATTCCTCTTTCAGGTGCTCCAGAATAGATTTCAACTTAGCCCATTCCTCTTTCAGGTGCTCCAGAATAGATTTCAACTTAGCCCATTCTTCTTTCAGGTGCTCCAGAATAGATTTCAACTTAGTCCATTCCTCTTTCAGGTGCTCCAGAATAGATTTCAACTTAGCCCATTCTTCTTTCAGGTGCTCCAGAATAGATTTCAACTTAGCCCATTCTTCTTTCAGGTGCTCCAGAATAGATTTCAACTTAGTCCATTCCTCTTTCAGGTGCTCCAGAATAGATTTCAACTTAGCCCATTCTTCTTTCAGGTGCTCCAGAATAGATTTCAACTTAGCCCATTCTTCTTTCAGGTGCTCCAGAATAGATTTCAACTTAGCCCATTCCTCTTCAACATTTCGTCCAGTGAAAATATCTGTCCAGCTTAGGTGACTCGCTGATTCTACCATCTTCTGTACATCTGTTCTAGAATAGTTGTATGTTAGTGGACACTTTATATCATCTTTCATAGCTACAAGATCCCAACGGACAATCTGATGTACGCTCGAGCCAAATAGTTCACCAATGGTAACTATTGCAACCATATTTTTTTTCTGTAGACAAAACTAGGTCAAGTGTGTTTCTGCCTCTGGTACAGCCCTCCACATGTTTCTGCCTCTGGTACAGCCCTCCACATGTTTCTGCCTCTGGTACAGCCCTCCACATGTTTCTGCCTCTGGTACAACCCTCCACATGTTTCTGCCTCTGGTACAGTCCGCTACATGTTTCTGCCTCTGGTACAGTCCGCTACATGTTTCTGCCTCTGGTACAGCCCTCCACATGTTTCAGCCTCTGGTACAGCCCTCCACATGTTTTAGCCTCTGGTACAGCCCTCCACATGTTTCTGCCTCTGGTACAGCCCTCCACATGTTTCGGCCTCTGGTACAGCCCTCCACATGTTTCTGCCTCTGGTACAACCCTCCACATGTTTCTGCCTCTGGTACAGTCCTCTACATGTTTCTGCCTCTGGTACAGTCCTCTACATGTTTCTGCCTCTGGTACAGTCCTCCACATGTTTCTGCCTCTGGTACAGCCCTCCACATGTTTCAGCCTCTGGTACAGCCCTCCACATGTTTCTGCCTCTGGTACAGCCCTCCACATGTTTCGGCCTCTGGTACAGCCCTCCACATGTTTCTGCCTCTGGTACAACCCTCCACATGTTTCTGCCTCTGGTACAGTCCTCTACATGTTTCTGCCTCTGGTACAGTCCTCTACATGTTTCTGCCTCTGGTAGAGTCCTCCACATGTTTCTGCCTCTGGTACAGCCCTCCACATGTTTCAGCCTCTGGTACAGCCCTCCACATGTTTCTGCCTCTGGTACAGCCCTCCACATGTTTCTGCCTCTGGTACAGCCCTCCACATGTTTCTGCCTCTGGTACAGTCCTCCACATGTTTCTGCCTCTGGTACAGCCCTCCACATGTTTCTGCCTCTGGTACAGTCCTCCACATGTTTCTGCCTCTGGTACAGCCCTCCCCATATTTCTGCCTCTGGTACAGTCCTCTACATGTTTCCGCCTCTGGTACAGTCTTCCACCTGTTTCCGCCTCTGGTACAGCCCTCCACATGTTTCTGCCTCTGGTACAGTCCTCTACATGTTTCTGCCTCTGGTACAGTCCTCTACATGTTTCTGCCTCTGGTACAGCCCTCCACATGTTGAAACCAGAAATTGTCCGTCATGCTCTGAACAAAAGAATGGGATTCGATATGTGCTTCCATTATCTGCCAAAAAATGTTGTCTCCAGTTTTTTTGCAGTTAACTGTTAACTTGTTAACTGTTTCTGTTTCTAAGAATCGACGTCACTGCACTCTGGGCATACCCATAGGATGGCGTAAGGTATGGATGCTGATGGTGTCTGTTGCTCGCTGGTTGTACACTCTCCTGCTCCGCCCTCTCATGTGCCCCACTCCTTTCAAACCTCGTTTAATGTGGAAACTTTGCAGTCTGTGGATTGATGCTTCATCTATTGCAGTGCCCTCATCCAGCAGGCGGTCATTGATTGATTTCAAAATGTCACTTCTATCCATCACTAATGTGCCCATGATTGGAGCTTGTGAAGCCATGATGTCAGCTCTTTCATTGCCTTGGACCCCAGCATGAGCAGGACAGTAGATCCATGTCAATGCCTGGAGATTTGAGGCCTCCACTCGTACCTAAGCCATCCCTTCTGTACTTTCTGAAGTACGGCTTGCGTATTTCGTCAGGTCGTGTTGTCTGTCATTAGTATTAACTTTGATTAATTAGTTACTATGGTTACTACAATTCTGTCCGATAACATGCGTGACCAATTAAATAGACTGAACATTGCAACACTTCAGAAAACTCAGCGGGACCAGAGTAAAATGAGTGAGAAAGAATGCATATTCTACTGGCAAGGAAAAGAGAGCATGATGCAGGCTTTCCATTGAAAAGGTCTTGAATACGCATGGTTGGACCAGGAGAAGGTGGTTCGGAGTGCCTACACTCTGTCTCCATTCCACATTAGGTCCCAAATACCTTGTCAGTGCATATGCACCTACCTTGTTCTCCACACCTGAAGCTAAAGATGAGTTCAACAAGGATATATCAGCAATTCTTAGAATTATGCATAGTCAAGAGCAGCTTGTTCTACTGGGTGACTTCAATGCTAGAGTGGGCGCTGATCACGACTTGTGGCAGACATGTCTTGGTTTTTTTGGAGTCTGCCAAATTAATGAAGATAGCCAACAACAATTCTGTGTCTATAATGAACTCTGTGTGGCCAACTCCTATTTGCAGACCAAACCCCAACATAAAAAGTATCATTAATGCACCCCTGATCAAAGCACTGGCATACTCTTCCCGAGTATGAGCTCCTCTTGCGCTCTTACTATAGTGCAGACTGTGACATTGATCATTCATTGGTTCGTTTCAAAATCAAATTTTAGCAAATGATATTCCATCACAACAGAAACAACGGTAAACCACACATAGATGCAAGTAGAATGTCTGTCCCTGCATTGATCGAGAGATTTCAGAATGCTTTTGAGGAAACTCTCAGTATCTTGCATCATATCACCACTGTTCCAGACACCTGGCAACATCTCTTAAATCTCATCCACAGCACTGCACTGCCACCTTCGAGAGAAGAACTCTTAAATCAGATAACTGATTTGAAGCAAAAGTGAAGGATATGGCACCCATTATTCGGGCCAAGAGCGCTGCTCTGTTTAAATACAAGCAGCTTCCTAATGCAGATATTCTGTTTACCTTCAAGTCTGTCTGAAGCCAAGCACAACCAACATTTCATTATGAATATTGGCTACAGCTCAGTCAACCATCCAGACTAAAACACAGATAGGGAACATCAGACAAATGTGTGATCAAAGCAATCACTGGTGAGAAAATAATAGACAAAGGAAAGCAGAGGGGGCAGTGGAACAAGCACTATTCTATGCATTAATTGCTGATAAATCCTTGTAGAACTTTATCTTTGATAAATCCTTATAGAATTTTTCTTTGGCTTCCGATGTGGAGCACAAGGTAGGAGGATATGCCCTGACAAGGTATTCGGGACCTAATGTGGTATAGAGAGAGAGTGTAAGCAGACGCTCTAAACCACCTTCTCCTGGTTCACCCATGTGTATTCAAGACTTTGTCACTGGAAAACCTACACTATGCTCTTTTTTCCTTGCCAGTAGAATATTAGTCTTTCTCACTCATTAATCAAGAGCGCTATTCTAAATGTCTTCCATGTAGAAAGGTAAACCCCAGGCGTAAAATTAGGATAACTAGATCTGTAGTTAATTGTAGAAGAGCTAAAAATAAAGCATGGAAAAATATATATAGAGAGACAGGTAAATCAAAAGGAACATATAAAATATTTGGAGTAGCAAAACATAAAGTGAATAGAGAAGAAAAAGCAGACTTCGAAAAAAACTTACTCAAAAGATCAAGACTGATAGCAAAAGCTTCTTTTCTTATGTTAGAAATAAACAGAGAACGAAAGACAAAGTAGGCCCTCTCATACAAGTTAAACCGGGACTTATTTTCTAAGGAAAAGAAATACATTTTCAAGCAGACAAAATGCCATTTATTTTTCGATATAATCTCCTGCAATGTCTATGCACGTATCCCAGTATTAAGTAATTCTTGAAAAGTTTCAGTGCAGAAAGATTGGTCAGATTGTCTGAACCAATCCAGGACAGCCTGTTTCTATTCATCCTTAGTGCTGAAATGCTGACCTCCCAGGAATTCTTTTATGGGTCCAAACAGGTGGAAATCGCTTGGAGTGAGGTCTGAGCTGTATGGCGAATATGGCAATACCTCCCAGCCGATTTTCTGCAGATGGCACATAGTGCGGTGAGCCGTATGAGGTCGAGGGTTATCTTGCAGGAACAGGACACCCTTTGTGATCGAACCAGGCCGTTTTTTCCGCAGACAGCACATCACTTAAAATGTGTCTATTCACTGCTGATAAGGGCACCTCAGGGTAGACAACCAACATGGATGACGCCAAGTTGGTCCCAGAAAACACTCGCCATCACTTTACCTGCAGACTTGATTGTCCTAAATTTGTTGGGTGGTGGTGACTGCATATGCTTTCACTGCTTGGATGCTCGTTTCAATTCAGGAGATTAATGATGCACCCAGGTTTCTTCACATGTAATGATGCACCCAGGTTTCCTCACATGTAATGGTGTACCCAGGTTTCGTCACATGCAATGGTGTACCCAGGTTTCGTCACACATAATGGTGTACCCAGGTTTCGTCGCATGTAATGATGAGGCCAGGTCTCATCACCTGTAATGATGCGCCCAGGTTTCGTCACATGTAATGATGTGATCCAAAAAATCATGCCCTTCCATGTCAAACTGTTGCCCCAATTCAGTGCAGACTTGAACCCTTCTCTGTCGATCAATAGCAGAAAGCTGTCTTGGTACCCTACGTGCACTAACCTTCCAAAAATGCAAATGTTCATGAATAATAGTGTTCACCGTAACCAGAGAAAGACTTGCCTCTTGTACAGTTTCGCGACAGGTTATGCGTCGATTTTCCAGGATAAAGAATAGATTGGATACGCACAGTATTTAAATCAAGTGAAGTAAACAAAGAAACTGGTTGCATACAGACCAAGCAGAGTCTTCAGTATAAAGACGCTAAGTTAAGCTCTACTTATGGGACATCACTCTTACAGCCCCTCACGTTGTCAAAAGCTATCCCAGCATGGACAAGCTGGACATAAAACAATCTCTAGAAGATCTTAATAAAGCCATTGGCCACCTGGCCCTGGGCAGAGCACCAGGTCGAGACATCATAACACTTCATTCAATCAAATGCTGGAAAGGTGCACCCTTACAACCATTGAATATCGTGCTATGTCAAGACATGAGTGATGCACAGATTGTGACGTGACGCAAAAACAAAGGTGAAAGAAGTGACCATAATAACTATGGATGTGTGTCTCTGTCCAGTGTTGTAGGTGCAGTAATCTTACTACGGGCCTCAGTGTGTCTGGAACGACATGATTTTCTCTCTTTGACAACTTCAGGAAAACTGACACCAGCAGAACCAGCCCTTTTATAGCACCTTCATTGACCTGACACTGACCTGACATTGATCTGACACTGACCTGCCTGACACTGATCTGACACTAACTTGACATTGGCCTTACATTGACTTGACACTGACCTGGTATTGACCTTACACTGACACTGATCTAACACTGACCTGGTATTGACCTTACACTGACCTGACACTGACCTGGCATTTGATTTGGTTAGCAGGGATGGGTGCTCCAAAATAGGCTGCACAGGTAAACTGCTATGACTTATAATATCGTTCCATTAGACCAAGAAAGGGTAAATCCAATTTGATTGTAGCCCATCATAACCATTTGGTAATCTCAGTGGTGTTAAGCATGGTCCCGGTACTGAAGCTATATTTGCTCATCTCACAAGACACCAAGGACAAACTTATGTGCCGTCAGCACTCTCATTTATGGCAGCAAAACTTTGGCAAATTACGCCAAACAAGAGCACAGGCTTTACACTTTCCATCTACATCTCCTGCGATACATTCTTGGAATGGAGGGACAGAGCGATGAATGCAGAGGTGAACTCTATCATCGTTCTCCCAAGCCAGGAACGTAACTTTCATCCATTAACTAGTTACCATAATTACTATAATGCCAGGACAAGAAAGTAACTTTGATCTCTGCTCTAATGCCAGGACAAGAAAGTAACTTTGATCTCTGCTCTAATGCCAGGACAGGAAAGTAACTTTGATCTCTGCTCTAATGCCAGGACAGGAAAGTAACTTTGATCTCTGCTCTAATGCCAGGACAGGAAAGTAACTTTGATCTCTGCTCTAATGTCAGGACAGGAAAGTAACTTTGATCTCTGCTCTAATGCCAAGACAGAAAAGTAACTTTGATCTCTGCTCTAATGCCAAGACAGGAAAGTAACTTTGATCTCTGCTCTAATGCCAAGACAGGAAAGTAACTTTGATCTCTGCTCAAATGCCAAGACAGGAAAGTAACTTTGATCTCTGCTCTAATGCCAAGACAGGAAAGTAACTTTGATCTCTGCTCTAATGCCAAGACAGGAAAGTAACTTTGATCTCTGCTCTAATGTCAAGACAGAAAAGTAACTTTGATCTCTGCTATAATGTCAGGACAGGAAAGTAACTTTGATCTCTGCTATAATATCAGGACAGGAAAGTAACTTTGATCTCTGCTATAATGTCAGGACAGGAAAGTAACTTTGATCTCTGCTATAATGTCAGGACAGGATAGTAACTTTGATCTCTGCTATAATGTCAGGACAGGATAGTAACTTTGATCTCTGCTATAATGTCAGGACAGGATAGTAACTTTGATCTCTGCTATAATGTCAGGACAGGATAGTAACTTTGATCTCTGCTATAATGTCAGGACAGGATAGTAACTTTGATCTCTGCTATAATGTCAGGACAGGATAGTAACTTTGATCTCTGCTATAATGTCAGGACAGGAAAGTAACTTTAATCTCTGCTATGATCTGAGCTGTGCTATGAGCTGTGATCAATCATTGAGTTATTCTTCCTACCTGTACTTTAAGATGTCCTGTAAAACGCTTGCAAATCTTGTGGCAGCCATGTTTGTTGTCTGAGAGCAAAAGATGTTTGAAAAGAACAAGAATAGATTAGTTGTACTGATGTAAACAATATCAGACCTCCTACTATGTCAAGTAAGCAATGTTCAACCTCTAAGCTTCTGGTAGGTGGATGTGTAAGCGGTACATACCTACAGAGTCATGTAAGCAATCTCCTTCCTCTAGGCTTCTGGTAGGTGCATGTGTAAGCGGCCCATACCTACAGAGTCATGTAAGCAATGTCCTTCCTCTTGGCTTCTGGTAGGTGGATGTGTAAGCGGTACATACCGACAGAGTCATGTAAGCAATGTCCTTCCCCTGGCTTCTACTGACGGTGAGTCATGGCATACTTTCCATTTGGTGGATGACATCTTTGAGTCATGGCATACTTTCCATATGCTGGATGACGTCTTTGAGTCATGGCATACTTTCCATTTGGTGGATGACATCTTTGAGTTATGGCATACTTTCCATTTGGTGGATGACGTTTTTGAGCCATGGCATACTTTCCATTTAGTGGATGACATCTTTGAGTCATGGCATACTTTCATTTGTTGGATGACATCTTTGAGTCATGGCATACTTTCCATTTGTTGGATGACGTTTTTGAGCCATGGCATACTTTCCATTTGTTGGATGACATCTTTGAGTTATGGCATACTTTCCATTTGGTGGATGATGTTTTTGAGCCATGGCATACTTTCCATTTAGTGGATGACATCTTTGAGTCATGGCATACTTTCATTTGTTGGATGACATCTTTGAGTCATGGCATACTTTCCATTTGTTGGATGACGTTTTTGAGCCATGGCATACTTTCCATTTGTTGGATGACATCTTTGAGTTATGGCATACTTTCCATTTGGTGGATGATGTTTTTGAGCCATGGCATACTTTCCATTTAGTGGATGACATCTTTGAGTCATGGCATACTTTCATTTGTTGGATGACATCTTTGAGTCATGGCATACTTTCCATTTGTTGGATGACGTTTTTGAGCCATGGCATACTTTCCATTTGGTGGATGACGTTTTTGAGCCATGGCATACTTTCCATTTGTTGGATGACATCTTTGAGTCATGGCATACTTTCATTTGTTGGATGACATCTTGCTGTGTAGATGTTAACTAGCTAATGTCACATCCTTGTCTCACTCATTTTGTTGTATATCAACAGACAGGGAGCAACTAATCTTAGATATCTTCTTCTCCATACATCCATACATGGTTTCTCTTATATCCTCAGCTCAAAGTCCTGGTTTCTCCTACATCCTCAGATCAAGGTTCTGGTTTCTCTTACATCCTCAGCTCAAGGTCCTGGTTTCTCTTACATCCTCAACTCAAGGTCCTGGTTTCTCTTACATCCTCAGCTCAAGGTCCTAGTTTCTCTTACATCCTCAACTCAAGGTCCTGGTTTCTCTTACATCCTCATATCAAGGTCCCAGTTTCTGTTACATCCAGATAAAGGTCCTGTATTTTCTTACATCCTCAGCTCAAGGTCCTGGTTTCTCTTACATTCTCAACTCAAGGTCCTGGTTTCTCTTACATCCTCAACTCAAGGTCCTGGTTTCTCTTACATCCTCAACTCAAGGTCATGATTTCTCTTACATCCTCAGCTCAAGGCTGCGGTTTCCTTACAAAAGACACCATTGTTTGTAAGATTGTTTTATCTTCATACAGCATTTGTCTCATGAGGCCAGTATCGCTCTCTCTCTCTCTCTCTCTCTCTGCCTGCTTATGCATCCAGTTTTCTAGGATATGTTTCCTCAGTTTGAAGATGATGACTTGCTCTTCTCTAGTTAAATCTTCTTCTCAGAAGTGGGGGCATTGTTCAGCTCATCTTCCCTTGAAGTTGGATTGTCTTTGCCTCATTAGACGTGATGCTCAAGTCTGTTTGTGAGGAAGCTCCTCTACACTTTGCTAGTCTGTCTGCAGCGTTGCTGACTTTGCTATTACAGTGGGAGTATGACCAACCTTGGGTGTTCTGCTGAGAGCATCAAGGAGTACATACATTGTTCGAGATCTTCATCTCTATGTTGTTTTAGCGCTGTTAATACTGATGCAGCATCATTCAGGAATACTGTTTTCTTGGTGGACATCTTCATTTTGAATTACAAGCTCAGTGATGGCCTTCAGTGCCTATTCTTCTGCGCATAAGTTATTGGAGTACATTCCCATTGTTAGTGCTAGAGTTTTTTTCTTCTCTGTTCTTTAGTCTGTAATAGAACCCTCCAACTCCAACTTCAATGGATGTGGCGTCGTTAGTTGAGCCAACTGTCATGTGTGTATCCATGTTTCTGGCGAGTATTCTCTCTTAAGATATTCTTACATGACAGTTCGCTTCTCTTCTATTCCCTCTGTGATTTATACCATCTCTGGGGATTTTGCTTTTTTCCAAGGGTGGTATTTGGGATGTTTGTTTCAGATCTCTAGCTACCATTGGTTTATAATTTGGTCTGATCTTGCAAGATCTTTTGTTTTTGATATGAAGTGGTTTCTCTTTAATTGAGATCTTTTGTTTTTGATATGAAGTGGTTTCTCTTTATTTGAGATCTTTTGTTTTTGATATGAAGTGGTTTCTCTTTATTTGAGATCTTTTGTTTTTGATATGAAGTGGTTTCTCTTTAATTGAGATCTTTTGTTTTTGATATAAAATGGTTTCTCTCTAATCTCCCTCTTTGCATGCAATTTATTTTGTCATATATTGAATGATCTGGTATTCGTTTAAACTTCCACACCTGCTGAAGTGCTTTTTGGTTTATGTGAGTTTCCATACTTTCCGTTCTTGTCATGTTCTCAATTACATTTATTGTTCTCATAGCTCCAGTGATAAGATGTACCTTGGTGTTGGCTTGTATTCATTTCTTGAAAATTATTTTTTGGTTGCTGCTATCTCATATTCTAGCACTGGTCTCAAATAACCTGTGTAGTTTCTTTAGGGTGCTCGTGTCAGCTGCCATCTCATATTCTAACTTACTTACTTAGTCGGTCCTCTTCTACCGTGAGGTGTAGAGGTTTGCCAAAGAGAATGCCACACTGCTCTATCCGCCGTCTTTTTCCTGGCCTCTTTCCAATCCATCCCTCTATCACTTAGGGACTGTCGTATGTTGTCTTCCCAACGTACTTTGGGACGTCCTCGGGGTCTGCGTCCTTGACTTTTTATCTCCCATGACCGCTTTGGTATCCGATCTTCTTCCATTCTACAGACATGGCCAAACCACTGTAGTTGGGACTGCTCCACTCGTGTCTGCAGGGGTTGAACTTCAAGATTGCTACGTATTGTCTGGTTACGGATCTTGTCCCTTTTCGTCACCTGAACCGCCTTTCTTAGGTACCTCATTTCTGAAGTTTGTAATTGCCTTTCTTGGGCTGTAGTCATTGCCCATGACTCACATCCATATGTCAGGACAGGCACATAGGTCGAGCAGTATACATCCATCTTTGTTTTCCTGCTTATTTCTCTTCTGCTGAGGAAACCTCTGTTTATTACATGGAACAGTCTACCTGTTGCTGCCCTTCGTGCAGTTAACTCCTCTTTGATTCCTCCCATGCTGTCTATTACCACTATGAAAAGGTACGGTGATAGAATGTCCCCCTGTCTTACTCCTCTAGTGGTCTTGAACTCTCCTGACTTTTGATTTGATGTCCGCACATAATTTCTGCATGTTTTATAGAAACTCTGCATGGCAGAGATCAGGGGTCCTGGGATGTTCTTCCTTGTCAGGCACTCCCAGAGTTTGTCCCAAGGAACTTTATCAAATGCTTTCTCCAAATCCAAAAAGCAGAGATGCATCTCCTTATCATATTCAAGAGCCTTTTCACCTAGCTGTCTGAGTATAAAGATAAGGTCTTGAGTACTTCTGTTTGCCCTAAACCCACTTTGAGTTTCATCCATATTTAGCTCTGCTAGACCTCTTAATCGCCGTTCTAGAATCCTAGAGTAGACTTTCCCGGGGACACTGAGAAGGGAAATACCTCTGTGATTTTCACATTGTCGCCCTTTTTAAATATTGGTATTATTATTGCAACCTCCCAGTCTCTTGGTATTTTCTTGTGGCGCCAAGCTGCCTTGAGAATCTTCATGAATAGCATCTCTCCTGCCGCTCCCATGTATTTAACCATTTCTGGTGTTATACCATCATGTCTTTATGCTTTACCAATCTTAATTTTCTCCAATGTTGCCTTTAGTTCTTCCATTGTGACATTATCGTTTCCCTCCATGGCTCCCTCTTCTTGAATTGGGACTGTTACTTCCAGAGCTTGGTTTTCCTACACTCCAAGGAGATCTGAGAAATATTCTTTCCATCTGTTCATTACCTCTTCTGGGACAGTTAACAGCGCACCTTGTTTATCTTTAACAAATTTCAGGGGGCATTCCTTTTCCTTCCTCATGTTCTTTAAGGTTCTGTAGAACAGTTTCTGGTTTTCTCCAGCATTATTTTCCAGTTTCTCTCCAAATTCTTCCCAGGATTTCTGTTTGGCCTTGAGCACAGTCTTCTTTGCTTCTGTTCTAAAATTTACATATTCTTTATATTTCTTTGTTTGTTTAGGGTGCTCGTCTCAGCTGCCATCTCATATTCTAACACTGGTCTCACATAACCTGTGTACAGTTTCTTTAAGGTGCCCATGTCAGCTGCCCATGTTGAGCCTGATATCTTTCTCAATATGGCCATTTGTGTTCTTAGCTTTGTTTGTGGCTTTTTGGATCTAGTTTTTTTCTATGTCAGCCTTGGATCCATTGTTATTTCTAGATAAGTTGGACTTATGTCCAAGGGGAAAGTCTGGCAATTTACTTTTAGGATCACTTCTTGGAGTTTGGGAGAAGATTGTGTATGTGGCTTTGGTTTTATTGATGGCATTTGACATTTCTTTGTCCATATCTTTATTTTATTTAGGGTAATTTGGTTTCTAGCTACAGGTGTAGACTCTTCAGATGTCCTTAGCATCAAGCCATCTGCATATAGTGCACTGTAAACATCTGTAGGGATTTTGGTGATTATATCATTGATATATATAACAGTATAGACGAGAGTTTTCCACTCTGCGGAACTCCTTATAAAATTTTCATTTTTTTTTGCAGATATTATTGTTGACACTTGTTCCCTGTATAGATCACTGATCAGTCTCATGTTTTTCCTTTATTCTGGATATCTCATGTCTTTCCTTTATTCTGGAGATATCATGTCTTTCCTACATTCTGGAGATCTCATGTCTTTCCTTTATTCTGGAGAACTCATTTCTTTCCTATATTCTGGAGAACTCATGTCTTTCCTATATTCTGGAGAACTCAAGTCTTTCCTATATTCTGGAGATCTCATGTCATTCCTATATTCTGGAGAACTCAAGTCTTTCCTATATTCTGGAGATCTCATGTCATTCCTATATTCTGGAGATCTCATGTCTTTCCTATATTCTGGAGATCTCAAATGTTTTTTCTTGGTGAACTTCATGAAACAGGTATCAATATTTGTTGGGGTATCTCTCTGCTAGAATACTGTGCAGGTCATGCTGAAGTTCACGGTTAGTAGTGAGCAGACATCCACATAATGGGCACCTCATCATTGTAAGTTCACATGGGAATTAATGAACTGGCGATTCACAGACTGCAGAGGTTTTTAATCAATTGTGCATCATGCTGGGACAGGTGCCTTAAAGGATGGCACAAGATTATATGCAACCAGTAGGCTACTGACAACCATTAGTATCCACAGTCATCGCCATTGGCTATATTATTTTCTCAATCACTTGCAAAAGAGATTGTTCCAGGGGATTGGAAAGATGCAGGAGTGACCCCTTTATTCAAAAGGGGCAAAACATCAGATCCAGCAAATTATAGACTGGTGAGTTTAACGAGCATGGTCTGTAAATTGTTAGTCAATTATCAAAGAAAACATTGTAATGCATTTAGACAAGTTTAGTCTAATCTGAAATAGTCAGCATGGGTTTACTAGATGGAGATCATGCATTGGAATTCATGGACGAGGTTACTAAAATGATAGATGGAGGGGAGCCAGTGGATGTTATTTATCTAGATTTTGCAAAAGTCTTTGATAGAGTACCTCATCAAAGATTATTGAGGAAGTTAAAATCACATGGGATAGGTGGCTAAGTTGCCAAATGGATCGAAAATTGGTTTTAACAGGAAGAAGGCAGAGAGTGGGCATAAATAATGAGTACTTGGAGCTCGGTTTTGGGGCCAATTTTGTTCTTTATATATATAAATGATTTGGACAATGATATCAGATCCATGATTGCAAAATTTGAAGATGATACAAAACTATGCAGGAGTGTCTCATCTAAAGCAGAAGTGGATATATTGAGGTCGGATTTATATAAAATTCAAGAATGGTCTGTAAGCTGGCAAATGGAGTTTAAAGTAGATAAAAATAAATGTACAGTCATCCACATGGGTAGATCTAATATGGAACATAATTACAGAATGGGAGAGAACAATATTAGAATGATAGAAAAGGAAAGGGACCTAGGGGTTATAATAGATCATGCAGGTAAGGTGAGTGAGCAAGTCCAGGTAGCAGTGAAAAAGGCAAATGCAATGTTAGGTATGATAAAAAGAAAATATTAAACATAGGAACAAGGAAGTGATACTCAAACTGTATAAAGCTTTAGTTAGACCTAGATTGGAGTACTGTGTACAGTCCTTCTTATCATAGAGAGGATATAAACATGCTGGGAAGGATACAAAAAAGAGCGACAAAGTTGATAGTGGGATTCCAGAATTACAGTAATGAGAAACGACTCAGAAAAACCGGCCTACATTGTCTAGAAGAGAGAAGAGTTCGTGGTGACTTAATACAGGTTTATAAGATGATCAGAGGAATGGATAAATTAGACCTAAGACTATAACACGTTTTCCCAAATACAACTACCTACAAGAACAAGAGGGCATAGCTACAAATTAACTAAAGAAAGGTCCAGATTAGATATTAGGAAATATTTTGTTAGAGCGTGGTGAATGCTTGAGGTTGGAACAGGAATGCTTTGCCACGGGACGTTGTGGATGCAGGGACAATTAATATTAATGCATTATGCAATTAAGAATAGATTGGATGCGCATAGCTTTTAGAGCAAGGTAATGTAAATGAAACTGGTTGTATACAGACTTCTATAGTCTTCTATAGAGCCTTCTAATCCAGGATAAATACATTAAGTTTAGTAAATAGTTTCTACAGGCTGTGGTAGCCTTAAGCAACAAAACAAAGCCAAACACGTACCAATACTGGCAATAGAAGCCAAATTTAGCCTGTGTTTTCACGCTAAAAAAAAATACAAACTAAAGATCTAGGTCGCCACTGTTATTCCAACTGAAAGCTAGACCACGACATTGGCAGATGATAAGTCTGTGACCATATGTGGCGGTGAAATGAAGTATATGTGTCCCTACAATCAATAACAGGGCATTAGTCGGCTGGTTCTGGAACGTAGAGTTCTAACTCGCCCCAGACGGAAACACAACTTTTGACAACAGTCCCGCATGGCCCATCTCTAGGTCATAGGTCACCACCAGGTCATAGGTCAAATCACTGTTGCCAGGTTAGCACTGGGCGGGGAATAGGTTAATAAAAACACACACACACACACAAGACCACGCACACAACCACACTCACACACGCACAGCCACACAGATCTACGCCCCTACAGATCCATACACACGCCCACATAGATCCACACGCACGCCTTACACAGATCCACACACGCCCATACAGATCCACACACGCCGACACAGATCCACACACACGCCCATGCACTCCCACGTCCACACACACACGCCCACAGAGATCCACACACACGCTCACATACACGCCCACATCCAAACACGCCCACACACACACACGCCCACCCACACACCCTTTCTGAAGTGAGTAAATTGCCCAAGGACGACTCAAAAACGAAGTCAAACTGACATTAGCCTTGGACCCGAACAAAATCGTTAAGATCTTCTTGTGTGAGAATCTATGGCGCAGATATCGTGCCATGGCAGACGTGATGGGCCATCGATAGGCGTCGAGAAACTATGGCGCAGATATCATGCCATGGCAGACATGTGGGCCATCGATAGACGTCGAAGACTTCGCATAACCTTACATTGGAAAAACCACAAAAACAAACTAAAATGTGTTTATGTAAATGTGAGAAGCATAGTAAATAAAAGAGAAGAATTGGAACTGTATGTAGAAGAAGAAAAACCAGATACAATAGAAATAACAGAGTCATGGACATATGAGGTCATTACGGATAGTGAAGTTGAAATAGAGGGATATACAATGTTAAGGAAAGATAGGGTAGTTGGAGACCAGGCTAAGGGAGGTGATGTTTTATTTTTGTACTGTGCGAATAGAGTAAATATAACTATACAAGATGATCTATCATCTGGCAATAAAAGTGAAAGTGTATGGGGAGTAATGGATAATAGGGGTGAAAAAATAGTGGTTTGAGTATGCTACAGATGTCCTTCAAGTACAAAAGAATAAGATGAGGAGCTGATTAGTAACATTAACAAGGCTAAGTGCAGTGACATTATTATTAATGGGAAATTTCAATTTTCCTGAAATAAAGTTGGGATATGGCAGAAGCATTTGCAGAGTCAAATCCTTTTGTGAATTGCATAACTGACAATTTCTTGATTCAGCATGAAGAGGAAGCTATCAGAGGCAAAAACATACTTGAAATAATATTTACTACATAGAAAAATATGATTGAAAACGTTATCGTTTGGGAACTGTTTGGCGACCATCAGATCATCCGTTGAGATCTTATAGCAAGAAGTGAACATCAACTCGCGAGCATACGACTACTCTAAGACAGATGTTCAGAAAATGAAAGAGACAGTCGACCACATAATCTGGAAAGATATTGTCAGGGGTACAGATGTTGAACAAGAGTGGTAGAGTTTCAAAACAGTTTTAGAAAAGCTAAAAGAGGAATGTGTTCCATGTAGGGAGGTAAACACCAAGCGTAAAAAGTGGATAACTGGATTTGTAGTTAAATGTTGAGGAGCTAAAAAAAAAAGAATGGACAAAATATATAGATATAGGTAAATAGAAAGAAACAAATTTAAAATATTTGGACAAGCAAAACATATCTCAGAAAGCGAATAAAACAGCAAAAATAGACTTCGAAAAAAAACTTGCTCAGGGGATCAAGACTGACAGTAAAAGCTTCTTTTCTTATATTAGAAATAAACAAAGTAGGCCCTCTCATAGATAGCACGGGTAACATAATAAGAGAAAATAAGGAGACAGCTAATCTACTAAATCAATACTTTGGCACAGTCTTCATACAAGAAAATTGCTTTTTTTTTATTTTTATTTTATGTGTTTGCCTCACTAGTTTCTACTGGCGGAGGCGCGCCTATTCCACCCCAGACCGTAGTCAATTTGGGCGATATTAAGACGCATAAACCAGTGCTTGGATGCGAGTGTGTATCTGTTTGTACCTAGCCTGGTATTTCCGTGATGTTCCTCCCGTTGTTCCTCGCTTTTGATGTTCCTAGTTGTCCGCCGTAGGTATTTGCATAAATATGCACAATAGTTTTCCTGGGACCATTTTGGGATTGAGTATATTTATTTTCTGTCATACTTGATTCGGATCTCTTTTTTTTTGTTTCCTGATTTCTTTCTTTTTTTTCTTTTTTTTCCACTCTTCTTTTTTTTTTTTTTTCTTTTCTTTCTATTTTATAAAAAAAATATAAAACCCCATCATACATTTTATACACAATTGTGAAAATAGCAGTGTAGTGAGAAAATTGCCCCAAGATCCCAGAGACTATAGGTATTTTCAAATGGGAAATGGATATACTATGATTAAAATCAATCTGTATTGCGGAGAAATTGGTTTTTTTTTAAATTCGAGGGATTAAAAGTCCAGGTCAAGATGGTATTCATCCAAACTTGCTATTTGAAATTAGAGACCAACTAGTAAAACCATTGGCAATATTATTTTCTCAATCACTTACAAAAGGAATTGTTCCATGAGATTGGAAAGATGCAGGAGTGATCCCCTTATTCAAAAAAGGGAAATAAATCAAATCCAGCAAATTATAGACAGGTGAGCTAAACAAATATAGTCTGTAAATTGTTAGAGTCAATAATCAAAGAAAACATTGTAATGCATGGAATCAGAAATAGTCATCATGGGTTTACTAGAGGGAGATCGTGCTTAACAAATCTATTAGAATTCATGGAGGAGGTTACTAAAATGATAGATTAGGTGGAACCAGTGGATGTTATTTATCTAGAATTTGCTAAGGCGTTTGATAGAGTACCTCATCGAAGATTAGTTAAAAAGTTTAAATCACATGAAATATGTGGGGAAGTTTGCCAAATGGATTGGAAATTGGTTAACCAGAAGAAGGCAGGGAGTGGGCATAAATAAGGTGTACTCTGAGTGGTGTGAAGTAAAAAGTGGAGTGCCACCGGGCTCAGTTTGGGGACCAATATTGATCATGATATATATAAGCGATTTGGACATTGAAATGGGATCCATGATTGAAAAATTTGCGGACGACTCAGAACTATGCAGTAGTGTCTCATCTAAAGCAGAATTGGATATATTGAGGTTGAATTTAAATAAAATTCGAGACTGGTCTGTTTAATGGAGTTTAATGTAGATAAATGTACAGTCATCCACATGGGTAGATCCAATATAAAACATAATTACAGAATGGGAGAGAACAATATTAGAATGATAGATAAGGAAAGGGACCTAGGGGTTATCATAGAACTTACAGGTATAGTGAGTGAGCAAATCCAGGTAGCAGTGAAAAACGCAAATGCAATATTAGGTATGATAAAAAGGAAATATTAAACATAGGAGCAATTGTCTGAATCAATGGGAAAATACCTTTGGATGTTCGGGAACAGGAAGTCCATCGAGCGCGGAACTAGTTGGAAAGCAGATTGAATATTCAGATACGTTATTCTCTACTTCTTTTTTCCCGCCTGCAGAAACAGGTGCAACCATGCAGAAGTAATAGTCAAGTGAATCTATCCATATCCCAGGAACACCAAATGGCATCTCAGCTGTCCATGTCATGACGATTCTGATGATAGTTTCAGGTTCTTTCCTTGGGAAATCGTGGTCCAATTTTAGCTTTGCCGGTTGTGCTGGTGTGAATGTCTTCCTGTTTACTCAGGGAAAGCAGCTCTCAGATGGTGATGGTGTTCGGGCAAGCTGCTCTCAGTTGGTGATGGTGTTCGGGCAAGCTGCTCTCAGTTGGTGATGGTGTTCGGGCAAGCTGCTCTCAGTTGGTGATGGTGTTCGGGCAAGCTGCTCTCAGATGGTGATGGTGTTCGGGCAAGCTGCTCTCAATTGGTGATGGTGTTCGGGCAAGCTGCTCTCAGTTGGTGATGGTGTTCGGGCAAGCTCCTCTCAGTTGGTGATAGTGTTCGGGCAAGCTGCTCAGTTGGTGATGGTGTTCGGGCAAGCTGCTCTCAGTTGGTGATGGTGTTCGGGCAAGCTCCTCTCAGTTGGTGATGGTGTTCGGGCAAGCTCCTCTCAGTTGGTGATGGTGTTCGGCCTTAAAATTATTTAAAAAATTTTTATTTTTATTTTACGTGTTTGCCTCACCAGTTTCAACTGGCGGAGGCGCGCCTATTCCACTCCAGACCTAGTCAATTTAATATGTAGCGGTGGGTAAGCAAATTGTGCTTCGTCATCGGTGTATTGCAAATCTTTCGGTGCATACAATAGTGTCCATCTTATTGGCTCTTTGGGTGTTCTTTGTGACCTGTCGCATCACCCAGTCAATTACATTTAGGAAGATAATGATTAATAAGGGACATCCTTGAGGTACTCCTGTTCTCACCTCAAAGTTTGGTCGGTCTGTCCAGCATTTACAATTTGTATACTTTTAATGATTGAAACGATGAGGCTAAAGATAAGCTCCCAGTGTCACCCCTAGGCGTGCATGGTATCAAATAATGATTTGATCAATTAATAAAATCTATGTACGGTTGTCTTTGCCATTATGATCATTGATCTATTATGTTTCTGAAGGAAAGGATATCGCCTGCGCAACCTTCTGAACCCGCTTGTCCCTTCCTCAGTTATATAGAGCAATTTATATTCTTTGGATTATTATTCTGTCTAGTATTATGGTCACTCGATCATGTACCCAGAGTTCAGACAAAGTTGTGATGTATTTCAGTCAATTAGAAAACAGCTGGCATTGTTCCTAATGCAACTTCATTGTCCGAAGTCGGGCCAAGGAAAAGTTGGTTAGGTAATGGACATAAATTACTGTCTTTTATTATCGATTCTTATTATGCATCGTTTATTACGGTTATTCTAGATCAATGCTCACTAGTGGATGATCTTAGCTTTCAGGTAATCGGTAGCAGAATCATGACATGCTATGTTAAAAACACAACTTGGGCAAACTATCGCAGAATACCAGCAAACCAACAAAACTGAACATTCTGGGAACCCGTACGACATACGGCTGTGAAGCATGGACAGTAACCCAAACCTCGAGTCGAAATGTTGTAGAAAGGTCTTCAGAAATCCGTATACAAAAAAAAAGAAAAAGAAAAAGAAGAATGCAGAAATTCGACAAGAGTTTGACATAGAGGATAACTGGTTTATAAATTTCATCATAAACAAAAAATTTAAATGCTATGGCCACATCAAAAGACACAACAGTCTTGAGAGAACGGTAAGAGAGCAGAGACAGATACAGAAGAAAATGGCACCAAAATGTCAAGGACATGACCCTGGAGATATGACAAGAGATGGAGTTTCTTTCAGACGGACTGTGATGAGAGCGACAATGCTACATGACGGTGAATCATATTAAAATGATTGACTACAGATTTTGCTAGGAGAATGATGTCGTCGTCTTCTTCTTCTTCGTTTGTCCCGGAAAGGACGTCGTGTAGTAGTTTACAGCGAGGCTGCAATATCTGCGCATTTCCACTCGACATATTTCAGTTGGCTTTATTTTTGTTACCAGGTTTACCTTCTCACTGCGATCCATATTATCTGATCCTGACTACACTGGTGCTGTTTGTTTTCAGGGCCGCTGCTTGGAGGCGAAATATGATATTTGTCAGCTCTGGTTTGCTGATCAGCTATGAGTCGCTGGCTGCTGTCAGTTCATTCACTGCTTCATCTTTGCCTCAGCCAAAATTCGCTGCCTGCTGTCAGCGGTTTCCCTGCTGCATCTTGGCCACGAACTCTGAAATAGTTGACGTATCCTCTTAAAACATTTGCGTGGTCGCAGTCTAAACTGAACACAAACAGACAAAGAGGTTAATACATCTTTCACATTGATGACTTAAAAAAAAATATTCCAGTTTGATTATATTATGTATTGATTCTGATACAGTAAGTCAGTGGTTGAGTGGTTTCCGACGGGCTTTCTTCATTTTTTGCTCCAGTAACTTTTGATACGCCAAATTCTAACATGCAAGACAACAGGTGGTTTGAAATAAGTGTATCCCATCTCCTATATGAGCAACTTTCCACGCTAACGAACCACAACTACACCAAACATTCACATTAAAAAAATGAAATTCGGCTTTAAACAAATCCAAGTTGGCAATACTGGGTCAGTCCCTACAATATGTTTTCAAACCAACACTGAGATATTTTACCTCAGACTTCTAAGTGTAGACACATAAGATTATACATTGTATTTATTGTCACGCAATAAGTTTTAAACATTTCTAGGCTATAATAATTTATTGACAAAGTTATATATACTTTAGAAAGGCTGAATCGCGAACTTGTGCCATGGAGAGTTTATTGGTAAAAGTCAAGGACGAGAGAAGCAGGCCCGTACAAAGAGGCTTGGAATGTCGGGAATGTGAAGATGGCGGACGACAAGATGAGCAGAAATCGGTCTTGTTGTGTTTGTGAGATCTGATACAAGATGAGCAGAGGTTTGCCTTGTTGTGTTTGTGAGATCTGATACAAGATGAGCAGAGGTTTGCCTTGTTGTGTTTGTGAGATCTGATACAAGATGAGCAGACGTTTGGCTTGTTGTGTTTGTGAGATCTGATACAAGATGAGCAGACGTTTGGCTTGTTGTGTTTGTGTGATCTGATACAAGATGAGCACAGTTTGGCTTCTTGTGTGTGTGAGATCTGAGTCAGAGTGATACAAGATGAGCAGAGGGTTGTCTTGTTGTGTTTGTGAGATCTGATACAAGATGAGCAGAGGTTTGGCTTGTTGTGTTTGTGAGATCTGAGTCAGAGTGATACAAGATGAGCAGAGGGTTGTCTTGTTGTGTTTGTGAGATCTGATACAAGATGAGCAGATGTTTGGCTTGTTGTGTTTGTGAGATCTGAGTCAGAGTGATACAAGATGAGCAGAGGGTTGTCTTGTTGTGTTTGTGAGATCTGATACAAGATGAGCAGAGGTTTGGCTTGTTGTGTTTGTGAGATCTGAGTCAGAGTGATACAAGATGAGCAGAGGTTTGGCTTATTGTGTTTGTGAGATCTGATACAAGATGAGCAGAGATTTGGTTGTTGTGTTTGTTAGATCTGAGTCAGAGTGATACAAGATGAGCAGATTTTTGGCTTATTGTGTTTGTGAGATCTGATACAAGATGAGCAGAGATTTGGTTGTTGTGTTTGTTAGATCTGAGTCAGAGTGATACAAGATGAGCAGAGGTTTGGCTTATTGTGTTTGTGAGATCTGATACAAGATGAGCAGAGGTTTGGTTGGTGTGTTTGTGAGATCTGATGCAAGATGAGCAGAGGTTTGGTTGTTGTGTTTGTGAGATCTGATACAAAATGAGCAGAGGTTTGGTTGTTGTGTTTGTGAGATCTGAGTCAGAGTGATACAAGATGAGCAGAGGTTTGGCTTGTTGTGTTTGTGAGATCTGATACAAGATGAGCAGAGGTTTGGCTTGTTGTGTTTGTGAGATCTGATGCAAGATGAGCAGAGGTTTGGTTGTTGTGTTTGTGAGATCTGAGTCAGAGTGATACAAGATGAGCAGAGGTTTGGCTTTTTGTGTTTGGGAGATCTGATACAAGATGAGCAGAGGTTTGGTTGTTGTGTTTGTGAGATCTGATGCAAGATGAGCAGAGGTTTGGTTGTTGTGTGTTAGATCTGAGTCAGAGTGATACAAGATGAGCAGAGGTTTGGCTTATTGTGTTTGTGAGATCTGATACAAGATGAGCAGAGGTTTGGCTTGTTGTGTTTGTGAGATCTGATACAAAATGAGCAGAGTTTGACTTGTTGTGTTTGTGAGATCTGATACAAGATGAGCATAGGTTTGGTTTGTTGTGTTTGTGACTGTGAGATCTGATACAAGATGAGCAGAGGTTTGGCTTGTTGTGTTTGTGAGATCTGAGTCAGAGTGATACAAGATGAGCAGAGGTTTGGCTTGTTGTGTTTGTGAGATCTGAGTCAGAGTGATACAAGATGAGCAGACGTTTGGCTTGTTGTGTTTGTGTGATCTGATACAAGATGAACAGAGTTTGGCTGTTTGTGTTTGTGAGATCTGATACAAGAGGAGCAGAGGTTTGGCTTATTGTGTTTGTGAGATCTGAGTGATACAAGATGAGCAGAGGTTCGGTTGTTGTGTTTGTGAGATCTGATACAAGAGGAGCATAGGTTTGGTTTGTTGTGTTTGTGAGATCTGATACAAGTTGAGCAGAGGTTTGGCTTATTGTGTTTATGAGATCTGATACAAGATGAGCATAGGTTTGGTTTGTTGTGTTTGTGAGATCTGATACAAGTTGATCAGAGGTTTGGCTTATTGTGTTTATGAGATCTGATACAAGATGAGCAGAGGTTTGGCTTGTTGTGTTTGTGAGATCTGAGTCAGAGTGATACAAGATGATCAGAGGTTTGGCTTATTGTGTTTGTGAGATCTGATTCAAGATGAGCATAGGTTTGGTTTGTTGTGTTTGTGAGATCTGATACAAGTTGATCAGAGGTTTGGCTTATTGTGTTTGTGAGATCTGATACAAGATGAGCAGACATTTGGCTTATTGTGTTTGTGAGATCTGAGTGATACAAGATGAGCAGAGGCTTGGCTTATTGTGTTTGTGAGATTTGATACAAGATGAGCAGAGGTTTGACTAGTTGAGACTGTGTATCTGATAAGATGAGCAGAGGTTTTTCTAGTGCTGTCTGAGATCAGAACATACAAAGTGTTTACTAACTGTGCCTTTCTGTTAAACAGAACAAGCTGAGAGTTTGATTAGCGTGAGGTCAACACACAAGCTGAGCAACTAGAGGTGTCTGTGAGGTCAACACACATGCTGAGAAACTAGAGGTGTCTGTGAGGTCAACACACATGCTGAGAAACTAGAGGTGTCTGTGAGTCAACACACATGCTGAGCAACTAGAGGTGTCTGTGAGGTCAACACACATGCTGAGAAACTAGAGGTGTCTGTGAGTCAACACACATGCTGAGCAACTAATGGTGTCTGTGAGGTCAACACACATGCTGAGAAACTAGAGGTGTCTGTGAGTCAACACACATGCTGAGCAACTAATGGTGTCTGTGAGGTCAACACACATGCTGAGAAACTAGAGGTGTCTGTGAGTCAACACACATGCTGAGCAACTAATGGTGTCTGTGAGGTCAACACACATGCTGAGAAACTAGAGGTGTCTGTGAGGTCAACACACATGTTGAGCAACTAGTGGTTTCTGTGAGGTCAACACACATGCTGAGCAACTAGTGGTGTCTGTGAGGTCAACACACATGCTGAGCAACTAGTGGTGTCTGTGAGGTCAACACACTTGTATGAGTCGTGTCTGAGGTCAACACACTTGTACCAGCCGTATCTGTGAGATCATCTCTCTTTTACCCGGTGACTGATATTATTTATGTTTTCCAAGATGTACCGTAGGCTGTTATAATTTTCAACTGTGTGTGTTATGGAAGTTTGAGTCTGTTTGGTCTATGCATACTTATTTCTTAACACAAATTCAATGCTATTCGCGTGGATACAATTAATGGACTATGTCAGTATTTGATTAGGACTGACTGGCCGTTGTCAGTCAGTCACTGAATGTCGGACATAAGTAAACAGTCTTGCAGAATACCTTGTCAGTCAGTCATAGTGGAAACTCCAGTCGTGGATAGAGAGTCTAACAGGATAACTTATGAACCAGTCAACGGTGAGTTCCAGTCATGGAGAACACAGGATGACTTATGAACCAGTCAACGGTGAGTTCCAGTCATGGAGAACACAGGATGACTTATGCTGTGAGTATTGCATGTCTGCTGATCGTTGCTGTTTGTATACATGACTGTCAACCATCCTTGTACATGACTGTCAACCATCCTTGTTTATTGCTGTATGAAGAACAGCTCACTAATATTCAAAGATTGTTCCATCACATAGATAAGGATTCTTAGATACTTCCAGAAAATATCTCATTTTTATTCAAAACATTAAGTCGTGTACATCTTATCAGTGTGTCATTCTGGTGGTTTTTCTTGTTTTCCAAGCTACTCGAATTAAGTTCTTGTAGAGGGGACGGCGTGGCCTAGTGGCACGGCTCACAACCAGAAGGTGCTGGGTTCGATCCCCAACACAGCACCGGCCATTACCCCGGGGAAGCCAACCCTTTGAAAATGCAGGAGGAAGCAGACCCTTGCGTAAAATGCACGCTGAAGTCGGATGCACTGGGCCGACAGGCGCAAAATAAAAACCACAGTGCAATGCACACTGCCTTGGGGATTAGAGAAATAAGGCGAACGCAAAAAAAAAAATTTAAAAAAAGTTCTTGTAGGTTTCTTCTTGTTTTCCAAGCTACTCGTATTAAGTTCTTTGCGGGATCAAGATGCTGAGCAGCGCATGAGCTGCAGTGGTCAGTGACCCATAGCTGACTGCTAGGGTCAGGGCCAGCGAACCAGAGCTGTCAAGACCCTTCTACACCTCCACGCGGTGATCCTGGATAACAGGCTGCAGCAGGGCAGACTGGCTAAGGAGAAGGGATCGAAGAGGGAATGCTTACCCGGTACTCAAAAAATTCTTGCTGAAGTCGGATGTGTTGGACCGAAAGTCAAGCTATAAACTACGACACAGCGCATTCCGTTCTCTGTGCTACAATTTACTACTTAAGCCTTTCAGGGTTTGGTAGCGGGAGATTGAGAACGAACGAATGAAGCCAAGCCAAGCAGCCAAGTTCTTTGCCTTTGGCAAATTTTCACCGATAACTGGGTTCTCCTCACTGCATTGTAATGCAATATTTTTTAACAGGCTTACTACTACATGGGTCACAGTGCCGATCCCCACATCATAGGCCAGGCTGCTGTAACACAGTCTATTTCTAGGTGCATAGTGTAGGTTTGAGGTAGGTCTTAGTCAGTATGAATTCCCTTATGTGAGGTGAGGTCTTTGTCAGTTTGCTTCACCTGATCCTGGCATCTACTTTACACCCAATCGAGGTCGCACAATACATACACCCTGACCCTGACATATTGACACATTGCTATTTGCATTCTTCTGTGTTGGTACTATTTGGTGCAACTAAATACTGCAACCTTTTTTTAAGACAGTTTAAAGATCGATTTTAATGTATCAACCACTGGATATTTGTAAGATTTTTTTTTTGAGGATGAGGGACTTTAGAGAAATGCAACCCAGTTGAAGACTTATTGCTGCATGTATTCACTTCCAAAAAGAGCCTGACAATAAGTTTGCTGAATAGATGCACTATTTGAATTTGATTGCAGCGCACCGTTCGGCGAAATATAAATAGTTTTGGCATCGAAGTGGATAGGAAGTGAATATTTAGTGGAGTCCTAATATTGACTGCATGATGCTCACATACATGGTTATCTCCTTGACACATATGTTCTACACACTGCTCACATACATGGTTATCTCCTCGACACATATGTTCTACACACTGTTCACTAACATGGTTATCTTCTCGACACATATATGTTCTACACACTGTTCACTAACATGGTTATCTCCTCGACACATATGTTCTACACACTGCTCACATACATGGTTATCTCCTCAACACATATGTTCTACATAATGTTCATGTACATGGTTATCTCCTCGACACATATGTTCTACACACTGTTCACATACATGGTTATCTCCTCGACACATATGTTCTACATAATGTTCATACTCAACTTTACTTAACTTAACTTAACGTCTTTATACCGGTTTAGAAGACCCTGCAGAGTCTGTATACAACCAGTTAACATTTACATCACCTTGCTCTAAAAGCTATGTGCATCCAGTTTATTCTTAAATGCATTAACTGTCCCTGACTTCACTACCTCCCCAGGCAATGCATTCCAAGCAGACACCACTCTCTGACTAAAAAAATATTTCCTAATATCTAATCTGGACCTCTCTTTAGTCAGCTTGTAGCTATGCCCTCGTGTTATTGTAGGTGGCTGTATTTTAAAAAACTTGTTATAGTCTAATTTATCCATTCCTCTGATCATCTTATAAACCTGTATTAAGTCACCATGAATTCTTATCTCTTCGAGACACTGTAGGCCGGTTTTTCTGAGTCGTTCCTCATAACTGTAATTCTGGAATCCCACTATCATCTTTGTCGCTCTTTTTTGTATTCTTTCCAGCATGTTTATATCCCCTCTATGATAAGGACTCCACACCTGTACACAGTACTCCAATCTAGGTCTAACTAAAGCTTTATACAGTTTGACGATCACTTCCTTGCTCCTATGGTTTAATATTTCTTTTTATCATACCTAACATTGCATTTGCCTTTTTCACTGCTACCTTAACTTGCTCACTCACTTTTCCTGTATGATCTATTATAACCCCTAGGTCCCTTTCCTTATCTATTTTTCTAATATTGTTTTCTCCCATTCTGTAATTATGTTCCATATTGGATCTGCCCATGTGGATGACTGTATATTTATCTACATTAAACTCCATTTGCCAGCTTACAGACCATTCTCGAATATTATCTAAATCCGACATCAATATTTCCACTTCCGCTTTAGATGAGACACTACTGCATAGTTTTGTGTCATCAGCAAATTTTGCAATCATGGATCCCATATCAATGTCCAAATCATTTATATATATCAAGAACAAAATTGGTCCCAAAACCGATCCCTGTGGCACACCACTCAGAGTACTCCTTATTTATGCCCACCCTCTGCCTTCTTCCCGTTAACCAATTTTCAATCCATTTGGCAACTTCCCCACCTATTCCATGTGATTTTAACTTTCAAAATAATCTTTGATGAGGTAAATCAAAGGCCTTTGCAAAGTCTAGATAAATAACGTCCACTGGCTCCCCTTTATCTATCATTTTAGTAACCTCCTCCATGAATTCTAATAGATTTGTTAAGCATGATCTCCCTCTAGTAAACCCATGCTGACTATTTCTAATTAGATTAAATTTGTCTAAATGCATTACAATGTTTTCTTTGATTATTGACTCTAACAATTTACAGACTATGCTCGTTAAACTCACCGGTCTATAGTTTGCTGGATCTGATTTTTTGTCTTTTTTGAATAAGGGGATCACTCCTGCATCTTTCCAATCCCGTGGAACAATCCCTTTTGTAAGTAATTGAGAACATAATATAGCCAATGGTTTTGCTAGTTGGTCTCTAATTTCATACAGCAATTTTGGATGAATACCATCTTGACCTGGACATTTATTCACTTTCAACCCCTCCAATTTTTTAAAAACCATTTCCTCTGTAATACAGATTGATCTTAATCCCGCTGTATCCATGTCTCTTTGAAAAATATCTATAGGCTCTGGGATCTTGGAGCAGTCCTCTTTTGTGTAGACTGTGCCAAAGTACTGATGGTTATCTCCTCGACACATACTCTGTATATGATCATTGATGAATATTCACTTTTTGCTCTAAAGTGTTGCATAAGGCAACAACTGCAGCTCCTATACAAGAAGTCTGTCAGTGAGGGTTTCCATTAGTTTTACATGATGAAGTTGCTAGATCTCTCAGTACTGTCACAGCTTCCATGTACTGTCACAGCTTCCATTTACTGTCACAGCTTCCATTTACTGTCACAGCTTCCATTTACTGTCACAGCTTCCATTTACTGTCACAGCTTCCATTTACTTTTAGTTTAGCAGTGCCCATCTGTATCTATGTCATTATGTGTTAGTATGCCCATGTTGTGTTAACATGCCTATGTTGTGTAGGTATGTTTATGTTGTGTAGGTGTCTTTATTGTGTAGGCATGTCCATGTTGTGTAGGTGTGTCTTTATTGTGTAGGCATGCCCATATTGTATAGGCATGTCCATGTTGTGTAGACATGTCCATATTGTATAGGCATGCCCATGTTGTGTAGGCATGTCCATGTTGTGTAGGTATATCCATGTTGTGTAGGCATATCCAGGTTGTATAGGCATTCTCATGTTGTGTATTCACACCCATATTGTGTATTCACACCCATATTGTGTAGGCATATCCATGTTGTGTAGGCATGCCCATGTTGTGTAGGCATTCCCACATTGTGTAGGTATGTCCATGTTGTGTATTCACACCCATGTTATGTAGACATACCCACATTGTGTATTCACACCCATGTTGTGTAGGCATGTCCATGTTGTGTATTCACACCCATGTTATGTAGACATACCCACATTGTGTATTCACACCCATGTTGTGTAGGCATACCCATACTGTGTATTCACACCCATGTTGTGTAGGCATGTCCATGTTGTATATTCACACCCATGTTCAACACTTTCATTTATTTAGTTGTTTAGGGTTGTTTAAATGACAAAGCTGAACCTGTTGATAGACAATGAAGATACTATTAGGTTTGACTTGTCTTTGCACAGAACAAACGATTGTTGGATTAGAGATGGATGAACCACTCAGCATCCAGGGCTCTAGCTGAGACCTGATCATGACAACCAAATCAGCAACAGGTGGAAAGAAAAGAAAACTGGTCAATGTGCACTTGCTGGATGGCAGTCAATGTATTGTCTATGTGGATGTAAGTTTGAGTAACTCATTTCAACCCTGCCCCACTATTTTCTGTAGCAATGCATTCCAAGCGTTTCACTACTCTCTGACTAAAAAAAAATATTTCTTTACATCTAATCTGGACCTTTCTTTAGTCAACTTGTAGCTATGCCCTTTTGTTCTTGTAGGTGGTTGAATTTTGAAAAACTTGTTATTGTCTAATTTATCCGTTCTTTTGATTATCTTATACACCTGTATTAAGTCACCACGAATTCTTCTTTTTTCTAGACACTGCAGGCCAGTTTTTCCTGAGTCTTTCCTCATAACTGTAATTCTGGAATCCCACTATCAGCTTTGTTGCTCTTTTTTTAATTCTTCCCAGCATGTTTATATCCCCTCTATGAAAGGACTCTACACCTGTACACAGTACTCCAATCTAGGTCTAACTGATGCTTTATACAGTTTGACGATCACTTCCTTGCTCCTATGGTTTAATATTTCTTTTTATCATGCCTAACATTGCATTTGCCTTTTTCACTGCTACCTTAACTTGCTCACTCACCTTTCCTGTATGATCTATTAAAACACCTAGGTCCCTTTCCTTTTCTATCTTTCTAATATTGTTCTTACCAATTTTGTAATTATGTTCCAAATTGGATCTATCCATGTGGAGGACTGTACATTTATCTACATTAAACTCCATTTGCCAGCTTGCAGACCATTCTCGAATATTATCTAAATGCGACATTAATATATCCACTTCTGCTTTAGATGAGACACTACTGCATAGTTTTGTGTCATCAGCAAATTTTGCAATCATGGATCCCATATAAATGTCCAAATCATTTATATATATCAGTGGCAACTGGAAAATTCTCAAGCAATTTCAGAGCGGAGGCAGAGGCACTGAGGGCTGCAGTAGAAGCAATGCTGACAGGCGAAAGCAATGAAAGCCAGATAGTCCTGTTTACAGATGCCCTGGCCGTAGTCACAGCACTAAAAAGCCATAAAAATACTGAACTTAATGATTTAAGAGCAGTACTCTGTCAACTATGCCAGCAGTCCGCACCAAAAAGAGTAGTGGTACAGTGGGTTTCATCCCACTGTAACATCCAAGGCAACGAGGAGGCAGACAGACTGGCAAAAGAAGGTGCAAGACTACCACAACCAGATTCCAAGAAGAGTCCAAAAGACTTATTAGGGCCAGATGCATAGCCAAATGGGAAACAGAACATACTGGCTACACGAACAATGATGCCTATTGCCAGTTGAACAGAAGAGAGCAGGTCGTGGTCTTCAGAGTCCGCACAGGCCACAACAGACTGAGGTACCACCTATTCAATAAACTGAAGATAGGTGGCACTGGCGAATGCACTTGTGGTACCGGGAAAATGACCGCTGAACATCTGCTGCAAAACTGCCTGACATACGAGAACCAGAGAAAGCACATGTGGCCATCACCAGTGGCAACACTAGACTAGCTCTATGGCAGTATTGACAGCCTCAGGATGACTGCTGCTTTTTTCGAAAAAATACAAGTTGACATTTGACAGCGTACGAAGGAGATGAAGAAGATATGCTGATGTGGTATTTTCTCACAGTTATGTATTCTAATTTCTATGGGAATGCAATCTGTTTCTGATGGTGATGTAGTCTGTTTAACTTTATCACATAGTCCACCAACATGGCACACTGATAGGATCACATAGTCCACCCACATGGCACACTGATAGGATCACATAGTCCACCCACATGGCACACTGATAGGCTCACATAGTCCACCCACACACTGAAAGGCTCACATAGTCCACCCACATGGCACACTGATAGGCTCACATAGTCCACCCACACACCGAAAGGCTCACATAGTCCACCCACACACTCATAGGCTCACATAGTCCACCCACATGGCACACTGAAAGGCTCACATATTCCGCCCACACACTGAAAGGCTCACATACCACAAGTTCTCGTCATCTGATGTACATGTTTTCACAGGCTGAATTATCTGTCTAGTTACCAGATGTTGTATTGTCATGTACATATTTTCACAGGCTGAATTATCTGTCTAGTTACCAGATGTTGTATTGTCATGTACATATTTTCACAGGCTGAATTATTTGTCTAGTTACCAGATGTTGTATTGTCATGTACATGAAACATGAACAAGTACCTAATGTATGATTTTGTCTTTTGAGTGTTTAGGTCAAATCAAAGTTCCAGGAAGTTTTCAACCAAGTTACTGGACACTTGTGTTTGAGAGAGACAGAATACTTTGGTCTGGCCTTTAAGAAAGGTAAGGAATGGATTGAATTGTAAGTCATACTTGCTGTACAGGGAAGAGGTAGGGGGCACAGCAAAGTGATTAGAGCCAGGGCTCTCAACCCAAACATGATTAGTGCCAGGGCTCTCAACCCAAACATGATTAGTGCCAGGGCTCTCAACCCAAACATGATTAGTGCCAGGGCTCTCAACCCAAAAGTGATTAGTGCCAGGGCTCTCAACCCAAACATGTATGTTTTGCCTGAACCTGACTAACATATCTGCTCAGTATATTTGTCCTGACCAGACGTTAGCCTTCCTTCCCATGCCAAGAGGTGAATTGAACAGAAGTGAGGTTGTGTGTGTTTTATTGACATAATGTACCGAAGTTGTTTTAATGACATAATGTACCAAAGTTGTGTTTTATTGACATAATGTACCGAAGTTGTTTTAATGACATAATGTACCAAAGTTGTGTTTTATTGACATAATGTACCGAAGTTGTTTTAATGACATAATGTACCAAAGTTGTGTTTTATTGACATAATGTACCGAAGTTGTTTTAATGACATAATGTACCAAAGTTGTGTTTTATTGACATAATGTACCGAAGTTGTTTTAATGACATAATGTACCAAAGTTGTGTTTTATTGACATAATGTACCGAAGTTGTTTTGTTGACATAATGTAACAAACTTTTGTTGACATAATGTACCGACGTTGTGTTTTGTTGACATAATGTAACAAAGTTTATTTTGACATAATGTATGTAACAAAGTTTTGTTGACATAATGTACCGAAGTTGTGTTTTGTTGACATAATGTACTAAAGTTGTATTGTTGACATAATGTACTGAAGTTGTTTTGTTGGCATAATGTACGCGAATTTAAGTTGTGTTTTGTTGACATAATATACAGAAGTTGTGTTTTATTGACATAATGTTCCGAAATTGTTTTGTTGACATAATGTACATAAGTTGTTTTGTTGACATAATGTACCAATGTTGTGTTTTGTTGACATAATACATACTACAAAACTGCCCCGAATATGATATACACTGGCCCATAGAAAAAACACTGGAAGAGAAACTTTATGGACCTGTATGTGAACTACAAAAGACAGTGAAGTTTATACAAGAGACAACATTATAGATATAGACAATATTTTAAAGTGAACGAAAGAAGAAGAAGAAGTTGACATAATGTCCCAGAGTTTAAGTTGTGTTTTGTTTACATAATGTACCAAAGTTGTTTTGTTGACATAATGTACCAGAGTTTAAGTTGTGTTTTGTTGACATAATGTACCATAGATGAAGTGTATTGTGCTTTTAGATGAACATAAAAGAAAGCCTGACTTTCTTAACAGAGAATGAGTATCAGTTTGTTGTATTGGATGAGAAGGTCCACAAACATGCCCCAAAACACTGGAAATCTGGACCGGGAGAGGTGAGCATCATCACACTTTCTATATTCTTACATTGTCTGCTTCTGGAAATCATTGACTGAATTCTGCAACAAAACTATGACAACTTCTCTGACTGACTATCTAGAACGGTCTCTATAACAACTTCTTTGACTGACTATCTAGAACAGACTCTATGACAACTTCTCTGACTATCTAGAACAGTCTCTATGACAACTTCTTTGACTGACTATCTAGAACATTCTAGCTCTATGACAACTTCTCTGACTGACTATCTAGAACATTCTAGCTCTATGACAACTTCTCTGACTGACTATCTAGAACATTCTAGCTCTATGACAACTTCTCTGACTGACTATCTAGAACAGTCTCTATGACAACTTCTCTGACTATCTAGAACAGTCTCTATGACAACTTCTTTGACTGACTATCTAGAACATTCTAGCTCTATGACAACTTCTCTGACTGACTATCTAGAACAGTCTCTATGACAACTTCTCTGACTATCTAGAACAGTCTCTATGACAACTTCTCTGACTATCTAGAACAGTCTCTATGACAACTTCTTTGACTGACTATATAGAACAATCTCTATGACAACTTTTCTGACTGACTATCTAGAACAGTCTCTGTGACAACTTCTCTGCTGACTAGAACAGTCTCTATGACAACTTCTCTGACTGACTATCTAGAACAGTCTTTCTATGACAACTTCTCTGACTGACTATCTAGAATAGTCTCTATGACAACTTCTTTGACTGACTATCTAGAACAGTCTCTCTATGGCAACTTCTCTGACTGACTATCTAGAACAGTCTTTCTATGACAACTTCTCTGACTGACTATCTAGAACAGTCTCTCTATGACAACTTCTCTGACTGACTATCTAGAACAGTCTCTATGACTTCTCTGCCTGACTATATAGAACAGTCTCTCTATGACAACTTCTCTGACTGACTATCTAGAACAGTCTCTCTGTGACAACTTCTCTGACTGACTATCTAGACCAATCTCTATGACAACTTCTCTGCTGACTATCTAGAACAGTCTCTATGACAACTTCTCTGACTGACTATCTAGAACAGTCTCTCTATGACAACTTCTCTGACTGACTATCTAGAACAGTCTCTATATGACAACTTCTCTGACTGACTATCTAGAACATTCTAGCTCTATGACAACTTCTCTGACTGACTATCTAGAACAGTCTCTATGACAACTTCTGTGACTATCTAGAACAGTCTCTATGACAACTTCTCTGACTGACTATCTAGAACAGTCTCTCTATGACAACTTCTCTGACTGACTATCTAGAACAGTCTCTATGACAACTTCTCTGACTATCTAGAACAGTCTCTATGACAACTTCTCTGACTGACTATCTATAACAGTCTAGCTGGGACCAGATACGTCATGAAATATCAGCTGAGGAAATTTAATAAACGTGGATAAGGTTCCTTCAGTTTTTAGATGTAAAACTTCTGGTGAGTATAGGAGTTAGTTAGCATTGTGCAATCATGTTCTACTCATCCTTCTGCCTATTTGCAGGGAGTTGACAGTCAGGGGAGAGCCATTATTAATGTATGGTTCCGTGTGCAGTTCTACGTGGACCAAGTTGTTTTGTTACGGTAAAAAATTATTTCTTTATTCAGTTTCTCTTTTAATAGCTAACAAGTGTGTTAATTGTCTCAGTTTATATCAATCATTTAACAAGTGTGTTAATTGTCTCAGTTTATATCAATCATTTAACAAGTGTGTTAATTGTCTCAGTTTATATCAATCATTTAACAAGTGTGTTAATTGTCTCAGTTTATATCAATCATTTAACAAGTGTGTTAATTGTCTCAGTTTATATCAATCATTTAACAAGTGTGTTAATTGTCTCAGTCTATATCAATCATTTAACAAGTGTGTTAATTGTCTCAGTTTATATCAATCATTTAACAAGTGTGTTAATTGTCTCAGTTTATATCAATCATTTAACAAGTGTGTTAATTGTCTCAGTTTATATCAATCATTTAACAAGTGTGGTAATTGTCTCAGTTTATATCTCATGTTTTGTGTACATCAGTCCCTCAGCTTGTATTGTGAAATTGAGGCACTTATAAATGACATACCCAAAACAGACACATTCACACAAGACACGATCACACAAGACACAATCACACATCTCTCTCTGTGTGTGACTGATGTGGAAAACATCTCTCTCTCTGTGTGTGACTGATGTGGAAAACATCTCTCTCTCTCTGTGTGACTGATGTGGAAAACATCTCTCTCTCTCTCTGTGTGACTGATGTGGAAAACCTCTCTCTCTCTCTCTGTGACTGATGTGGAGAACATCTCTCTCTCTCTCTGTGTGACTGATGTGGAAAACATCTCTCTCTCTCTCTGTGACTGATGTGGAGAACAATTCTCTCTGTGTGACTGATGTGGAAAACATCTCTCTCTCTCTGTGTGACTGATGTGGAAAACCTCTCTCTCTGTGTGACTGATGTGGAAAACATCTCTCTCTCTCTCTCTCTCTCTGTGACTGATGTGGAAAACATCTCTCTCTGTGTGACTGATGTGGAAAACCTCTCTCTCTCTGTGACTGATGTGGAAAACATCTCTCTCTCTCTCTCTCTCTCTGTGACTGATGTGGAAAACATCTCTCTCTCTCTCTGTGACTGATGGGGAGAACAATTCTCTCTGTGTGACTGATGTGGAAAACATCTCTCTCTCTCTGTGTGACTGATGTGGAAAACCTCTCTCTCTCTGTGACTGATGTGGAAAACATCTCTCTCTCTCTCTCTCTCTCTCTCTCTCTGTGACTGATGTGGAAAACATCTCTCTCTGTGTGACTGATGTGGAAAACATCTATCTTTCTCTCTGTGTGACTGATGTGGAAAACATCTCTCTCTCTCTCTGTGTGACTGATGTGGAAAACATCTCTCTCTGTGTGACTGATGTGGAAAACATCTTTCTCTCTCTCTCTCTCTCTCTCTCTCTCTCTCTGTGACTGACGTGGAAAACATCTCTCTCTGTGTGACTGATGTGGAAAACCTCTCTCTTTCTGTGTGACTGATGTGGAAAACATCTCTCTCTCTCTCTCTCTCTCTGTGACTGATGTGGAGAACAATTCTCTCTGTGTGACTGATGTGGAAAACATCTCTCTCTCTCTGTGTGACTGATGTGGAAAACATCTCTCTCTCTCTCTCTCTCTCTCTCTCTCTGTGACTGATGTGGAAAACATCTCTCTCTCTGTGACTGATGTGGAAAACATCTGTCTTTCTCTCTGTGTGACTGATGTGGAAAACATCTCTCTCTCTCTCTCTCTCTCTCTCTGTGACTGATGTGGAAAACATCTCTCTCTCTTTCTGTGTGACTGATGTGGAAAACATCTCTCTCTCTCTCTGTGACTGATGTGGAAAACATCTCTCTCTGTGTGACTGATATGGAAAACATATCTCTCTCTGTGTGACTGATGTGGAGAACATCTCTCTCTCTCTCTGTGTGGCTGATGTAGAAACATCTCTCTCTCTCTCTCTCTGTGGGACTGATGTAGAAACATCTCTCTCTTTCTGTGTGACTGATATGAAGAACATATCTCTCTCTGTGTGACTGATGTGGAGAACAATTCTATCTCTGTGTGACTGATGTGGAAAACATCTCTCTCTCTCTGTGGGACTGATGTAGAAACATCTCTCTCTTTCTGTGTGACTGATATGAAGAACATATCTCTCTCTGTGTGACTGATGTGGAGAACAATTCTCTCCCTGTGTGACTGATGTGGAGAACAATTCACTCTCTGTGTGACTGATGTGGAAAACATCTCTCTCTGTGACTGATGTGAAGAACAATTCTCTCTCTGTGTGACTGATGTGGAAAACATCTCTCTCTGTGACTGATGTGAAGAACAATTCTCTCTCTGTGTGACTGATGTGGAAAACATCTCTCTCTGTGACTGATGTGAAGAACAATTCTCTCTCTGTGTGACTGATGTGGAAAACATCTCTCTCTGTGACTGATGTGAAGAACAATTCTCTCTCTGTGTGACTGATGTGGAAAACATCTCTCTCTCTCTGTGTGACTGATGTGGAAAACATCTCTCTCTCTGTGTGACTGATGTGGAAAACATCTCTCTCTCTGTGTGACTGATGTGGAAAACATCTCTCTCTCTCTGTGACTGATGTGGAGAACATCTCTCTGTGTAGCTGATGTGTAGAACATCTCTCTATGTGTAGCTGATGTGGAGAACAATTATCTCTGTGTGGCTGATGTGGAGAACATCTCTCTGTGTGACTGATGTGGAGAACAACTATCTCTGTGTTGCTGATGTGGAGAACAATTATCTCTGTGTAGCTGATGTGGAGAATTTTTATTAACTAACTTGGTATCCTGACTGACCTTGATCCCGTCCATGGTTTATTCACCAAGTTTCGTGACAAATTTATTGACAGGGAGAAGGTGACCAGACACCAGTACTACCTGCAGCTGAAGGACAATGTCCTCCAGTACAACCATGTGTACAGTGAAGAGAAATGTTTTCAGCAGGCAGCTTACGCCTTGCAGGCGGACTTTGGCAATGAGAAGCATGAAGAGGCATACTTCAGTCCAACTCTCTACTTCCCTCACTGGGTAGGTCTTTCAACTATTGATTGTCCATGATTGGAATATTTTACACACTATTGTCTCACACCCTAACCTCATGTCTCACTCACAGACACCCACACCTCAAGTCTCCCTCACAGACACCCACACCTCATGTCTCCCTCACAGACACCCTAACCTCATGTCTCCATCACACCCACCCACACCTCATGTCTCACTCACAGACACCCACACCTCATGTCTCCCTCACAACCACCCACACCCCATGCCTCCATCACAGACACCCACATCTCATGTCTCCTTCACAGACACCTACACTTCATGTCTCCCTCATAGACAGTTTGTAACTAACAAATATAAATTGGCTCTACAAATATAAAGTGGACCAGTTTGTTGCAAACAAATATAAATTGGCTCTACAAATAAACTGGTCTAGTATGTTGCTAAGAAATATAAACTGGTCCAGTTTGTCACTAAGAAATATAAACTGGTCCAGTTTGTAAGGATGTAAGAATGACCTAGATCCACTCTCTACCCAGGATGTAAGAATGACCTAGATCCACTCTCTACCCAGGATGTAAGAATGACCTAGATCCACTCTCTACCCAGGATGTAAGAATGACCTAAATCCACTCTCTATCCAGGATGTAAGAATGACCTAGATCCACTCTCTACCCAGGATGTAAGAATGACCTAAATCCACTCTCTACCCAGGATGTAAGAATGACCTAGATCCACTCTCTACCCAGGATGTAAGAATAACCTAAATCCACTCTGTATCCAGGATGTAAGAATGACCTAGATCCACTCTCTACTCGGGATGTAAAAGTAAGAATGACCTAAATCCACTCTCTACCCAGGATGTAAGAATAACCTAGATCCACTCTCTACCCAAGATGTAAGAATAACCTAGATCCACTCTCTACCCAGGATGTAAGAATGACCTAGATCCACTCTCTACTCAGGATGTAAGAATGACCTAAATCCACTCTCTACCCAGGATGTAAGAATGACCTAGATCCACTCTCTACTCAGGATGTAAGAATGACCTAAATCCACTCTACCCAGTATGTAAGAATGACCTAGATCCACTCTCTACTCAGGATGTAAGAATGACCTAAAACTACTCTCTACCCAGGATGTAAAAATGACCTAGATCCACTCTCTACCAAGGATGTAAGAATGACCTAGATCCACTCTCTACCCAGGATGTAAGAATGACCTAAATCCACTCTCTACACAGGATGTAAGAATAACCTAGATCCACTCTCTACCCAAGATGTAAGAATGACCTAGATCCACTCTCTACCCAGGATGTAAGAATGACCTAGACCCACTTTCTACCCAGGATGTAAGAATGACCTAGATCCACTCTCTACCCAGGATGTAAGAATAACCTAGATCCACACTCTACCCAGGATGTAAGAATGACCTAGATCCACTCCCTACCCAGGATGTAAGAATGACCTAGATCCACTCTCTACCCAGGATGTAAGAATGACCTAGATCCACTCCCTACCCAGGATGTAAGAATGACCTAGATCCACTCTCTACCCAGGATGTAAGAATGACCTAGATCCACTCCCTACCCAGGATGTAAGAATGACCTAGATCCACTCTCTACCCAGGATGTAAGAGTGACCTAGATCCACTTTCTACCCAGGACATAAGAATGACCTAGATCCACTCCCTACCCAGGATGTAAGAATGACCTAGATCCACTTTCTACCCAGGATGTAAGAATGACCTAGACCCACTTTCTACCCAGGATGTAAGAATGACCTAGATCCACTCTCTACTCAGGATGTACGAATGACCTAGATCCACCCTCTACCCAGGATGTAAGAATGACCTAGATCCACTCTCTACCCAGGATGAAGAATGTATTTAGCCTTTAGCACGCCATGGTCGAGTGCTAGCCGGCCTACAAAAACGGTGTACGGAATAACATTTTTTGTGTGTGTACGGAGTCACTCCCGACAGCCATTTTTTACTGCTGAATACATGCTCCATATATACACGATATTTTGCCAGTTAAAGTATCGTATGTTCGATTACAAATGGCTTTTGAAAAGTTTTAATTTTGCATACGCCGTTTGGAGCAAGCCGACTTTTTGCGAAAGGGGAAGTAGGTTGTTGGGAAAGATCTTTATCGAGTAGATCTGTTTATTTTGTTTGTTTAAATGAAAGAACTACGTTTGAATTCGAAACTAACAGTTGTGGCGATATTGTAAACACAGTATCGATACGTTGTTGTGGTTTCCATGGTTTTCTATCGAATCGACTAGGCCTAGTGGTCGAGCCCAAATTTTTTCTGAGATTTTCATAAATTTTCAACTTCATCTTTTTGTATTTCAAAAACTAACAAACACACAACAAAAACAATAACACCCACATGTTCGTTATGCTATTGTGTGTCTACACGCAAGAAAATCATATTTATTGACAAACAAACATAAAAATTAATATTTTGAAAGACGACTACCATAGTGACAAATTAAGAAAATTAATTAGGTCAAATTTTTTTTTAAAAAAATGTGGAGTGCTAAAGGTTAGATCTCGTTGACATATTATTTCAGATTTTGGAGAGACATGGTGTGGACTATCTTGCTCACAATGTGCCCATCCTACACAGAGATCTGCACAACATGACCAGAAATGATGCTGAGTTGCGCTACATCCGAAATGCTTCAACGCCGCCCGGTGCGCTCAACCTTCATTTCTACATGGTGCGCAAACATAAAACTGATAAACATTGCAACACCTGGTTGGCCATTTGTGCCAGGGGAGTAGAAGTCTATGAGGTCAGTGCAGCTAAGTCGAGGGTGTTTGTGAGGGGGAGTAGAAGTCTATGAGGTCAGTGCAGCTAAGTCGAGGGTGTTTGTAAGGGGGAGTAGAAGTCTATGAGGTCAGTGCAGCTAAGTCGAGGGTGTTTGTGAGGGGGAGTAGAAGTCTATGAGGTCAGTGCAGCTAAGTCGAGGGTGTTTGTAAGGGGGAGGGTGTTTGTGAGGGGGAGTAGAAGTCTATGAGGTCAGTGCAGCTAAGTCGAGGGTGTTTGTAAGGGGGAGGGTGTTTGTGAAGTGGAGGGTGTTTGTGAAGTGGAGGGTGTTTGTAAGGTGGAGGGTGTTTGTAAGGTGGAGGGTGTTTGTGAGGTGGAGGGTGTTTGTGAGGTGGAGGGTGTTTGTGAGGTGGAGGGTGTTTGTGAGGTGGAGGGTGTTTGTAAGGTGGAGGGTGTTTGTGAGGTGGAGGGTGTTTGTGAGGTGGAGGGTGTTTGTGAGGTGGAGGGTGTTTGTGAGGTGAAGGGTGTCTGTGAGGTGGAGGGTGTTTGTAAGGTGGAGGCTGTTTGTAAGGTGGAGGCTGTTTGTGTAGATGATGTTCTAGTCACTTGGAGAAGAGTGGCTGATGATGTTTCTTGCAATATAACGTTGATTGTATCTCTCTATCAGGATGATGCAGGCTACAAAAACCACATCTCAACATTCATGTGGAGGGATATTGGAAAGCTGTACTTTGATGTAGGTAGTTTGTATGTGTGAGTGAGTGAGCGCATGCGTGCTTACAACAGGGAGACAAAATCAATGGAAATGTTGGTTGGTTTGGTTTGGTTTGGGTTTGGGTTGGTTGCTAGCTAGCTAATGCCCACAATGGGTTGGTAACCTTTTTGTGCGTCCTGAAAAGGACGGAACTTGTGGCAGAATGCAGTAGCTTTCCTGACATCCCGAGTATGCTGATGAAGTGGACCGGTGGTCCTCCAGGCGGTTGTGCAATGCTTGGCTTCATCTGCGTGTCACTCACTACTATGGGGATCACATCAAACCTCACCTTGTTAGCCAGACTGTTGTCCTCGGCAACAGCCCATTCCAGGATGACCAATGAGGGTCTTGGACAGCATATTTCTCCTGACCCTGGCTAACATTGTTTGATCAGTCTGCTTTACCTGACCAGACAGTAGCCTCATCATCCCAACGGACAGGATAAATTAGATTATAGCAAATTTTTCAAAATACAACCACCTACAAGAACAAGAGGGCATAGCTAGAAATTAATTAAAGAAAGGTCCAGATTAGATATTAGGAAATACGTTTTTAGTCAGAGAGTGGTGAATGCTTGGAATGCATTGCCACAGGAAGTAGTGGGGGCAGGGTATTCAAGAATAGGTTGGATGTGCATAGTTTTTAGATGGACTGAAGTATGAGAAACTGGTTGTATACATGCTCTGCAGCCTTCTAAACCAGTATAAAGATGTTCAGGTTTCTCTAAGATAAGGTTACAACATCCTGCTTCTTGTCAACTTTTAACATTTCAAAATGTCCAGGATAGTGTCATGTTGACTTGCCCTAAAACTGCTCCAGCATGTTTTCCATCGCAGCTATCATTGTCATGGCTACCTTCTTTAAAGCAGATCTAGCAGCCAGATACACTACGACTGACTGAAGAGATTTCTCCACAGCAACTACTACTAAATCTTATTCATTCATTGCTCTCCCTATCTACAGGCTTTTCTCTAGCAATTAACATCCTTTGCCTATCATTTTTCCCTCTTCTAACTATCTTGTTTCTTGCCTAGGACACCTTTTTTTTGTCTTTGACTACCAGCTCACTGAATGTCTTGACAGCATAAACTGAATCAGCTCCTTCCATAAATCTGGCACTCATGTGAGATTTGTGGCAGATGAAACTTGATTTTATTTGATGAAATGTGAGCTTTGTGGTAGATGAAACTTGATTTTATTTGATGAAATGTGAGCTTTGTGGTAGATGAAACTTGATTTTATTTGATGAAATGTGAGCTTTGTGGTAGATGAAACTTGATTTTATTTGATGAAATGTGAGCTTTGTGGTAGATGAAACTTGATTTTATTTGATGAAATGTGAGCTTTGTGGTAGATGAAACTTGATTTTATTTGATGAAATGTGAGCTTTGTGGTAGATGAAACTTGATTTTATTTGATGAAATGTGAGCTTTGTGGTAGATGAAACTTGATTTTATTTGATGAAATGTGAGCTTTGTGGTAGATGAAACTTGATTTTATTTGATGAAATGTGAGCTTTGTGGTAGATGAAACTTGATTTTATTTGATGAAATGTGAGCTTTGTGGTAGATGAAACTTGATTTTATTTGATGATTGAATGTTTCCTACAGAAGAAGAAGTTTGAGGTCCGTTCTGTACAAAGTGCTGGCGGTAGGCGATATATCTATTATACAGACTGTGATATCAAGTCCAAATATCTGCTCAGCATTTGTCGAAGTACACACATGTTCCAGATGGCCATTCAGCCTAAGCTAATGGAGATCCAACACCTGGACAATGAGGGTAGGTCTATCACCAACATAGACATCCACTAGACAATAAGGGTAGGTCTACCAACATAGACATCCACTAGACAATAAGGGTAGGTCTACCAACATAGACATCCACTAGACAATAAGGGTAGGTCTACCAACATAGACATTCCCTAGACAATAAGGGTAGGTCTACCAACACCAACATAGACATCCACTAGACAATGAAGGTAGGTCTACCAACATAGACATTCCCTAGACAATAAGGGTAGGTCTACCAACACCAACATAGACATCCACTAGACAATGAAGGTAGGTCTACCAACACCAACACCAACATAGACATTCCCTAGACAATAAGGGTAGGTCTACCAACATAGACATCCACTAGACAAGGAGGGTAGGTCTACCAACACCAACATAGACATCCACTAGACAATAATGGTAGGTCTACCACCAACATAGACATCCCCTAGACAATGAGGGTAGATCTACCAACATAGACATCCCCTAGACAATGAGGGTAGGTCTACCAACATAGACATCCCCTAGACAATGAGGGTAGGTCTACAAACACCAACATAGACATCCCCTAGACAATGAGGGTAAGTCTACCACCAACATAGACATCCCCTAGACAAAGAGATTACAGAGTGCTACAACTGACAGAAGAGATTACAGAGTGCTACAACTGACAGAAGAGATTACATAGTGCTACAACTGACAGAAGAGATTACAGAGTGCTACAACTGACAGAAGAGATTACAGAGTGCTACAACTGACAGAAGAGATTACAGAGTGCTACAACTGACAGAAGAGATTACAGAGTGTTACAACTGACAGAAGAGATTACAGAGTGCTACAACTGACTGAAGAGATTACAGAGTGCTACAACTGACAGAAGAGATTACAGAGTGCTACAACTGACAGAAGAGATAACAGAGTGCTACAACTGACAGAAGAGATTACAGAGTGCTACAACTGACAGAAGAGATTACAGAGTGCTCCAAAATCATCCAATAAATAAAGAACTAGTAGGATATGACTGAAGTTGGCAAATCCTGGACGTCAGAAAAATATGTGGGTTTGAAATCATGCTCCATTCACCATACTCACGGGACTTGGCACTTAATGACTCCTTCCTGTTCCCAAACATGAAGAATCCGCTTTGTGGACATTGTTTTCTGACATCCAGGACTTGATTACTGAACTGGAGTCGTGGTTCTGGGGCCAGAAGTTTTGTTATCAGGAGGGTGAAGAATAGATAGGTGAAGTGTATCTCCTTGCAGGGCCAATGAGGACGACTCAAGTTGGCACCAATGTCCAAGTGCCTTGACTAGTTCATACTAAAGTGCAAAACATTTCGACCTTCCTTCGAATGGCAACTAGATAAGAGACATCAAGTGTTAGAGGGATATAGATGTGATTATTTGAGAACTCACTTGTTTGTCTGGGTTTGAGCCCTCTAAGTAATGCTGACTTGATATTCCAGATCAGAAACGATACAGAGAGTCGTACGTGTCTAGTGAGCCATACAGAGAGTCGAACGTGTCCAATGAGCCCAGAGATAGGTCACAGCTCTGCCACAGTCCCAGCACATCCACCAATGCTTCTGTCAGCAGCCACAATAACCAGAGATTGTCAGTTGTGAGCGACGCAAGCTCGAACACAACAAGTGGCATTGTCAGTGACCGCATGGCAGTCAGCTTTGATGATGGAGATGGTAAGTTCTCCGTCAGTCAGTCAGCTGTGTGTGTTTGTATGACAAGTTCTCCATCAGTCAGTCAGCTGTGTGTGTTTGTATATTAAGTTCTCAGTCAGTCAGCTGTATGTGTTTGTATGACAAATTCTCTGTCAGTCAGTCAGCTGTGTGTGTTTGTATGGTAAGTTCTCTGTCAGTCAGCTGTGTATGTTGTTGTTATTGATCTAGCAACATCTAGGCTCTCGCCCTGCAGCCCAATGCATGTTATGGTATCTGCATGTGTTTATCTATTGTTGTCTAGTGCCATACAAAGTTTTCCATTTATCTGGCCTCGGAGAAGAAGCATTTGACTAAAATCATTGATCGCTGAGCACTCAAAGAGATGATGATCAACAGTTTCATATGGATGTGTACACAGCTGGCACTCAGGAGGGGGTTGTGGTTGGATCAACACTTTCATATGGGTGTGTATAGGGGGACGGCGTGGCCTAGTGGTTAAGTGGCACGGCTCACAACCAGAAGGTGCTGGGTTCGATCCCCATCACAGCACCGGCCGTTACCCCGGGGAAGCAAACCCTTAGAAAATGCAGGAGGAAGCAGACCCTTACATAAAATGCATGCTGAAGTCGGATGCACTGGGCCGACAGGCGCAAAATAAAAACCACAGTGTAACGCACACACGCCTTGGGGAATAGATAAATAAGGCGAACGCAAAAAAAAAAAAAAAAAAAAAAAAAAAAAAAATATGGGTGTGTACACAGCTGGTGAAGAGCAAAAGGGGCATGACAACATCAATATGGCACCAGAAGAGCATATGATGGCAAAATTAACAATGAATTAAATGAAAGAGGCCATGAGAACGTTAAAGAAAAGGAAATCTCCCGAAAAAGACGGGATAACAAACGAAATGCTGATGGGGATGGGCCTAACAGCAAAGAGGAAACTACTATCAGTCCTGAACCAAAGCTGGAAAAGGGGTATTGTACCCCAGGCATGGAAAGACGCAGTACTTGTACCAGTACCAAAGAAAGGAAAAGACAAAACAGATCCAAATGGATACAGGCCTATCAGCCTACTGAGCTGCGTAGGCAAACTGATGGAACGTATGATAAACACCAGACTGATGTGGCATCTGGAAGAAAAACGAATACTAATTCCACAGCAAGCAGGCTTTAGACAGCACAGATCCACTGAGGATCAGGTCATCCTAATAGCCCAGGAAATAGAAGATGCCTACCAGGAGCAAAAACACACAGTAGCTGTTTGGGTGGACCTAGAAAAGGCATTTGACAAAGTCTGGAAAGAGGGACTTAGAGTCAAGCTAAGGAGAAGTGAAGTTTGTGGGAGAATGTACAAATGGATCAGTCACTACCTCAAAAACAGAACAGCCAGCGTTCAAGTACAAGGGCAGATGAGCAAAAAGGTGACACTTGAGCAGGGAGTACCCCAATGGGGAGTACTGTCACCCACACTCTTCCTGGTGTATATAAATAACATAACAGAGAATATACCAAGAAGAGTCCATAGCTCAATATTTGCAGACGATTTGGCTATGTGAACCTCTGAAAAGAATCTCACCATAGCAAGTAATCGGATGCAGCAGGCCCTAACATCGCTGGAAGAGTGGGCGAACTCATGGCTGGTAAAAATAAACGAGGAGAAAACCACATGCACAATATTCTCGCTTTCCATCAAACCCCAAAATACCAAGTTAAGTTTAAATGGCAAATACCTGCATCCAAACGACAACCCAAACTACCTGGGAGTCACATTTGATCGGCGCATGACATGAAAAATTCAGATCGAGAGAAACCGAATGAGAGCCAGAGAAAGAATGGCAATCATGAGGAATCTTGCTGGCACAAGCTGGGGAGCAGACGAAAGTATACTAAAGAAACTGTACACTGGAAGAGTGAGACCAGTTCTCGAGTATGGCATTGCGGCATGGACAACAGCAGCAAAGGCGAACTTCGATAAAATTAGCAAACTCCAAAACCAAGCCATGAGAGTTATAACAGGAGGCATGAAGTCAACGCCAATTGTAGAACTTGAAAAGATTACAAAACTGCAATCCATGACCGACAGAAGAGACTGCAGAGCCCAGCAGCAAGCAGAGAAACTCAGAAGACTGACTGACCATCCAATGCACCAGAGACTAAACAATTTCGGAAATGGGAAACTAAAGCGGAGAAACTTTGCAGAAATAGCCAAAGCAAAGATGCACGAAGACCCCATGAACGCACTAACAACACCAAAGCCCATCCCTACTGTACGAAAACCTACCTGGAGGCAGCATATATTTCCAGAGGTGGTCGAAAATATACCAGGTATTGGAAACAAGAACAGCCAGACTGAAAAAGAAAGAAGAGATACTACCCTAAGCTTTATATCGAAAAACTACCCAAGCATGGACTGGACCCATGCATACACCGACGGTTCTGTAACAAACACAACACAGAACGGAGGAGCAGGAGCATTCCTGAGCCTACCAAATGGCAGAAAATTAACACTGTCATTGGCTACTGGAAAATACACAAGCAATTTCAGAGTGGAGGCAGAGGCACTGAGGGCGGCAGTGGAAGAAATGGTGACAGGTAAAAGGAATGAAAGCCATATAGTCCTGCTTACAGATGCACTGGCCGAAGTCACAGCACTAAAAAGCCAGAAAAATACTGAACTTCATGATTTAAGAGCAGTAGTCTTTCAACTATGCCAGCAGTCCGCACCAAAAAGGGTAGTGGTACAGTGGGTTTCATCCCACTGCAACATCCAAGGCAACGAGGAGGCAGACAGACTGGCAAAAGAAGGTGCAAGACTACCACAACCAGATACCAGTATGACGTACGAAGAGTCAAAAAGGCTTATTAGAGCTAGATACATGACCAAATGGGAAACCGAACATACCGGCTACACAAAAAACGATACCTATTACCAGTTGAACAAAAGAGAGCAGGTCGTGGCCTTCAGACTTCGCACTGGCCACAATAGACTGAGGTATCACCTATTCAACAAATTGAAGATAGGTGGCACTGACGAATGCCCGTGTGGTACCGGGAAAATGACCGCTCAACATTTGCTGCAAAATTGCCCGACATACGAGGACCAGAGAGAGCAGATGTGGCCATCACCAGTGGCAACACTAGACAAGCTCTATGGCAGTGTCGACAGCCTCAGGATGACTGCCGCTTTTTTCTAAAAAATAAAGGTCGAAGAAGAAGAAGAAGAAGAATATGGATGTGTACACAGCTGGCACTCAGGAGTGGGTTGTGGTTGGTTTTGTTCAGATGCTTGTTCAGTGGGATGTGTTGCGTTCTCGGCCTGAAAGTGGTGCTCTGATCTGTCCTTGTGAGTTGATTTATACTGTTATTTAGATTGGGGCTGTTTGAGGACAGGAGGTGACTGTCTGTAGCTGTTTGAGGACAGGAGGTGACTGTCTGTAGCTGTTTGAGGACAGGAGGTGACTGTCTGTAGCTGTTTGAGGACAGGAGGTGACTGTCTGTAGCTGTTTGAGGACAGGAGGTGACTGTCTGTAGCTGTTTGAGGACAGGAGGTGACTGTCTGTAGCTGTTTGAGGACAGGAGGTGACTGTCTGTAGCTGTTTGAGGACAGGAGGTGACTGTCTGTAGCTGTTTGAGGACAGGAGGTGACTGTCTGTAGCTGTTTGAGGACAGGAGGTGACTGTCTGTAGCTGTTTGAGGACAGGAGGTGACTGTCTGTAGCTGTTTGAGGACAGGAGGTGACTGTCTGTAGCTGTTTGAGGACAGGAGGCGACTGTCTGTAGCTGTTTGAGGACAGGAGGCGACTGTCTGTAGCTGTTTGAGGACAGGAGGTGACTGTCTGTAGCTGTTTGAGGACAGGAGGCGACTGTCTGTAGCTGTTTGAGGACAGGAGGTGACTGTCTGTAGCTGTTTGAGGACAGGAGGCGACTGTCTGTAGCTGTGTGAGGACAGGAGGTGACTGTCTGTAGCTGTTTGAGGACAGGAGGTGACTGTCTGTAGCTGTTTGAGGACAGGAGGTGACTGTCTGTAGCTGTTTGAGGACAGGAGGTGACTGTCTGTAGCTGTTTGAGGACAGGAGGTGACTGTAGCTGTTTGAGGCCAGGAGTTGACTAGCTGTTTGAGGTCAAGAGGTGACTGTCTGAGGTCAAACGGACTAGCTGTTTGAGGTCAGTAGGTGACTGTAGCTGTTTGAGGCCAGGAGTTGACTAGCTGTTTGAGGTCAAGAGGTGACTGTCTGAGGTCAAAAGATGACTGCATGTAGCTGTTTGAGGTCAGGAGGTGGCTATTTGAGGTCAGAAGGTGACTAGTTGTTTAAGGTCAGGAGATGACTAGCAGTTTGATGCCAGGAGGTTTCTAGCTGTTTGAGGTCATAGGTGACTGTCTGTAGCTGTTTGAGGTCAGGAGGTTACTCTGTAGCTGTTTGAGGTCAGGAGGTTACTCTGTAGCTGTTTAAGGTCAGGAGGTAACTAGCTGTTTGAGGTCAGGGTGTCACTGTAGCTGTTTGAGGACAGGAGGTGACTGTCTGTAGCTGTTTGAGGACAGGAGGCGACTGTCTGTAGCTGTTTGAGGACAGGAGGTGACTGTCTGTAGCTGTTTGAGGACAGGAGGCGACTGTCTGTAGCTGTTTGAGGACAGGGGGCGACTGTCTGTAGCTGTTTGAGGACAGGAGGTGACTGTCTGTGGCTGTTTGAGGACAGGAGATGACTGTCTGTAGCTGTTTGAGGTGAGGAGGTGACTTGCTGTTTGAGTTCAGGAGGTGACTGTCTGTAGCTGTTTGAGGTCAAAAGGACTAGCTGTTTGAGGTCAGTAGGTGACTGTAGCTGTTTGAGGCCAGGAGTTGACTAGCTGTTTGAGGTCAAGAGGTGACTGTCTGAGGTCAAAAGATGACTGCATGTAGCTGTTTGAGGTCAGAAGGTGACTAGTTGTTTAAGGTCAGGAGGTGACTAGCTGTTTGATGCCAGGAGGTTTCTATCTGTTTGAGGTCATAGGTGACTGTCTGTAGCTGTTTGAGGTCAGGAGGTTACTCTGTAGCTGTTTGAGGTCAGGAGGTTACTCTGTAGCTGTTTAAGATCAGGAGGTAACTAGCTGTTTGAGGTCAGGGAGTCACTGTAGTTGTTTGAGGTCAGGAGGTGACTAGCTGGTTGAGGTCAGGAGGTGACTGTCTGTAGCTGTAGGAGGTCAGTAGGTGACTCTCTGTAGCTGTATGAGGTTGGAAGGTGACTGAAGGTGTTTGGGTTGGAAGGTGACTGTAGGTGTTTGGGTTGGAAGGTGACTGTAGGTGTTTGGGTTGGAAGGTGACTGTAGGTGTTTGGGTTGGAAGGTGACTGTAGGTGTTTGGGTTGGAAGGTGACTGTAGATGTTTGGGTTGGAAGGTTATTGAAGGTAGTTGAGGTCATGTGCTGACACAAGTCAGATGTCAAGAGGTTATTCTAATTAGTTGAGGTCAAGAGGTTATTCTAATTAGTTGAGGTTAGAAGGTGAATGGATTCTAAACTGGTGATAGAATGACATATTGCCACAGAGCCATCATAACCCTAGGCAGGGAAAGTTGTGCAGATGGAGAGTAGAACTCGAGGTTATCAAGTAGATAGCCTGTAGTATAGTGATCCCATAGCCTGTAGTATAGTGATGTCATAGCCTGTAGTATAGTGATGCCATAGCCTGTAGTATAGTGATCCCATAGCCTGTAGTATAGTGATCCCATAGCCTGTAATATAGTGATCCCATAGCCTGTAGTATAGTGATGTCATAGCCTGTAGTATAGTGATGCCATAGCCTGTAGTATAGTGATCCCATAGCCTGTAGTATAGTGATCCCATAGCCTGTAATATAGTGATGCCATAGCCTGTAGTATAGTGATGCCATAGCCTGTAGTATAGTGATGCCATAGCATGTAATATAGTGATCCCATAGCCTGTAGTATAGTGATCCCATAGCCTGTAGTATAGTGATGCCATAGCCTGTAGTATAGTGATGCCATAGCCTGTAGTATAGTGATGCCATAGCCTGTAGTATAGTGATCCCATAGCCTGTAGTATAGTGATCCCATAGCCTGTAGTATAGTGATGCCATAGCCTGTAGTATAGTGATGTCATAGCCTGTAGTATAGTGATGCCATAGCCTGTAGTATAGTGATGTCATAGCCTGTAGTATAGTGATGCCATAGCCTGTAGTATAGTGATGCCATAGCCTGTAGTATAGTGATGCCATAGCCTGTAGTATAGTGATGCCATAGCCTGTAGTATAGTGATGCCATAGCCTGTAGTATAGTGATATCATAGCCTGTAGTATAGTGATGCCATAGCCTGTAGTATAGTGATGCCATAGCCTGTAGTATAGTGATGCCATAGCCTGTAGTATAGTGATGCCATAGCCTGTAGTATAGTGATCCCATAGCCTGTAGTATAGTGATGTCATAGCCTGTAGTATAGTGATCCCATAGCCTGTAGTATAGTGATGTCATAGCCTGTAGTATAGTGATGCCATAGCCTGTAGTATAGTGATCCCATAGCCTGTAGTATAGTGATGCCATAGCCTGTAGTATAGTGATGCCATAGCCTGTAGTATAGTGATGCCATAGCCTGTAGTATAGTGATCCCATAGCCTGTAGTATAGTGATGCCATCATATACCTTTGTATCAGTGCTACTAAGTGAGACAGGGCTTCACAGCTAGAGTTAGAGTGCTTGTCGTTGCTGAGCGGTTCATACTGAACAGCAGTCTTCGGTATGAGACTGGAGATGGACGCAGTGACTGCAGCTCTGAGATGACTATCTGGGACAGGGACATGGTGTCGGACACTCAATCCTTTCTTTCGTAGGTACAGAAGGGCTGGATAAAGCATGCATGGATGGGCAGCTGGTGAGGCATCAAACCAGGAGGGGCTGGTGTGGATCAACTGCTCTCGTTGTTCTGGGGTTCAAGACAACTAAGGAGCTGACATCCTGCTGTCACTAGCACCAATTATTGGTACACTGGATGTGGATGGGAGTGAAGCCTATCCATGACTGTATGTTGGATGATGACACTACAATAGATGGATCACAGACTGCAGAAACCAAATGAGGTTCGAGCGGACTGGGGCACCAGAGAGGACGCAGGATGAGTACCTATGGGTATGCCCGAAGTGCAGGAAAGTCAATTCTCAGGATCAGAACAGAAGGGGACTCTAGTTGTTTATATGTGTGTGTGTGTGTGTGTGCGGATGTGTGTTTTTTGTTTGTTTGTTGAGGCTTTGGTTGCTTGGTTACAGATCACAGTAGAGAGATGATGATTGACTGCTCTGCCCAGCTGCCCAGACGGATCAGGTCCAAGCTTCAGCTGTTCTCAAGTGACTATCTCATCATAGCCTCTGTTTATGAAACACATCACATCATTGCTCAGTGTCACATATCACATCATTGCCCAGTGTCATAAATCACATCATTGCCCAGTGTAACATTTCACATCATTGCCCAGTGTAACATTTCACATCATTGCCCAGTGTAACATTTCACATATCACATCATTTCCCAGTGTCACATATCACATCATTGCCCAGTGTAACATATCACATCATTGCCCAGTGTAACATATCACATATCACATCATTGCCCAGTGTAACATTTCACATATCACATCATTGTCCAGTGTAACATATCACATATCACATCATTGCCCATTGTAACATATCACATATTACATAATTGTCCAGTGTAACATATCACATATAACATCATTGTCCAGTGTAACATATCGCATAAAACATCATTGCCCAGTGTAACATATCACATCATTGTCCAGTGTAACATCACATATCACATCATTGCCCAGTGTAACATATCACATCATTGTCCAGTGTAACATCACATATCACATCATTGTCCAGTGTAACATCACATATCACATCATTGCCCAATGTAACATATCACATCATTGCCCAGTGTAACATATCACATCATTGCCCAGTGTCACATATCACATCATTGCCCAATGTAATATATCACATTGCCCCGTGTAACATATCACATCATTGCCCAGTGTAACATATCACATATCACATCATTGCCCAGTGTAACATATCACATCATTGCCCAGTGTAGCATATCACATTATTTCCCAGTGTAACATATCACATCATTGCCCAGTGTAACATATCACATCATTCTTGATCTGCTGCCAACCAAAGCCCACATTACAATAGTGTATTGCTTCCATCAGGTTTCAACCAAAGCCCACATTACAATAGTGTATTACTTCCATCAGGTTTCAACCAAAGCCCACATTACAATAGTGTATTACTTCCATCAGGTTTCAACCAAAGCCCACATTACAATAGTGTATTACTTCCATCAGGTTTCAACCAATGCCCACATTACAATAGTGTATTACTTCCATCAGGTTTCAACCAAAGCCCATATTACAATAGTGTATTGCTTCCATCAGGTTTCAACCAAAGCCCACATTACAATAGTGTATTGCTTCCATCAGGTTTCAACCAAAGCCCACATTACAATAGTGTATTGCTTCCATCAGGTTTCAACCAAAGCCCACATTACAGCAGTCAGGCTAGCCCTAACCTCAGTCTGGAACTTTGCCGGATGGAAGGGATGACTGGATCAACAGAGGAACTAGCTCATACTGTGGGCTGTGGTAGCTGGCAGGCTTGTCACTCTCATACATCTGGGTGTCTTTTAGGAGCAGCAGGGCTGGCTCTTCCATCTTCTGTCACACACTCTCAAGACAGTAAGTCTTGTTGCCTGCAAGCAGGACGAGGTGCGGGCCACAAGGATGGCTTCTGTCAGATGTACCATGGCAGACTGCTGCAGACGGTGGACAGAAACACATCCGGGGACAGTGCTGTCTCTATGTCTGGTCCCAACAAGTCGTTGCTGCAAACTCATGAACAGTATGTTGCATCTGCGGATGAAGTAGTGTTGTCTATTTCTCAGACACCACCATTAAGTCAACCCACTAACCTGGTTCATGGACCCTCTCCATCTCCCTTGCTCAATTTCATTTCATCTGCTTCAAAAGTGTCGTCTCCCCAAAGAGTGTTTACCCCACATAAAACTGTGAACTCCACACCAGATGTCACTGAGAAGTTGAGCGCCCCCCAAACAGATATTCCACTAGAACACGGGAGATTATGGGTTCCGATCACAAGTCAACTTGGTCACTGTCAACCATCCATTTCTCCACATGAGTTGAGCACAGCGTCTCGTCAACTTGGTCACTGTCAACCATCCAGTTCTCCACATGAGTTGAGCACAGCGTCTCGTCAACTTGGTCACTGTCAACCATCTAGTTCTCCACATGAGTTGAGCACAGCGTCTCGTCAACTTGGTCACTGTCAACCATCTAGTTCTCCACATGAGTTGAGCACAGCGTCTCGTCAACTTGGTCACTGTCAACCATCTAGTTCTCCACATGAGTTGAGCACAGCGTCTCAGTCTTCAGAACCATACAAAGATCTAGCTAGAGAGCAGCTCCGACTGGCCACACCTTCACAAGACAGGACTCAGATGACTAACAAAGTGGAAACTGCATCACTGTCACATGATGATGATAATTTACCGAAAGGAAAAGGAGGGCTTGCTGATCTCACTAACCGACCAATCCAGAACCAGCAGCCCTTAGTGGACGGGTCATTGAATCAACACATTGTGGAAGCGCAGGTACATCAACGGGCAGAGCCACAACTGGCACAGAGATTGCAACAATCCCCACAAACCGTCACAGAGCCACAACTGGCACAGAGATTGCAACAAGCCCCACAAACCGTCACAGAGCCACAACTGGCACAGAGATTGCAACAAGCCCCACAAACCGTCACAGAGCCACAACTGGCACATATATTGCAACAAGCCCCAAAAACCGTCACAGAGCCACAAGTGGCACACATATTGCAACAATCCCCACAAACCGTCACAGAGCCACAACTGGCACAGAGATTGCAAGCCCCACAAACTGTCACAGAGCCACAAGTGGCACACATATTGCAACAAGCCCCACAAACCATCACAGAGCCACAATTGGCACACATATTACAACAAGCCCCACAAACCGTCACAGAGCATTATCTGCTGGCCCTCCAGCAAGGGTCAGACCAGCGACTGGAAAAAAGAATCTCTGAACCTGTACCTGACGTCGACCAACAAGAACAACCAGGGTTCCAGCTACAACAACCACCACAGCTACTACAACAACCAGAGCTACTACAACAACTACAGCTACAACAACCACAGCTACAACAACAATTACATCTACAACAACCACAGCTACAACAACAACTACATCTACAACAACCACAGCTACAACAACAACCACAGCTACTACAACAACCACAGCTACAACAACAACGACATCTACAGCACCAACGACCAGAGCTACAGCTGCTGCAGTCAGATAATCTCCAGTCCCATCCCCATGTTCAGGTCAGTTTGTCAATTTCTACTGTCTGTGTGGGTGTTTCTGTTTGGGTGGGTGTGTGTGTGTGGGAGGGAGTGTGTGGGAAGAAATAGTGTGGGTGTGTCTGTGTGGAAGGAAGTGTGTGGGTGTGTCTGTGTGGGAGAAAATGTGTGGATATTAGAGGAAGTGAATGGCTGTTTAGGTCTTTGCAATGGTCTAACATATTGTCATCCACTTATGAACTGATACAAAATAATGTTTCTCACTTGTACTAGTGCCCACAAATGGGGGATGTCACTTTCAGTTTCTCACTTGTACTAGTGCCCACAAATGGGGGATGTCCCTTTCAGTTTCTCACTTGTACTAGTGCCCACAAATGGGGGATGTCCCTTTCAGTTTCTCACTTGTACTAGTGCCCACAAATGGGGGATGTCCCTTTCAGTTTCTCACTTGTACTAGTGCCCACAAATGGGGGATGTCCCTTTCAGTTTCTCACTTGTACTAGTGCCCACAAATGGGGGATGTCCCTTTCAGTTTCTCACTTGTACTAGTGCCCACAAATGGGGGATGTCCCTTTCAGTTTCTCACTTGTACTAGTGCCCACAAATGGTAGATGTCCCTTTCAGTTTCTCACTTGTACTAGTGCCCACAAATGGTGGATGTCCCTTTCAGTTTCTCACTTGTACTAATGTCCACAAATGGTGGATGTCCCTTTCAGTTTCTCACTTGTACTAGTGCCCACACATCAAATGGTGGATGTCCCTTTCAGTTTCTCACTTGTACTAGTGCCCACACATCAAATGGTGGATGTTACTTTCAGTTTCTCACTTGTACTAGTGCCCACACATCAAATGGTGGATGTCCCTTTCAGTTTCTCACTTGTACTAGTGCCCACACATCAAATGGGGGATGCCACTTTCAGTTTCTCACTTGTACTAGTGCCCACACATCAAATGGGGGATGCCACTTTCAGTTTCTCACTTGTACTAGAGCCCACAAATGGTGGATGTCCCTTTCAGTTTCTCACTTGTACTAGCGTCCACAAATGGTGGATGTCCCTTTCAGTTTCTCACTTGTACTAGTGCCCACAAATGGGGGATGTCCCTTTCAGTTTCTCACTTGTACTAGTGCCCACACATCAAATGGGAGATGTCCCTTTCAGTTTCTCACTTGTACTAGTGCCCACAAATGGTGGATGTCCCTTTCAGTTTCTCACTTGTACTAGTGCCCACAAATGGGGGATGTCCCTTTCAGTTTCTCACTTGTACTAGTGCCCACAAATGGCTGATGTCCCTTTCAGTTTCTCACTTGTACTAGTGCCCACAAATGGTGGATGTCCCTTTCAGTTTCTCACTTGTACTAGTGCCCACAAATGATGGATGTCCCTTTCAGTTTCTCACTTGTACTAGTGCCCACAAATGGGGGATGTCCCTTTCAGTTTCTCACTTGTACTAGTGCCCACAAATGGGGGATGTCCCTTTCAGTCTCTCACTTGTACTAGTGCCCACACATCAAATGGGGGATGTCCCTTTCAGTCTCACTTGTACTAGTGCCCACAAATGGTGGATGTCCATTTCAGTCTCTCACTTGTACTAGTGCCCACAAATGGTGGATGTCCCTTTCAGTTTCTCACTTGTACTAGTGCCCACAAATGGTGGATGTCCCTTTCAGTCTCTCACTTGTACTAGTGCCCACACATCAAATGGGAGATGTCCCTTTCAGTTTCTCACTTGTACTAGTTCCCACAAATGGTGGATGTCCCTTTCAGTCTCTCACTTGTACTAGTGCCCACAAATGGTGGATGTCCCTTTCAGTCTCTCACTTGTACTAGTGCCCACAAAATGTGGATGTCCCTTTCAGTTTCTCACTTGTACTAGTGCCCACAAATGGTGGATGTCCCTTTCAGTCTCTCACTTGTACTAGTGCCCACAAATGGTGGATGTCCCTTTCAGTCTCTCACTTGTACTAGTGCGCACAAATGGTGGATGTCCCTTTCAGTTTCTCACTTGTACTAGTGCCCATACATCCAATTGGGGATGTCTCTTTCAGTCCATCACTTGTACTAGTGCCCACACATCAAATGGGGGATGTCCCTTTCAGTTTCTCACTTGTACTAGTGCCCACAAATGGTAGATGTCCCTTTCAGATTCTCACTTGTACTAGTGCCCACAAATGGTGGATGTCCCTTTCAGTTTCTCACTTGTACTAGTGCCCACAAATGGTGGATGTCCCTTTCAGTTTCTCACTTGTACTAGTGCCCACAAATGGGAGATGTCCCTTTCAGTTTCTCACTTGTACTAGTGCCCACAAATGGTGGATGTCCCTTTCAGTTTCTCACTTGTACTAGTGCCCACACATCAAATGGTGGATGTCCCTTTCAGTTTCTCACTTGTACTAGTGCCCACACATCAAATGGTGGATGTTCCTTTCAGTTTCTCACTTGTACTAGTGCCCACACATCAAATGGTGGATGTCCCTTTCAGTTTCTCACTTGTACTAGTGCCCACACATCAAATGGTGGATGTCCCTTTCAGTTTCTCACTTGTACTAGTGCCCACACATCAAATGGTGGATGTCCCTTTCAGTTTCTCACTTGTACTAGTGCCCACAAATGGGGGATGTCCCTTTCAGTTTCTCACTTGTACTAGCGCCCACAAATGGTGGATGTCCCTTTCAGTTTCTCACATGTACTAGTGCCCACAAATAGTGTATGTCCCTTTCAGTTTCTCACTTGTGCTAGTGCCCACAAATGGGGGATGTCCCTTTCAGTTTCTCACTTGTACTAGTGCCCACAAATGGGGGATGTCCCTTTCAGTTTCTCACTTGTACTAGTGCCCACAAATGGTGGATGTCCCTTTCAGTTTCTCACTTGTACTAGTGCCCACAAATGGTGGATGTCCCTTTCAGTTTCTCACTTGTACTAGTGCCCACAAATGGGGGATGTCCCTTTCAGTTTCTCACTTGTACTAGTGCCCACAAATGGTGGATGTCCCTTTCAGTTTCTCACTTGTACTAGTGCCCACAAATGGGGGATGTCCCTTTCAGTCTCACTTGTACTAGTGCCCACAAATGGTGGATGTTCCTTTCAGTTTCTCACTTGTACTAGTGCCCACAAATGGTGGATGTCCCTTTCAGTCTCTCACTTGTACTAGTGCCCACACATCAAATCGGAGATGTCCCTTTCAGTTTCTCACTTGTACTAGTTCCCACAAATGGTGGATGTCCCTTTCAGTCTCTCACTTCTACTAGTGCCCACAAATGGTGGATGTCCCTTTCAGTTTCTCACTTGTACTAGTGCCCACAAATGGTGGATGTCCCTTTCAGTTTCTCACTTGTACTAGTGCCCACAAATGGTGAATGTCCCTTTCAGTCTCTCACTTGTACTAGTGCCCACAAATGGTGGATGTCCCTATCAGTCTCTCACTTGTACTAGTGCCCACAAATGGTGGATGTCCCTTTCAGTCTCTCACTTGTACTAATGCGCACAAATGGTGGATGTCCCTTTCAGTTTCTCACTTGTACTAGTGCCCATACATCAAATGGGGGATGTCCCTTTCAGTCCCTCACTTGTACTAGTGCCCACACATCAAATGGGGGATGTCCCTTTCAGTTTCTCACTTGTACTAGTGCCCACAAATGGTGGATGTCCCTTTCAGTTTCTCACTTGTACTAGTGCCCACACATCAAATGGTGGATGTCCCTTTCAGTTTCTCACTTGTACTAGTGCCCACACATCAAATGGTGGATGTCCCTTTCAGTTTCTCACTTGTACTAGTGCCCACACATCAAATGGTGGATGTCCCTTTCAGTTTCTCACTTGTACTAGTGCCCACACATCAAATGGGTGATGCCACTTTCAGTTTCTCACTTGTACTAGTGCCCACAAATGGTGGATGTCCCTTTCAGTTTCTCACATGTACTAGTGCCCACAAATAGTGTATGTCCCTTTCAGTTTCTCACTTGTACTAGTGCCCACAAATGGGGGACATCCCTTTCAGTTTCTCACTTGTACTAGTGCCCACAAATGGGGGATGTCCCTTTCAGTTTCTCACTTGTACTAGCGCCCACAAATGGTGGATGTCCCTTTCAGTTTCTCACATGTACTAGTGCCCACAAATAGTGTATGTCCCTTTCAGTTTCTCACTTGTACTAGTGCCCACAAATGGGGGATGTCCCTTTCAGTTTCTCACTTGTACTAGTGCCCACAAATGGGGGATGTCCCTTTCAGTTTCTCACTTGTACTAGTGCCCACAAATGGTGGATGTCCCTTTCAGTTTCTCACTTGTACTAGTGCCCACAAATGGTGGATGTCCCTTTCAGTTTCTCACTTGTACTAGTGCCCACAAATGGGGGATGTCCCTTTCAGTTTCTCACTTGTACTAGTGCCCACAAATGGTGGATGTCCCTTTCAGTTTCTCACTTGTACTAGTGCCCACAAATGGGGGATGTCCATTTCAGTTTCTCACTTGTACTAGTGCCCACAAATGGTGGATGTTCCTTTCAGTTTCTCACTTGTACTAGTGCCCACAAATGGTGGATGTCCCTTTCAGTCTCTCACTTGTACTAGTGCCCACACATCAAATCGGAGATGTCCCTTTCAGTTTCTCACTTGTACTAGTTCCCACAAATGGTGGATGTCCCTTTCAGTCTCTCACTTGTACTAGTGCCCACAAATGGTGGATGTTCCTTTCAGTTTCTCACTTGTACTAGTGCCCACACATCAAATGGTGGATGTCCCTTTCAGTTTCTCACTTGTACTAGTGCCCACACATCAAATGGTGGATGTCCCTTTCAGTTTCTCACTTGTACTAGTGCCCACACATCAAATGGGGGATGCCACTTTCAGTTTCTCACTTGTACTAGTGCCCACACATCAAATGGGGGATGCCACTTTCAGTTTCTCACTTGTACTAGAGCCCACAAATGGTGGATGTCCCTTTCAGTTTCTCACTTGTACTAGCGTCCACAAATGGTGGATGTCCCTTTCAGTTTCTCACTTGTACTAGTGCCCACAAATGGGGGATGTCCCTTTCAGTCCCTCACTTGTACTAGTGCCCACACATCAAATGGGGGATGTCCCTTTCAGTTTCTCACGGGTACTAGTGCCCACAAATGTTGGATGTCTCTTTCAGTTTCTCACTTGTACTAGTGCCCACAAATGGTGGATGTCCCTTTCAGTTTCTCACTTGTACTAGTGCCCACAAATGGTGGGTGTCCCTTTCAGTTTCTCACTTGTACTAGTGCCCACAAATGGTGGATGTCCCTTTCAGTTTCTCACTTGTACTAGTGCCCACAAATGGGGGATGTCCCTTTCATTTTCACTTGTACTAGTGCCCACAAATGGTGGATGTCCCTTTCAGTTTCTCACTTGTACTAGTGCCCACAAATGGTGGATGTCCCTTTCAGTCTCTCACTTGTACTAGTGCCCACACATCAAATGGGAGATGTCCCTTTCAGTTTCTCACTTGTACTAGTGCCCACTTATGGTGGATGTCCCTTTCAGTTTCTCACTTGTACTAGTGCCCACAAATGGTGGATGTCCCTTCCAGTTCTCACTTGTACTAGTGCCCACAAATGGTTAATGTCCCTTTCAGTCTCTCACTTGTACTGGTTCCCACAAATGGTGGATGTCCCTTTCAGTCTCTCACTTGTACTAGTGCCCACAAATGGTGGATGTCCCTTTCAGTTTCTCACTTGTACTAGTGCCCATACATCAAATGGGGGATGTCCCTTTCAGTCCCTCACTTGTACTAGTGCCCACACATCAAATGGGGGATGTCCCTTTCAGTTTCTCACTTGTACTAGTGCCCACAAATGGTGGATGTCCCTTTGAGTTTCTCACTTGTACTAGTGCCCACAAATGGTGGATATCCCTTTCAGTTTCTCACTTGTACTAGTGCCCACAAAATTGTGGATGTCCATTTCAGTTTCTCACTTGTACTAGTGCCCACAAATGGTGGATGTCCCTTTCAGTCTCTCACTTGTACCAGTTCCCACAAATGGTGGATGTCCTTTCAGTTTCTCACTTGTACTAGTTCCCACAAATGGGGGATGTCCCTTTCAGTTTCTCACTTGTACTAGTGCCCACAAGTGGTGGATGTCCCTTTCAGTTTCTCACTTGTACTAGTGCCCACAAATGGGGGATGTCCCTTTCAGTTTCTCACTTTTACTAGTGCCCACAAATGGGGGATGTCCCTTTCAGTCTCTCACTTGTACTAGTGGCTACAAATGGTGGATGTCCCTTTCAGTCTCTCACTTGTACTAGTGCCCACAAATGGTGGATGCCCCTTTCAGTTTCTCACTTGTACTAGTGCCCACAAATGGTGGATGTCCCTTTCAGTCTCTCACTTGTACTAGTGCCCACAAATGGTGGATGTCCCTTTCAGTTTCTCACTTGTACTAGTGCCCACAAATGGGGGATGTCCCTTTCAGTCTCTCACTTGTACTAATGCCCACAAATGGGGGATGTCCCTTTCATTTTCACTTGTACTAGTGCCCAAAAATGGTTAATGTCCCTTTCAGTCTCTCACTTGTACTAGTTCCCACAAATGGTGGATGTCTCTTTCAGTCTCTCACTTGTACTAGTGCCCACACATCAAATGGGAGATGTCCCTTTCAGTTTCTCACTTGTACTAGTTCCCACAAATGGTGGATGTCCCTTTCAGTCTCTCACTTGTACTAGTACCCACAAATGGTGGATGTCCCTTTCAGTCTCTCACTTGTACTAGTGCCCACAAATGGTGGATGTCCCTTTCAGTTTCTCACTTGTACTAGTGCCCACAAATGGTGGATGTCCCTTTCAGTCTCTCACTTGTAACAGTGGCCACAAATGGTGGATGTCCCTTTCAGTTTCTCACTTGTACTAGTTCCCACAAATGGGGGATGTATCTTTCAGTTTCTCACTTGTACTAGTGCCCACAAATGGTGGATGTCTCTTTTAGTTTCTCACTTGTACTAGTGCCCACAAATGGTGGATGTCCCTTTCAGTTTCTCACTTGTACTAGTGCCCACAAATGGGGGATGTCCCTTTCAGTCCCTCACTTGTACTAGTGCCCACACATCAAATGGGGGATGTCCCTTTCAGTTTCTCACGGGTACTAGTGCCCACAAATGTTGGATGTCTCTTTCAGTTTCTCACTTGTACTAGTGCCCACAAATGGTGGATGTCCCTTTCAGTTTCTCACTTGTACTAGTGCCCACAAATGGTGGGTGTCCCTTTCAGTTTCTCACTTGTACTAGTGCCCACAAATGGTGGATGTCCCTTTCAGTTTCTCACTTGTACTAGTGCCCACAAATGGGGGATGTCCCTTTCATTTTCACTTGTACTAGTGCCCACAAATGGTGGATGTCCCTTTCAGTTTCTCACTTGTACTAGTGCCCACAAATGGTGGATGTCCCTTTCAGTCTCTCACTTGTACTAGTGCCCACACATCAAATGGGAGATGTCCCTTTCAGTTTCTCACTTGTACTAGTGCCCACTTATGGTGGATGTCCCTTTCAGTTTCTCACTTGTACTAGTGCCCACAAATGGTGGATGTCCCTTCCAGTTCTCACTTGTACTAGTGCCCACAAATGGTTAATGTCCCTTTCAGTCTCTCACTTGTACTGGTTCCCACAAATGGTGGATGTCCCTTTCAGTCTCTCACTTGTACTAGTGCCCACAAATGGTGGATGTCCCTTTCAGTTTCTCACTTGTACTAGTGCCCATACATCAAATGGGGGATGTCCCTTTCAGTCCCTCACTTGTACTAGTGCCCACACATCAAATGGGGGATGTCCCTTTCAGTTTCTCACTTGTACTAGTGCCCACAAATGGTGGATGTCCCTTTGAGTTTCTCACTTGTACTAGTGCCCACAAATGGTGGATATCCCTTTCAGTTTCTCACTTGTACTAGTGCCCACAAAATTGTGGATGTCCATTTCAGTTTCTCACTTGTACTAGTGCCCACAAATGGTGGATGTCCCTTTCAGTCTCTCACTTGTACCAGTTCCCACAAATGGTGGATGTCCTTTCAGTTTCTCACTTGTACTAGTTCCCACAAATGGGGGATGTCCCTTTCAGTTTCTCACTTGTACTAGTGCCCACAAGTGGTGGATGTCCCTTTCAGTTTCTCACTTGTACTAGTGCCCACAAATGGGGGATGTCCCTTTCAGTTTCTCACTTTTACTAGTGCCCACAAATGGGGGATGTCCCTTTCAGTCTCTCACTTGTACTAGTGGCTACAAATGGTGGATGTCCCTTTCAGTCTCTCACTTGTACTAGTGCCCACAAATGGTGGATGCCCCTTTCAGTTTCTCACTTGTACTAGTGCCCACAAATGGTGGATGTCCCTTTCAGTCTCTCACTTGTACTAGTGCCCACAAATGGTGGATGTCCCTTTCAGTTTCTCACTTGTACTAGTGCCCACAAATGGGGGATGTCCCTTTCAGTCTCTCACTTGTACTAATGCCCACAAATGGGGGATGTCCCTTTCATTTTCACTTGTACTAGTGCCCACAAATGGTTAATGTCCCTTTCAGTCTCTCACTTGTACTAGTTCCCACAAATGGTGGATGTCTCTTTCAGTCTCTCACTTGTACTAGTGCCCACACATCAAATGGGAGATGTCCCTTTCAGTTTCTCACTTGTACTAGTTCCCACAAATGGTGGATGTCCCTTTCAGTCTCTCACTTGTACTAGTACCCACAAATGGTGGATGTCCCTTTCAGTCTCTCACTTGTACTAGTGCCCACAAATGGTGGATGTCCCTTTCAGTTTCTCACTTGTACTAGTGCCCACAAATGGTGGATGTCCCTTTCAGTCTCTCACTTGTAACAGTGGCCACAAATGGTGGATGTCCCTTTCAGTTTCTCACTTGTACTAGTTCCCACAAATGGGGGATGTATCTTTCAGTTTCTCACTTGTACTAGTGCCCACAAATGGTGGATGTCTCTTTTAGTTTCTCACTTGTACTAGTGCCCACAAATGGTGGATGTCCCTTTCAGTTTCTCACTTGTACTAGTGCCCACAAATGGGGGATGTCCCTTTCAGTTTCTCACTTGTACTAGTGCCCACAAATGGGGGATGTCCCTTTCAGTTTCTCACTTGTACTAGTGCCCACAAATGGTGGATGTCCCTTTCAGTTTCTCACTTGTACTAGTGCCCACAAATGGTGGATGTCCCTTTCAGTTTCTCACTTGTACTAGTGCCCACAAATGGGGGATGTCCCTTTCAGTTTCTCACTTGTACTAGTGCCCACAAATGGTGGATGTCCCTTTCAGTTTCTCACTTGTACTAGTGCCCACAAATGGGGGATGTCCATTTCAGTTTCTCACTTGTACTAGTGCCCACAAATGGTGGATGTTCCTTTCAGTTTCTCACTTGTACTAGTGCCCACAAATGGTGGATGTCCCTTTCAGTCTCTCACTTGTACTAGTGCCCACACATCAAATCGGAGATGTCCCTTTCAGTTTCTCACTTGTACTAGTTCCCACAAATGGTGGATGTCCCTTTCAGTCTCTCACTTGTACTAGTGCCCACAAATGGTGGATGTTCCTTTCAGTTTCTCACTTGTACTAGTGCCCACACATCAAATGGTGGATGTCCCTTTCAGTTTCTCACTTGTACTAGTGCCCACACATCAAATGGTGGATGTCCCTTTCAGTTTCTCACTTGTACTAGTGCCCACACATCAAATGGGGGATGCCACTTTCAGTTTCTCACTTGTACTAGTGCCCACACATCAAATGGGGGATGCCACTTTCAGTTTCTCACTTGTACTAGAGCCCACAAATGGTGGATGTCCCTTTCAGTTTCTCACTTGTACTAGCGTCCACAAATGGTGGATGTCCCTTTCAGTTTCTCACTTGTACTAGTGCCCACAAATGGGGGATGTCCCTTTCAGTCCCTCACTTGTACTAGTGCCCACACATCAAATGGGGGATGTCCCTTTCAGTTTCTCACGGGTACTAGTGCCCACAAATGTTGGATGTCTCTTTCAGTTTCTCACTTGTACTAGTGCCCACAAATGGTGGATGTCCCTTTCAGTTTCTCACTTGTACTAGTGCCCACAAATGGTGGGTGTCCCTTTCAGTTTCTCACTTGTACTAGTGCCCACAAATGGTGGATGTCCCTTTCAGTTTCTCACTTGTACTAGTGCCCACAAATGGGGGATGTCCCTTTCATTTTCACTTGTACTAGTGCCCACAAATGGTGGATGTCCCTTTCAGTTTCTCACTTGTACTAGTGCCCACAAATGGTGGATGTCCCTTTCAGTCTCTCACTTGTACTAGTGCCCACACATCAAATGGGAGATGTCCCTTTCAGTTTCTCACTTGTACTAGTGCCCACTTATGGTGGATGTCCCTTTCAGTTTCTCACTTGTACTAGTGCCCACAAATGGTGGATGTCCCTTCCAGTTCTCACTTGTACTAGTGCCCACAAATGGTTAATGTCCCTTTCAGTCTCTCACTTGTACTGGTTCCCACAAATGGTGGATGTCCCTTTCAGTCTCTCACTTGTACTAGTGCCCACAAATGGTGGATGTCCCTTTCAGTTTCTCACTTGTACTAGTGCCCATACATCAAATGGGGGATGTCCCTTTCAGTCCCTCACTTGTACTAGTGCCCACACATCAAATGGGGGATGTCCCTTTCAGTTTCTCACTTGTACTAGTGCCCACAAATGGTGGATGTCCCTTTGAGTTTCTCACTTGTACTAGTGCCCACAAATGGTGGATATCCCTTTCAGTTTCTCACTTGTACTAGTGCCCACAAAATTGTGGATGTCCATTTCAGTTTCTCACTTGTACTAGTGCCCACAAATGGTGGATGTCCCTTTCAGTCTCTCACTTGTACCAGTTCCCACAAATGGTGGATGTCCTTTCAGTTTCTCACTTGTACTAGTTCCCACAAATGGGGGATGTCCCTTTCAGTTTCTCACTTGTACTAGTGCCCACAAGTGGTGGATGTCCCTTTCAGTTTCTCACTTGTACTAGTGCCCACAAATGGGGGATGTCCCTTTCAGTTTCTCACTTTTACTAGTGCCCACAAATGGGGGATGTCCCTTTCAGTCTCTCACTTGTACTAGTGGCTACAAATGGTGGATGTCCCTTTCAGTCTCTCACTTGTACTAGTGCCCACAAATGGTGGATGCCCCTTTCAGTTTCTCACTTGTACTAGTGCCCACAAATGGTGGATGTCCCTTTCAGTCTCTCACTTGTACTAGTGCCCACAAATGGTGGATGTCCCTTTCAGTTTCTCACTTGTACTAGTGCCCACAAATGGGGGATGTCCCTTTCAGTCTCTCACTTGTACTAATGCCCACAAATGGGGGATGTCCCTTTCATTTTCACTTGTACTAGTGCCCACAAATGGTTAATGTCCCTTTCAGTCTCTCACTTGTACTAGTTCCCACAAATGGTGGATGTCTCTTTCAGTCTCTCACTTGTACTAGTGCCCACACATCAAATGGGAGATGTCCCTTTCAGTTTCTCACTTGTACTAGTTCCCACAAATGGTGGATGTCCCTTTCAGTCTCTCACTTGTACTAGTACCCACAAATGGTGGATGTCCCTTTCAGTCTCTCACTTGTACTAGTGCCCACAAATGGTGGATGTCCCTTTCAGTTTCTCACTTGTACTAGTGCCCACAAATGGTGGATGTCCCTTTCAGTCTCTCACTTGTAACAGTGGCCACAAATGGTGGATGTCCCTTTCAGTTTCTCACTTGTACTAGTTCCCACAAATGGGGGATGTATCTTTCAGTTTCTCACTTGTACTAGTGCCCACAAATGGTGGATGTCTCTTTTAGTTTCTCACTTGTACTAGTGCCCACAAATGGTGGATGTCCCTTTCAGTTTCTCACTTGTACTAGTGCCCACAAATGGGGGATGTCCCTTTCAGTTTCTCACTTGTACTAGTGCCCACAAATGGTGGATGTCCCTTTCAGTCTCTCACTTGTACTAGTGCCCACAAATGGTGGATGTCCCTTTCAGTCTCTCACTTGTACTAGTGCCCACAAATGGTGGATGTCCCTTTCAGTCTCTCACTTGTACTAGTGCCCACAAATGGGGGATGTCCTATTCAGTCTCACTTGTACTAGTGCCCACAAATGGTGGATGTCCCTTTCAGTTTCTCACTTGTACTAGTGCCCACAAATGGTGGATGTCCCTTTCAGTCTCTCACTTGTACTAGTGCCCACAAATGGGGGATGTCCCTTTCAGTTTCTCACTTGTACTAGTGCCCACAAATGGTGGATGTCCCTTTCAGTCTCTCACAGGTACTAGTGCCCACAAATGGTGGATGTCCCTTTCAGTCTCTCACTTGTACTAGTGCCCACACATCAAATGGGAGATGTCCCTTTCAGTTTCTCACTTGTACTAGTTCCCACAAATGGTGGATGTCCCTTTCAGTCTCTCACTTGTACTAGTGCCCACAAATGGTTGATGTCCCTTTCAGTTTCTCACTTGTACTAGTGCCCACAAATGGTTGATGTCCCTTTCAGTCTCTCACTTGTACTAGTGCCCACACATCAAATGGGGGATGTCGCTTTCAGTCTCTCACTTGTACTAGTGCCCACAAATGGTGGATGTCCCTTTCAGTCCCTCACTTGTACTAGTGCCCACACATCAAATGGGGGATGTCCCTTTCAGTCTCACTTGTACTAGTGCCCACAAATGGTGGATGTCCCTTTCAGTCTCTCACTTGTACTAGTGCCCACAAATGGTGGATGTCCCTTTCAGTTTCTCACTTGTACTAGTGCCCACAAATGGGGGATGTCCCTTTCATTTTCACTTGTACTAGTGCCCACAAATGGTGGATGTCCCTTTCAGTTTCTCACTTGTACTAGTGCCCACAAATGGTGGATGTCCCTTTCAGTCTCTCACTTGTACTAGTGCCCACACATCAAATGGGAGATGTCCCTTTCAGTTTCTCACTTGTACTAGTGCCCACTTATGGTGGATGTCAATTTAAGTTTCTCACTTGTACTAGTGCCCATACATCAAATGGGGGATGTCCCTTTCAGTCCCTCACTTGTACTAGTGCCCACACATCAAATGGGGGATGTCCCTTTCAGTTTCTCACTTGTACTAGTGCCCACAAATGGTGGATGTCTCTTTCAGTTTCTCACTTGTACTAGTGCCCACAAATGGTGGATGTCCCTTTCAGTTTCTCACTTGTACTAGTGCCCACAAATTGTGGATGTCCTTTTCAGTTTCTCACTTGTACTAGTGCCCACAAATGGTGGGTGTCCCTTTCAGTTTCTCACTTGTACTAGTTCCCACACATCAAATGGGGGATGTCCCTTTCAGTCTCACTTGTACTAGTGCCCACAAATGGTGGATGTCCCTTTCAGTCTCTCACTTGTACTAGTGCCCACAAATGGTGGATGTCCCTTTCAGTTTCTCACTTGTACTAGTGCCCACAAATGGGGGATGTCCCTTTCATTTTCACTTGTTCTAGTGCCCACAAATGGTGGATGTCCCTTTCAGTTTCTCACTTGTACTAGTGCCCACAAATGGTGGATGTCCCTTTCAGTTTCTCACTTGTACTAGTGCCCACAAATGGTGGATATCCCTTTCAGTTTCTCACTTGTACTAGTGCCCACAAAATTGTGGATGTCCATTTCAGTTTCTCACTTGTACTAGTGCCCACAAATGGTGGATGTCCCTTTCAGTCTCTCACTTGTACCAGTTACCACAAATGGTGGATGTCCTTTCAGTTTCTCACTTGTACTAGTTCCCACAAATGGGGGATGTCCCTTTCAGTTTCTCACTTGTACTAGTGCCCACAAGTGGTGGATGTCCCTTTCAGTTTCTCACTTGTACTAGTGCCCACAAATGGGGGATGTCCCTTTCAGTTTCTCACTTTTACTAGTGCCCACAAATGGGGGATGTCCCTTTCAGTCTCTCACTTGTACTAGTGGCTACAAATGGTGGATGTCCCTTTCAGTCTCTCACTTGTACTAGTGCCCACAAATGGTGGATGCCCCTTTCAGTTTCTCACTTGTACTAGTGCCCACAAATGGTGGATGTCCCTTTCAGTCTCTCACTTGTACTAGTGCCCACAAATGGTGGATGTCCCTTTCAGTTTCTCACTTGTACTAGTGCCCACAAATGGGGGATGTCCCTTTCAGTCTCTCACTTGTACTAATGCCCACAAATGGGGGATGTCCCTTTCATTTTCACTTGTACTAGTGCCCACAAATGGTTAATGTCCCTTTCAGTCTCTCACTTGTACTAGTTCCCACAAATGGTGGATGTCTCTTTCAGTCTCTCACTTGTACTAGTGCCCACACATCAAATGGTGGATGTCCCTTTCAGTTTCTCACTTGTACTAGCGTCCACAAATGGTGGATGTCCCTTTCAGTTTCTCACTTGTACTAGTGCCCACAAATGGGGGATGTCCCTTTCAGTCCCTCACTTGTACTAGTGCCCACACATCAAATGGGGGATGTCCCTTTCAGTTTCTCACGGGTACTAGTGCCCACAAATGTTGGATGTCTCTTTCAGTTTCTCACTTGTACTAGTGCCCACAAATGGTGGATGTCCCTTTCAGTTTCTCACTTGTACTAGTGCCCACAAATGGTGGGTGTCCCTTTCAGTTTCTCACTTGTACTAGTGCCCACAAATGGTGGATGTCCCTTTCAGTTTCTCACTTGTACTAGTGCCCACAAATGGGGGATGTCCCTTTCATTTTCACTTGTACTAGTGCCCACAAATGGTGGATGTCCCTTTCAGTTTCTCACTTGTACTAGTGCCCACAAATGGTGGATGTCCCTTTCAGTCTCTCACTTGTACTAGTGCCCACACATCAAATGGGAGATGTCCCTTTCAGTTTCTCACTTGTACTAGTGCCCACTTATGGTGGATGTCCCTTTCAGTTTCTCACTTGTACTAGTGCCCACAAATGGTGGATGTCCCTTCCAGTTCTCACTTGTACTAGTGCCCACAAATGGTTAATGTCCCTTTCAGTCTCTCACTTGTACTGGTTCCCACAAATGGTGGATGTCCCTTTCAGTCTCTCACTTGTACTAGTGCCCACAAATGGTGGATGTCCCTTTCAGTTTCTCACTTGTACTAGTGCCCATACATCAAATGGGGGATGTCCCTTTCAGTCCCTCACTTGTACTAGTGCCCACACATCAAATGGGGGATGTCCCTTTCAGTTTCTCACTTGTACTAGTGCCCACAAATGGTGGATGTCCCTTTGAGTTTCTCACTTGTACTAGTGCCCACAAATGGTGGATATCCCTTTCAGTTTCTCACTTGTACTAGTGCCCACAAAATTGTGGATGTCCATTTCAGTTTCTCACTTGTACTAGTGCCCACAAATGGTGGATGTCCCTTTCAGTCTCTCACTTGTACCAGTTCCCACAAATGGTGGATGTCCTTTCAGTTTCTCACTTGTACTAGTTCCCACAAATGGGGGATGTCCCTTTCAGTTTCTCACTTGTACTAGTGCCCACAAGTGGTGGATGTCCCTTTCAGTTTCTCACTTGTACTAGTGCCCACAAATGGGGGATGTCCCTTTCAGTTTCTCACTTTTACTAGTGCCCACAAATGGGGGATGTCCCTTTCAGTCTCTCACTTGTACTAGTGGCTACAAATGGTGGATGTCCCTTTCAGTCTCTCACTTGTACTAGTGCCCACAAATGGTGGATGCCCCTTTCAGTTTCTCACTTGTACTAGTGCCCACAAATGGTGGATGTCCCTTTCAGTCTCTCACTTGTACTAGTGCCCACAAATGGTGGATGTCCCTTTCAGTTTCTCACTTGTACTAGTGCCCACAAATGGGGGATGTCCCTTTCAGTCTCTCACTTGTACTAATGCCCACAAATGGGGGATGTCCCTTTCATTTTCACTTGTACTAGTGCCCACAAATGGTTAATGTCCCTTTCAGTCTCTCACTTGTACTAGTTCCCACAAATGGTGGATGTCTCTTTCAGTCTCTCACTTGTACTAGTGCCCACACATCAAATGGGAGATGTCCCTTTCAGTTTCTCACTTGTACTAGTTCCCACAAATGGTGGATGTCCCTTTCAGTCTCTCACTTGTACTAGTACCCACAAATGGTGGATGTCCCTTTCAGTCTCTCACTTGTACTAGTGCCCACAAATGGTGGATGTCCCTTTCAGTTTCTCACTTGTACTAGTGCCCACAAATGGTGGATGTCCCTTTCAGTCTCTCACTTGTAACAGTGGCCACAAATGGTGGATGTCCCTTTCAGTTTCTCACTTGTACTAGTTCCCACAAATGGGGGATGTATCTTTCAGTTTCTCACTTGTACTAGTGCCCACAAATGGTGGATGTCTCTTTTAGTTTCTCACTTGTACTAGTGCCCACAAATGGTGGATGTCCCTTTCAGTTTCTCACTTGTACTAGTGCCCACAAATGGGGGATGTCCCTTTCAGTTTCTCACTTGTACTAGTGCCCACAAATGGTGGATGTCCCTTTCAGTCTCTCACTTGTACTAGTGCCCACAAATGGTGGATGTCCCTTTCAGTCTCTCACTTGTACTAGTGCCCACAAATGGTGGATGTCCCTTTCAGTCTCTCACTTGTACTAGTGCCCACAAATGGGGGATGTCCTATTCAGTCTCACTTGTACTAGTGCCCACAAATGGTGGATGTCCCTTTCAGTTTCTCACTTGTACTAGTGCCCACAAATGGTGGATGTCCCTTTCAGTCTCTCACTTGTACTAGTGCCCACAAATGGGGGATGTCCCTTTCAGTTTCTCACTTGTACTAGTGCCCACAAATGGTGGATGTCCCTTTCAGTCTCTCACAGGTACTAGTGCCCACAAATGGTGGATGTCCCTTTCAGTCTCTCACTTGTACTAGTGCCCACACATCAAATGGGAGATGTCCCTTTCAGTTTCTCACTTGTACTAGTTCCCACAAATGGTGGATGTCCCTTTCAGTCTCTCACTTGTACTAGTGCCCACAAATGGTTGATGTCCCTTTCAGTTTCTCACTTGTACTAGTGCCCACAAATGGTTGATGTCCCTTTCAGTCTCTCACTTGTACTAGTGCCCACACATCAAATGGGGGATGTCGCTTTCAGTCTCTCACTTGTACTAGTGCCCACAAATGGTGGATGTCCCTTTCAGTCCCTCACTTGTACTAGTGCCCACACATCAAATGGGGGATGTCCCTTTCAGTCTCACTTGTACTAGTGCCCACAAATGGTGGATGTCCCTTTCAGTCTCTCACTTGTACTAGTGCCCACAAATGGTGGATGTCCCTTTCAGTTTCTCACTTGTACTAGTGCCCACAAATGGGGGATGTCCCTTTCATTTTCACTTGTACTAGTGCCCACAAATGGTGGATGTCCCTTTCAGTTTCTCACTTGTACTAGTGCCCACAAATGGTGGATGTCCCTTTCAGTCTCTCACTTGTACTAGTGCCCACACATCAAATGGGAGATGTCCCTTTCAGTTTCTCACTTGTACTAGTGCCCACTTATGGTGGATGTCAATTTAAGTTTCTCACTTGTACTAGTGCCCATACATCAAATGGGGGATGTCCCTTTCAGTCCCTCACTTGTACTAGTGCCCACACATCAAATGGGGGATGTCCCTTTCAGTTTCTCACTTGTACTAGTGCCCACAAATGGTGGATGTCTCTTTCAGTTTCTCACTTGTACTAGTGCCCACAAATGGTGGATGTCCCTTTCAGTTTCTCACTTGTACTAGTGCCCACAAATTGTGGATGTCCTTTTCAGTTTCTCACTTGTACTAGTGCCCACAAATGGTGGGTGTCCCTTTCAGTTTCTCACTTGTACTAGTTCCCACACATCAAATGGGGGATGTCCCTTTCAGTCTCACTTGTACTAGTGCCCACAAATGGTGGATGTCCCTTTCAGTCTCTCACTTGTACTAGTGCCCACAAATGGTGGATGTCCCTTTCAGTTTCTCACTTGTACTAGTGCCCACAAATGGGGGATGTCCCTTTCATTTTCACTTGTTCTAGTGCCCACAAATGGTGGATGTCCCTTTCAGTTTCTCACTTGTACTAGTGCCCACAAATGGTGGATGTCCCTTTCAGTTTCTCACTTGTACTAGTGCCCACAAATGGTGGATGTCCCTTTCAGTCTCTCACTTGTACTAGTGCCCACACATCAAATGGGAGATGTCCCTTTCAGTTTCTCACTTGTACTAGTGCCCACTTATGGTGGATGTCAATTTAAGTTTCTCACTTGTACTAGTGCCCATACATGAAATGGGGGATGTCCCTTTCAGTCCCTCACTTGTACTAGTGCCCACACATCAAATGGGGGATGTCCCTTTCAGTTTCTCACTTGTACTAGTGCCCACTTATGGTGGATGTCCCTTTCAGTTTCTCACTTGTACTAGTGCCCACAAATGGTGGATGTCCCTTCCAGTTCTCACTTGTACTAGTGCCCACAAATGGTTAATGTCCCTTTCAGTCTCTCACTTGTACTGGTTCCCACAAATGGTGGATGTCCCTTTCAGTCTCTCACTTGTACTAGTGCCCACAAATGGTGGATGTCCCTTTCAGTTTCTCACTTGTACTAGTGCCCATACATCAAATGGGGGATGTCCCTTTCAGTCCCTCACTTGTACTAGTGCCCACACATCAAATGGGGGATGTCCCTTTCAGTTTCTCACTTGTACTAGTGCCCACAAATGGTGGATGTCCCTTTCAGTTTCTCACTTGTACTAGTGCCCACAAATGGTGGATATCCCTTTCAGTTTCTCACTTGTACTAGTGCCCACAAAATTGTGGATGTCCATTTCAGTTTCTCACTTGTACTAGTGCCCACAAATGGTGGATGTCCCTTTCAGTCTCTCACTTGTACCAGTTACCACAAATGGTGGATGTCCTTTCAGTTTCTCACTTGTACTAGTTCCCACAAATGGGGGATGTCCCTTTCAGTTTCTCACTTGTACTAGTGCCCACAAGTGGTGGATGTCCCTTTCAGTTTCTCACTTGTACTAGTGCCCACAAATGGGGGATGTCCCTTTCAGTTTCTCACTTTTACTAGTGCCCACAAATGGGGGATGTCCCTTTCAGTCTCTCACTTGTACTAGTGGCTACAAATGGTGGATGTCCCTTTCAGTCTCTCACTTGTACTAGTGCCCACAAATGGTGGATGCCCCTTTCAGTTTCTCACTTGTACTAGTGCCCACAAATGGTGGATGTCCCTTTCAGTCTCTCACTTGTACTAGTGCCCACAAATGGTGGATGTCCCTTTCAGTTTCTCACTTGTACTAGTGCCCACAAATGGGGGATGTCCCTTTCAGTCTCTCACTTGTACTAATGCCCACAAATGGGGGATGTCCCTTTCATTTTCACTTGTACTAGTGCCCACAAATGGTTAATGTCCCTTTCAGTCTCTCACTTGTACTAGTTCCCACAAATGGTGGATGTCTCTTTCAGTCTCTCACTTGTACTAGTGCCCACACATCAAATGGGAGATGTCCCTTTCAGTTTCTCACTTGTACTAGTTCCCACAAATGGTGGATGTCCCTTTCAGTCTCTCACTTGTACTAGTACCCACAAATGGTGGATGTCCCTTTCAGTCTCTCACTTGTACTAGTGCCCACAAATGGTGGATGTCCCTTTCAGTTTCTCACTTGTACTAGTGCCCACAAATGGTGGATGTCCCTTTCAGTCTCTCACTTGTAACAGTGGCCACAAATGGTGGATGTCCCTTTCAGTTTCTCACTTGTACTAGTTCCCACAAATGGGGGATGTATCTTTCAGTTTCTCACTTGTACTAGTGCCCACAAATGGTGGATGTCTCTTTCAGTTTCTCACTTGTACTAGTGCCCACAAATGGTGGATGTCCCTTTCAGTTTCTCACTTGTACTAGTGCCCACAAATGGGGGATGTCCCTTTCAGTTTCTCACTTGTACTAGTGCCCACAAATGGTGGATGTCCCTTTCAGTCTCTCACTTGTACTAGTGCCCACAAATGGTGGATGTCCCTTTCAGTCTCTCACTTGTACTAGTGCCCACAAATGGTGGATGTCCCTTTCAGTCTCTCACTTGTACTAGTGCCCACAAATGGGGGATGTCCTATTCAGTCTCACTTGTACTAGTGCCCACAAATGGTGGATGTCCCTTTCAGTTTCTCACTTGTACTAGTGCCCACAAATGGTGGATGTCCCTTTCAGTCTCTCACTTGTACTAGTGCCCACAAATGGGGGATGTCCCTTTCAGTTTCTCACTTGTACTAGTGCCCACAAATGGTGGATGTCCCTTTCAGTCTCTCACGGGTACTAGTGCCCACAAATGGTGGATGTCCCTTTCAGTCTCTCACTTGTACTAGTGCCCACACATCAAATGGGAGATGTCCCTTTCAGTTTCTCACTTGTACTAGTTCCCACAAATGGTGGATGTCCCTTTCAGTCTCTCACTTGTACTAGTGCCCACAAATGGTTGATGTCCCTTTCAGTTTCTCACTTGTACTAGTGCCCACAAATGGTTGATGTCCCTTTCAGTCTCTCACTTGTACTAGTGCCCACACATCAAATGGGGGATGTCGCTTTCAGTCTCTCACTTGTACTAGTGCCCACAAATGGTGGATGTCCCTTTCAGTCCCTCACTTGTACTAGTGCCCACACATCAAATGGGGGATGTCCCTTTCAGTCTCACTTGTACTAGTGCCCACAAATGGTGGATGTCCCTTTCAGTCTCTCACTTGTACTAGTGCCCACAAATGGTGGATGTCCCTTTCAGTTTCTCACTTGTACTAGTGCCCACAAATGGGGGATGTCCCTTTCATTTTCACTTGTACTAGTGCCCACAAATGGTGGATGTCCCTTTCAGTTTCTCACTTGTACTAGTGCCCACAAATGGTGGATGTCCCTTTCAGTCTCTCACTTGTACTAGTGCCCACACATCAAATGGGAGATGTCCCTTTCAGTTTCTCACTTGTACTAGTGCCCACTTATGGTGGATGTCAATTTAAGTTTCTCACTTGTACTAGTGCCCATACATCAAATGGGGGATGTCCCTTTCAGTCCCTCACTTGTACTAGTGCCCACACATCAAATGGGGGATGTCCCTTTCAGTTTCTCACTTGTACTAGTGCCCACAAATGGTGGATGTCTCTTTCAGTTTCTCACTTGTACTAGTGCCCACAAATGGTGGATGTCCCTTTCAGTTTCTCACTTGTACTAGTGCCCACAAATTGTGGATGTCCTTTTCAGTTTCTCACTTGTACTAGTGCCCACAAATGGTGGGTGTCCCTTTCAGTTTCTCACTTGTACTAGTGCCCACAAATGGTGGATGTCCCTTTCAGTCCCTCACTTGTACTAGTTCCCACACATCAAATGGGGGATGTCCCTTTCAGTCTCACTTGTACTAGTGCCCACAAATGGTGGATGTCCCTTTCAGTCTCTCACTTGTACTAGTGCCCACAAATGGTGGATGTCCCTTTCAGTTTCTCACTTGTACTAGTGCCCACAAATGGGGGATGTCCCTTTCATTTTCACTTGTTCTAGTGCCCACAAATGGTGGATGTCCCTTTCAGTTTCTCACTTGTACTAGTGCCCACAAATGGTGGATGTCCCTTTCAGTCTCTCACTTGTACTAGTGCCCACACATCAAATGGGAGATGTCCCTTTCAGTTTCTCACTTGTACTAGTGCCCACTTATGGTGGATGTCAATTTAAGTTTCTCACTTGTACTAGTGCCCATACATCAAATGGGGGATGTCCCTTTCAGTCCCTCACTTGTACTAGTGCCCACACATCAAATGGGGGATGTCCCTTTCAGTTTCTCACTTGTACTAGTGCCCACAAATGGTGGATGTCTCTTTCAGTTTCTCACTTGTACTAGTGCCCACAAATGGTGGATGTCCCTTTCAGTTTCTCACTTGTACTAGTGCCCACAAATTGTGGATGTCCTTTTCAGTTTCTCACTTGTACTAGTGCCCACAAATGGTGGGTGTCCCTTTCAGTTTCTCACTTGTACTAGTGCCCACAAATGGTGGATGTCCCTTTCAGTCTCTCACTTGTACTAGTGCCCACAAATGGTGGATGTCCCTTTCAGTCTCTCACTTGTACTAGTGCCCACAAATGGTGGATGTCCCTTTCAGTCTCTCACTTGTATTAGTGCTCACACATCAAATGGGGGATGTCCCTTTCAGTCTCTCACTTGTACTAGTGCTCACACATCAAATGGGGGATGTCCCTTTCAGTCTCTCACTTGTATTAGTGCTCACACATCAAATGGGGGATGTCCCTTTCAGTCTCTCACTTGTACTAGTGCCCACAAATGGTGGATGTCCCTTTCAGTCTCTCACTTGTACTAGTGCTCACACATCAAATGGGGGATGTCCCTTTCAGTTTCTCACTTGTACTAGTGCCCACAAATGGTGGATGTCCCTTTCAGTCTCTCACTTGTACTAGTGCTCACACATCAAATGGGGGATGTCCCTTTCAGTCTCTCACTTGTACTAGTGCTCACATCAAATGGTGGATGTCCTTTTCAGTTTCTCACTTGTACTAGTGCCCACAAATGGTGGATGTCCCTTTCAGTCTCTCACTTGTACTAGTGCCCACAAATGGTGGATGTCCCTTTCAGTCTCTCACTTGTATTAGTGCTCACACATCAAATGGGGGATGTCCCTTTCAGTCTCTCACTTGTACTAGTGCTCACACATCAAATGGGGGATGTCCCTTTCAGTTTCTCACTTGACAACAGGTTTTATCAATGATGTAACTTGTTTTGTTTCTGTTGCCAGTCAGCTGATTATGTGCAAGAGACGGAGGACAACAAAGAGAATCTGAATATGAGAGACAAGAACGAAGAGGACAGGAAGATGGAGGCCCAGTCACGCAGTAAGGTCTGCCTTCACCCTGAGCTCAAGCAGATCTTGGGTCAGTCACACGCATTCTCTCTGCCACTCATGACTGCGCTTTGCAATGATTCCACGCTGATGCAGGCTTCCCGATCGCAGTCTGGGTCAAGGTCATCTTACGAGACTTCAACCATGAGGTCGACCGACTCACGATTGACACGCTTGTCACATGACACAGACTCTCGGCGCTGGTCATCATGTTGCCAGTCAGCAAATATGCCAGATGTCACATTAATGTCATCTCGACCTTACAGTTGGCACAGCGAGCACTTTGACCTAGATTCTCAGCTTGCTCTTCCGTCTGCTGATCATCTACCTCCGGTTAGTCCTCCTAACCCGAGGAGCGTCAACAACAAACATTTAAGCATGAACAGTCATCAGAACATTGTTGCACAGAAGATGATAGTCTCAGACCCTGGGCCAGCCTCACCCAGACTGCTGACCATGGGAGAAGGAACTTGCTGGTGGGAGGTGCCTGCCAGTGCTACAGAGATTGATGACACGCTGTCATCATGGACGGGCATAATCCCCTACAGTCTCCCATCACATCACCATCAGCAAATGGTGCCTCACAAGTTGAGCAGCGGAGGACACATGGACAGCGATAGCAGTCTTGCTCACAAACAGGTGATGAAGGAAAGCATAGGAATAGCTTAACCAGCCTCGGCTATAGATGTCCACAGGTGTGATGTGGGGCTGACAGGTGTGATGTGGGGCTGACAGATGTGATGTGATGTGGGGCTGACAGGTGTGATGTGGGGCTGACAGATGTGATGTGATGTGGGGCTGACAGGTGTGAGGTGGGGCTGACAGATGTGATGTGATGTGGGGCTGACAGGTGTGAAGTGGGGCTGACAGATGTGATGTGGGGCTGACAGATGTGATGTGATGTGGGGCTGACAGGTGTGAGGTGGGGCTGACAGATGTGATGTGGGGCTGACAGGTGTGATGTGGGGCTGACAGGTGTGATGTGGGGCTGACAGATGTGATGTGGGGCTGACAGATGTGATGTGATGTGGGGCTGACAGGTGTGATGTGGGGCTGACAGATGTGATGTGATGTGGGGCTGACAGGTGTGATGTGGGGCTGACAGATGTGATGTGATGTGGGGCTGACAGGTGTGATGTGGGGCTGACAGATGTGATGTGATGTGGGGCTGACAGGTGTGAGGTGGGGCTGACAGATGTGATGTGATGTGGGGCTGACAGGTGTGAGGTGGGGCTGACAGATGTGATGTAGGGCTGACAGATGTGATGTGATGTGGGGCTGACAGGTGTGAGGTGGGGCTGACAGATGTGATGTGGGGCTGACAGGTGTGATGTGGGGCTGACAGGTGTGATGTGGGGCTGACAGATGTGATGTGGGGCTGACAGATGTGATGTGATGTGGGGCTGACAGGTGTGAGGTGGGGCTGACAGATGTGATGTGATGTGGGACTGACAGGTGTGAGGTGGGGCTGACAGATGTGATGTGGGGCTGACAGATGTGATGTGATGTGGGGCTGACAGGTGTGAGGTGGGGCTGACAGATGTGATGTGGGGCTGACAGGTGTGATGTGGGGCTGACAGATGTGATGTGATGTGGGACTGACAGGTGTGAGGTGGGGCTGACAGATGTGATGTGGGGCTGACAGATGTGATGTGATGTGGGGCTGACAGGTGTGATGTGGGGCTGACAGGTGTGATGTGGGGCTGACAGGTGTGATGTGGGGCTGACAGGTGTGATGTGGGGCTGACAGATGTGATGTGGGGCTGACAGATGTGATGTGGGGCTGACAGATGTGATGTGGGGCTGACAGATGTGATGTGGGGTTGACAGGTGTGATGTGGGGCTGACAGATGTGATGTGGGGCTGACAGATGTGATGTGGGGCTGACAGATGTGATGTGGGGCTGACAGATGTGATGTGATGTGGGACTGACAGATGTGATGTGATGTGGGACTGACAGATGTGATGTGATGTGGGGCTGACAGATGTGATGTGGGGCTGACAGGTGTGATGTGGGGCTGACAGATGTGATGTGATGTGGGGCTGACAGGTGTGATGTGATGTGGGGCTGACAGATGTGATGTGGGGCTGACAGATGTGATGTGATGTGGGGCTGACAGGTGTGATGTGATGTGGGGCTGACAGATGTGATGTGGGGCTGACAATTGTGATGTGGGGCTGACAGATGTGATGTGATGTGGGGCTGACAGGTGTGATGTGGGGCTGACAGATGTGATGTGGGGCTGTCAGGTGTGATGTGGGGCTGACAGGTGTGATGTGATGTGGGGCTGACAGATGTGATGTGATGTGGGGCTGACAGATGTGATGTGATGTGGGACTGACAGGTGTGATGTGGGGTTGACAGGTGTGATGTGGTGTGGGACTGACAGGTGTGATGTGGGGTTGACAGGTGTGATGTGGGGCTGACAGGTGTGATGTGGGGCTGACAGGTGTGATGTGATGTGGGACTGACAGGTGTGATGTGGGGCTGACAGATGTGATGTGGGGCTGAGAGATGTGATGTGGGGCTGACAGATGTGATGTGATGTGGGGCTGACACATGTGATGTGATGTGGGGCTGACAGGTGTGATGTGGGGCTGACAGGTGTGATGTGGGGCTGACAGGTGTGATGTGGGGCTCAGGTGTGATGTGGGGCTTACAGGTGTGATGTGGGGCTGACAGGTGTGATATGATGTTGGACTGACAGGTGTGATGTGGGGCTGACAGGTGTGATGTGGTGTGGGGCTGATATGTGTGATGTGGGGCTGACTTGGTAGAAGAAATTCAGGTAAACCAACCAGGTGTTAGATCTTGTATTGTTGGCCTGCTAACTGAATACTAACAGGCAGTGCTAACTTTCACACATCACAATGTACAGAACAGTACCACAATGTACACACAAGACTGGTACAGTACATTGTCAGCCATCATCATCATGGCATCGGACTAATTCTGCATTACAGTGACTGCTGGTCTGGGATAAGTCTGCTAATCTGGTCTGAAAAGTCTGCTAATCTGGTCTGAAAAGTCTGCTAATCTGGTCTGAAAAGTCTGCTAATCTGGTCTGAAAAGTCTGCTAATCTGGTTTGAAAAGTCTGCTAATCTGGTCTGAAAAGTCTGCTTATCTGGTCTGAAAAGTCTGCTAATCTGGTCTGAAAAGTCTGCTAATCTGGTCTGAAAAGTCTGCTAATCTGGTCTGGAAAGTCTGCTAATCTGGTCTGGAAAGTCTGCTAATCTGGTCTGGAAAGTCTGCTAATCTGGTCTGAAAAGTCTGCTAATCTGGTCTGAAAAGTCTGCTAATCTGGTCTGAAAAGTCTGCTAATCTGGTCTGAAAAGTCTGCTAATCTGGTCTGAAAAGTCTGCTAATCTGGTCTGAAAAGTCTGCTAATCTGGTCTGAAAAGTCTGCTAATCTGGTCTGAAAAGTCTGCTAATCTGGTCTGAAATGTCTGCTAATCTGGTCTGAAATGTCTGCTAATCTGGTCTGAAAAGTCTGCTAATCTGGTCTGAAAAGTCTGCTAATCTGGTCTGAAAAGTCTGCTAATCTGGTCTGAAAAGTCTGCTAATCTGGTCTGAAAAGTCTGCTAATCTGGTCTGAAAAGTCTGCTAATCTGATCTGAAAAGTCTGCTAATCTGGTCTGAAAAGTCTGCTAATCTGGTCTGAAAAGTCTGCTAATCTGGTCTGAGAAGTCTGCTAATCTGGTCTGAAAAGTCTGCTAATCTGGTCTGAAAAGTCTGCTAATATTGTCTGAAAAGTCTGCTAATCTGGTCTGAAAAGTCTGCTAATCTGGTCTGAAAAGTCTGCTAATCTGGTCTGAAAAGTCTGCTAATCTGGTCTGAAAAGTCTGCTAATCTGGTCTGGAATGTCTGCTAATCTGGTCTGGAAAGTCTGCTAATCTGGTCTGAGACTCCATTCTGACCTGGTCTGAGATTCAAGTGATCAGCCAGCTAAACTCATGTAAAAGCAGTGTAGCTGAGAGACCTCCTGTGAAAGTAGCCTGGTGTAGCCAAGAGACCTGTGAAAGTAGCCTGGTGTAGCTGAGAGACCTCCTGTGAAAGTAGCCTGATGTAGTCGAGAGACCTGTGAAGGTAGCCTGGTGTAGCTGAGAGACCTGTGAAAGTAGCCTGGTGTAGTCGAGAGACCTGTGAAAGTAGCCTGGTGTAGCCGAGAGACCTGTCACAGTAGCCTGGTGTAGCTGAGAGACCTCCTGTGAAAGTAGCCTGGTGTGGCTGAGAGACCTCCTGTGAAAGTAGCCTGGTGTAGCTGATAGACCTGTGAAAGTAGCCTGGTGTAGCTGAGAGACCTCCTGTGAAAGTAGCCTGGTGTAGCTGAGAGACATGTTAAAGTAGCCTGGTGCAGCCAAGAGATCTCCTGTGAAAGTAGCCTGGTGTAGCTGAGATACCTGTGAAAGTAGCCTGGTTTAGCTGAGATACCTCCTGTGAAAGTAGCCTGGTGTAGCTGAGAGACCTCCTGTGAAAGTAGCCTAGTGTAGCTGAGAGACCTCCTGTGAAAGTAGCCTGGTGTAGCTGAGAGACCTCCTGTGAAAGTAGCCTGGTGTAGCTGAGAGACCTGTGAAAGTAGCCTGGTGTAGCTGAGAGACCTGTGAAAGTAGCCTGGTGCAGCCAAGAGACCTTCTGTGAAAGTAGTCTGGTGTAGCTGAGAGACCTGTGAAAGCAGCCTGGTGCAGCCAAGAGACCTCCTGTAAAAGTAGCCTGGTGTAGCTGAGAGACCTGTGAAAGTAGCCTGGTGCAGCTGAGAGACCTGTGAAAGTAGCCTGGTGTAGCTGAGAGACCTGTGAAAGTAGCCTGGTGTAGCTGAGAGACCTGTGAAAGTAGCCTGGTGTAGCTGAGAGACCTGTGAAAGTAGCCTGGTGTAGCTGAGAGACCTCCTGTCAAAGTAGCCTGGTGTAGTTGAGATACCTGTGAAATCGTGGTGTAGCCAAGAGACAAGTGAAAGCAGTGGGGTGTAGCTGAGAGACCTCCTGCAGGTTAACAATGTAATTAGATGGTGCCCCCACTCCAACTCCTTGTGGGGAGGACAGAACGAGTGATAGGACCACTGCATCCCAATATGTATGTCATAAAAGGTAACTATGTAGGGTTGTTCATGGTCAGGCAAATTGATCATGTAAAAGAGTGTCACAGAAGACCAGCTGTAGTGACATATATGATGGTGACCTACGTGTACATACTGTCCGCAGCAGGTCTTGCCAGCTTCCAACACAAATACTCACCACAAGCCCGTGATGTTTGTATCTATAATATGTTGTATGATAGAGTTGCTTGTTTGCTATAATATGTTGTATGATAGAGTTGCTTGTTTGCTATAATATGTTGTATGATAGAGTTGCTTGTTTGCTATAATATGTTGTATGATAGAGTTGCTTGTTTGCTATAATATGTTGTATGATAGAGTTGCTTGTTTGCTATAGTTGTATGATAGAGTTGCTTGTTTGCTATAGTTGTATGATAGAGTTGCTTGTTTGCTATAGTTGTATGATAGAGTTACTTGTTTGCTATAGTTGTATGATAGAGTTACTTGTTTGCTATAGTTGTATGATAGAGTTGCTTGTTTGCTACAGTTGTATGATAGAGTTGCTTGGTTGCTATAATATGTTGTATGATAGAGTTGCTTGTTTGCTATAGTTGTATGATAGAGTTGCTTGTTTGCTATAGTTGTATGATAGAGTTACTTGTTTGCTATAGTTGTAGGATAGAGTTGCTTGTTTGCTATAGTTGTATGATAGAGTTGCTTGTTTGCTATAATATGTTGTATGATAGAGTTACTTGTTTGCTATAGTTGTATGATAGAGTTGCTTGTTTGCTATAGTTGTATGATAGAGTTACTTGTTTGCTATAGTTGTATGATAGAGTTACTTGTTTGATATAGTTGTATGATAGAGTTGCTTGTTTGCTACAGTTGTATGATAGAGTTGCTTGGTTGCTATAATATGTTGTATGATAGAGTTGCTTGTTTGCTATAGTTGTATTATAGAGTTGCTTGTTTGCTATAGTTGTATGATAGAGTTGCTTGTTTGCTATAGTTGTATGATAGAGTTACTTGTTTGCTATAGTTGTATGATAGAGTTGCTTGTTTGCTATAGTTGTATGATAGAGTTACTTGTTTGCTATAGTTATATGATAGAGTTGCTTGTTTGCTATAGTTGTATGATAGAGTTGCTTGTTTGCTATAATATGTTGTATGATAGAGTTGCTTGTTTGATATAGTTGTATGATAGAGTTGCTTGTTTGCTATAGTTGTATGATAGAGTTACTTGTTTGCTATAGTTGTATGATAGAGTTACTTGTTTGCTATAGTTGTATGATAGAGTTGCTTGTTTGCTACAGTTGTATGATAGAGTTGCTTGGTTGCTATAATATGTTGTATGATAGAGTTGCTTGTTTGCTATAGTTGTGTTATAGAGTTGCTTGTTTGCTATAGTTGTATGATAGAGTTGCTTGTTTGCTACAGTTGTATGATAGAGTTGCTTGGTTGCTATAATATGTTGTATGATAGAGTTGCTTGTTTGCTATAGTTGTGTTATAGAGTTGCTTGTTTGCTACAGTTGTATGATGTGAAGCAACCAATCAAAACCTACATTTCAAGTCCTCCTGTTTCAGTTCTCTCCACATTTTATTTATTTCTTTTATTTTGTCAGTCTACAACTTTTGTCTCCATGTTGATCTCCCTAAATCTCTCCTACCCTGGGATCCCAGAAGAGAGACTGCCTTGTCGGTAGAGAGACTGCCTTGTCGGTAGAGAGACTGCCTTGTCGGTAGAGAGACTGCCTTGTCGGTAGAGAGACTGCCTTGTCGGTAGAGAGACTGCCTTGTCGGTTGATTTCCTTCGTCTGTCTCCTATCCAACTCCTGCTATTCTCTCTCGTGTCTCTTTCCAACAGATGCATATTAGTAAGATTATCTTTTTGTTTCAATTCTATTTTTGCACAAGTAGCCATTTATGAAAGTATGTACCTTTTGATTTTGTTCTCAATGTTTCAGAACCATACGATAGGACTGACATTGAATTTGAAGATTTTTGTTCTGGACTTTAAACTCCTACAACTTGTCACTTATGTGTAATATATTATTTAATTGATCAACAACAACAAAATTACCTTCAAACAATTCTGTGTACAGATGTGACATGTACACTGTTGACAATACAAAACCTGGTGCAATATAACCACATACTTACCTATTGTAAACTTGTAGAGTTCAAAACTTGAGCAAGTCAGACAGATGAGGTCATCTCTACATTTGGTGTGGTTCCTCCTCTTTCGCCTTGTTATCCTGGAAAGGACATTGTGTCATAGTTTACAACGAGACTGCGATATCTCTCTTTTTGTCCAACACATCCAATTTTTGAGTGCCGGGCTTACCTTACCTATCCCTTGGTCAGACTACACCCACAGCGACCCCTATCCCTTGGCCAGACTACACCCACAGTGACCCCTATCCCTTGGTCAGACTACACCCACAGCGACCCCTATCCCTTGGTCAGACTACACCCACAGTGACCCCTATCCCTTGGTCAGACTACACCCACAGCGACCCCTATCCCTAGTGACTAGTGCAGCCTGCTTTGAGGGCTGCAGAATAGGACCTAGATCATCTATGGTTTGCTGACCCTGATGTAAGCAGCCAGCTATGGTTTGCTGACCCTGATGTAAGCAGCCAGCTATGGTTCGCTGACCCTGATGTAAGCAGCCAGCTATGGTTTGCTGACCCTGATGTAAGCAACCAGCTATGGTTTGCTGACCCTGATGTAAGCAGCCAGCTATGGTTTGCTGACCCTGATGTAAGCAGCCAGCTATGGTTTGCTGACCCTGATGTAAGCAGCCAGCTATGGTTCGCTGACCCTGATGTAAGCAGCCAGCTATGGTTCGCTGACCCTGATGTAAGCAGCCAGCTATGGTTCGCTGACCCTGATGTAAGCAGCCAGCTATGGTTTGCTGACCCTGATGTAAGCAACCAGCTATGGTTTGCTGACCCTGATGTAAGCAGCCAGCTATGGTTTGCTGACCCTGATGTAAGCAGCCAGCTATGGTTTGCTGACCCTGATGTAAGCAGCCAGCTATGGTTCGCTGACCCTGATGTAAGCAGCCAGCTATGGTTTGCTGACCATGATGTAAGCAGCCAGCTATGGTTTGCTGACCCGGATGTAAGCAGCCAGCTATGGTTTGCTGACCCTGATGTAAGCAGCCAGCTATGGTTCGCTGACCCTGATGTAAGCAGCCAGCTATGGTTCGCTGACCCTGATGTAAGCAGCCAGCTATGGTTTGCTGACCCTGATGTAAGCAACCAGCTATGGTTTGCTGACCCTGATGTAAGCAGCCAGCTATGGTTTGCTGACCCTGATGTAAGCAGCCAGCTATGGTTTGCTGACCCTGATGTAAGCAGCCAGCTATGGTTCGCTGACCCTGATGTAAGCAGCCAGCTATGGTTTGCTGACCACGATGTAAGCAGCCAGCTATGGTTTGCTGACCCGGATGTAAGCAGCCAACTATGGTTTGCTGACCCTGATGCAAGCAGTCAGCTATGGTTTGCTGACCACGATGTAAGCAGCCAGCTATGGTTCGCTGACCCTGATGTAAGCAGCCAGCTATGGTTCGCTGACCCTGATGTAAGCAGCCAGCTATGGTTCGCTGACCCTGATGTAAGCAGCCAGCTATGGTTCGCTGACCATGATGCAAGCAGCCAGCTATGGTTTGCTGACCACGATGTAAGCAGCCAACTATGGTTCGCTGACCCTGATGTAAGCAGCCAGCTATGGTTTGCTGACCCTGATGTAGGCAGCCAGCTATGGTTCGCTGACCCTGATGCAAGCAGCCAGCTATGACTTGTTAGCATCAGTCCGATCATTCACTGCTGCATCTTGACCTCTGGTGTGGAGCCAACCACAAAATCCAGAATATGACGAAAACACACCTGTCACAGAACACACCTGTCACAGAACACACCTGTCACATGTTCTCATTGTTTGCAGTCAGCTCTCTCAATGTGGTTACAGTATCAGATTCATTGTCATATTTCATGTTATTTGTCTGGCCATTATATGTTAGCATACATCAATATTTATTCCTACCTACATATAATAAAGAATTATATTTAATAAAAACAAGCTAACTTCTTGCTTGTATGGGCTTGCCTGCTTGTGTGTGTGCTCTTGGTTGTGTGTGTGCTCTTGTTTGTGTGTGTGCTCTTGGTTGTGTGTGTGTGTGCTCTTGGTTGTGTGTGTGTGTGTGCTCTTGTTTGTGCGTGTGCTCTTGGTTGTTTGTGTGTGTGCTCTTGTTTGTGTGTGTGTGCTCTTGTTTGTGCGTGTGCTCTTGGTTGTGTGTGTGTGTGCTCTTGTTTGTGTGTGTGCTCTTGTTTGTGTGTGTGCTCTTATTTGTGCGTGTGCTCTTGGTTGTTTGTGTGTGTGCTCTTGGTTGTGTGTGTGCTCTTGTTTGTGTGTGTGCTCTTGTTTGTGTGTGTGCTCTTGTTTGTTTGTGTGCTCTTGTTTGTGTGTGTGCTCTTGTTTATGTGTGTGCTCTTGTTTGTGTGTGTGCTTTTGTTTGTGTGTGTGTACTTTTGGTTGTGTGTGTGATCTTGGTTGTGTGCACAGTGTGCAAGCTGTTTTTGTTTTTACATCAAAAGATATATGCATTTCGAGGTTCGAACCCATTTCCTAACTATATGATTGGTATGCTCCTTCTTTGGCGTTCATCCTGAAAAGTATGTTGTCATAGTTTACAGCAAGGCTGCGATTGTTATGCCTTTTGGGCTTATACATCAGATTTCAGATGTACCACATGCCAATCTGAATTTCAACAAACTTGAGCTGTCCCCCTCAGAAACAATACGGCACCAACCTAGTAGAGGTAATCTCACAACAAGACTGGCAAATATCTGGATCCGTCAACTAATAGGTCACTCAACTAACAGGTCACTCAACTAATAAATCACTCAATTAATAGGTTACTCAACTAATAGGTCACTCAATGAATATGTCACTCAACTAACAGGTCACTCAACTAATAAATCACTCAATTAATAGGTCACTCAACTAACAGGTCACTCAATTAAAAGGTCACTCAACTAATAGGTCACTCAACTAACAGAGCACTCAACTAACATGTCACTCTATTAATAGGTCACTCAAGTAACAGGTCACTCAACTGACAGGTCATTCAACTAACAGGTCACTCAAGGTATCATGGAAACACCCACGATCCGGTCATTGGCACCAACTGGACTTTATTATCACCAGGAGACAACATCTGAATCACACACAATTGACACGTAGCTACCCGAGTGCTGACTGTGATACTGACCACACGTTGGTCGTTGCCCGCGTCAAGCTGAGACCTAAGAGAATCCTTACGGCGAAGCATAAACCCATTTTGTGGATAAATTTAGTCAACAACAAGGATCCAGAAAAGTGTTTCAGGTTCCAACAGGATCTTGCAGATGTTTTCACTGATACACCAGGAGACTGTACGGCTGGTGATAGGGGGATGGGGGGTGTAATCAAGCTACCCTCAAAGTTGTGGTAACAGCTTATGGCATTAGAGAACACAGAAATCAAGACCGGTTTAAGGCATATGGTCGGAAACGGCAACCTTTGATTGACAGGAGAAATGCAGCACTACTAAGAAACAAAGACAAAACAACACGAAACACTCTCAATGTATTGACACAAGCGAGAAAAGAAGTGTGAAGGACAGTTAGACGGTGTGAAAATGGGCTATTGGAAACATTTATGTGAGAATATCCAAGATGCCTTCAATAATGGCAACAACAGAGGCATGTACGACAAGATAAAACTCAAGCTTTTTCTGGGGAGATCATCTATGACAAGAGAAAGCAGTTAGACAGATGGGTAGAGCATCTGACTGGGACATTTCTGACCTAACTTTTGGCAAGGTTCCAGGAAAGGATGGAATTCCAATAGAGGTCATCAGGAGTGGAAAAGACATACTTGCCCCACAGATCCACCAGTTGATAACATTATGCCAGCATGAAGGACAGGTACCACAGGATTGAAAAGATTCGAGCATTGTAACCTTGTACAAGGGGGACCGGAGGGACTGCAACAACCACAGAGGACCACTGGGAAGATACTTGTCAGAATTGTTCTGTGCAGACTCCAGGTCCTAGGAGACCAGGTTTACCCAGAGTCACAGTGCGGTTTTCGTGGGAATAGGCCCTGAAATCTCTCTACGGCAAACAGCTCTCTGGTAATACCCCAGTTCGCAGTGCGGATGGGGCACTGCTAACAGATAAGGTTCAGATTCTAGACAGATGGGCAGACCACTTCTGCAAAATACTAAACCACCTATCGTCCATAAATGAGGAGGCCATCCGGCGAATGCCGCAGGTGGAACTGAACCTGGCGTTGGATGAAGTCATCACTGAGGAGGAAGTCGACAGGGCAATCAGTTCACTATCTATAGGAAAAGCTCCAGGAGCTGATGCAATACCAGCAGAGGTATATAAGACAGCTGGCCCATCCCTCACCAGAAGGATCACTGAACTCTTCTACCACATGTGAGCTGAAGGAAAAATTCCTCAGGAGCTAAAGGACGCCTCAATCGTTCACCTGTACAAAAGAAAAGGCAACCGTCAGGAATGCGACAACCATCGTGGAATATCACTACTCTCCGTAGCAGGCAAGATCCTAGCGCGCTTACTGCTAAACAGGCTCAACAAACACCTTGAACAAAGCCACCACCTCCCAGAAAGCCAATGTGGGTTCAGAGCCGGAAGAGGAACAGTGGACACGATTTTTGCCGCTCGCCAAGTACAAGCGAAAATTTTGGCCTGACCATAAATGCCAAAAAAAAACAGAGGTCATGTACCAACCAGCACCAGGCATGCCGTACACAAAACCAGAGACTACAGTCAGCGGGCAGACGCTGAATGCCGTAGACAAATTCACATATCTGGGCAGCACGCTGTCGAGATCTGTCACCCTAGACGATGAGGTGGCAAGCAGAATAGCAAAGGCCAGCACAACCTTTGGTAGAATGCGCTCGATGGTCTGGGCACGTCGTGGCATCAGCGACAAGACCAAACTCAAATTCTACCGTGCAACCATCATTCCAACCCTACTATACGCTTGCGAAAGCTGGACTGTATACTCTGGACATGCAAGGAGGTTAAACCACTTCCACACAGGTTGCCTGAGGCGAATATTCCACATCCGATGGCAAGATCGTGTCACTGACATCGAGGTTCTCTCAAGGGCTAACATGCCCAGCATCCATGCACTGCTAGAAAAAGCACGACTAGGATGGGCCGGATACCTTGTCCGTATGTCAGACGAGCGGCTCCCAAAGAAGCTTCTCTACGGCGAGCTGAGAGAGGGATGGCGCGAGAGAGGGCGCCCAAAGAAACGTTTTGAAGACGGTCTGAAGGACTCACTAAAAAGTTGCCAGATAGACATCGACACCTGGGAATGTCTTGCGCAAAACAGATCGGACTGGAGAAGCGCAGTCAAATCGGGTGTAGCTACCGGCGAAGACGACCGTGTTGTGAAAGCCCAGAGCAGACGCGAGACCCAGAAATCCCGAACAGCGGGAACACCATCCCCTTCTACAAACCTCGTGTGCCCGATATGTAGCAGATGTTTTCGTGCCCACATTGGCCTGTTCAGCCATATGCGCACCCACACCCAACAGGGAAATCTGTGACAAGGATGATGTCGGCGGTCCTCATCGACAACGATGGACAGCTATTATTGTTATTAGGCCTACCACCGATATGATATTCTCGTTACGACAGTTACAAGATAAATGCAGAGAACAAAAGCAACCATTGTATATTGCCCTCATAAGTCTCACGAAGGCATTCGATTTGGTCAGTCGTGAGGATCTGTTCAAAGCTCTCGGGAGGATTTTTGCCCACCGATTTTTCTGAGCATTATCAAGTCGTTCCACTCTGACATGAAAGGCGCAATCAACTTTGACGGTGTGTCCTCAGAGGAGTTTGCGATCAAGTGTGGAGTAAAACAAGACTGCGTGCTTGCTCCAACCCTCTTTGGAACATATTTCTCAGTCCTCTAGAAGCATGACTTCCGCGACCAGGTATGTGGTATATTTATTCACTCTCGCACAGATGGTGGCCTTTTCAATCCGCAAAGGCTGAAAGCTAAGACCAAAATAAACAGGATGCTGATCACAGAACTGCTCTTTGCGGATGATGCCGCAATTACGACTCATTCAGAGGAGGAACGACAAAGCTTACTTTCTGCATTTTCTGATGTCTGATGTGAGTTCGGTTTAACAATCAGCAAACAAGAAAACACAAGTTATGGTCCAGGGTGCAAACAAGCCACCAGTTGATGATGAGGATCTCGAGGTAGTAGATCGTTTTACATACCTGGGACCATCAGTCAATAATAGAGTATCCCTGGACCAAGAGATCAATATCAGGATAGGAAAGGCAGCAACAATGAGCAGATTAACTAAACAGGGTCTGGGAGAACAAGAAGCTCACTGTTAAAACAAAAACACTTGTTTACCAGGCATGTGTCCTCGGCACTCTCCTTTATAGCAGTGAGACATGGTCTACCTACATGCACCGGGAGAGGCGGCTAAACAGCTATCACATGAGGTGCCTGCGCATAATCATGGGGGTTGGGTGGCAAGATAAGATTACAACGCTGACGTGTTGGAGAGAACAGGCACTGTCACCATCTTGCCCATGATTAGTTTTCGATGGGACACATTCGGAGGATGGATGATGGCAGAATACCAAAAAATCTTCTCTATGGGGAATTACAGCTGAGGAAAAGGTATTGGGGCCGGCCATGAGGATGTATGCAAGCGGAATATGAATGATGCGGGCATCGATTTGGAATAATGGGAACAGGACGCCATGGATCGCGTTTCATGGAGGGGCATGTTAAAGCATGTAATACAGACAAAGGAGAAACTGATTGCTGATAGGCTAAAGACAACGTTTGAAAAGACACGCCACACTATGCGATGCTGTAAACGGTCCTGACTTTCCTTGCATACACTGTAGAAGACGCTTCTCTGCCCGGATTGGTCTTACGAGTCACATTCGTTATAGTCATGGACTGTAGTTAATCCCTTTTTTCAAAGCAAAATGACTATCGTCTGACAAGACGGAAAGAGCCAACGATGACTGCATAGATACTTCCTTACACGCCACAAATACTTCCCCACAATTCTTCTTTGCGTTCAGGATTTTTTGGTCATGCTTTATCTACAGACCGGTCGCCATGATGGAGTCTGTAGTCTACACCAGGTCAGAGCGGCTGCCCCACAGCTTTTGGTCATGCTTTATCTACAGACCGGTCGCCATGATGGAGTCTGTAGTCTGCACCAGGTCAGAGCGGCTGCCCCACAGCGTTTGGTCATGCTTTATCTACAGACCGGTCGCCATGATGGAGTCTGTAGTCTACACCAGGTCAGAGCGGCTGCCCCACAGCGTTTGGTCATGCTTTATCTACAGACCGGTCGCCATGATGAAGTCTGTAGTCTACACCAGGCCCCACAGCTTTTGGTCATGCTTTATCTACAGACCGGTCGCCATGATGAAGTCTGTAGTCTACACCAGGCCCCACAGCTTTTTTCTCACCCTATGGCCAGGTCAAGATGGCGCCGGACATGGTCGCAGTCGATTTCCCTCTTGATAACACGGTGTTTTGTTTGTGTTTTCTATGATAACTCTCGAACTATTAGCGTGATTCCTGGATATAAATGTGCCGACTTGTGAATTAAGCATACTAATGTGAAAGAAGTGATGCAACGAAGTATATAACAGTGTATTTTTAGTCGTGAAAGGTAGACTAATGTGTACAGTTTCGATGGGACAAAGCGTGGCCGAAACTTAACCTGGTCAAAGGCTAGTGTCGCTCCGTGCTGTATCGTGACCCAGATAACGAAGCGTGAACACTGAAACGAAGGAGGTCATCCTGACCCCGTCAAACATACGGTACTTCAGAAAGGAGCTCATCGCGCTTCGATCAGCACACTACGTCCCTTCAAACTCAGATCTACATCTGTTGCGTGTGCTGAAAATACACTTAACCGAGTAGGCATCGGAACTCACAAGTAAACAATCAAGACGGAAGACCAGAGGAACGAGAGGTGGAAGAAGAATACACAAACAAATGCACTCAGAAACAGATACCTCAAAGCTCCACCCCAGCGATAAAAGAGAAGGGAAGGGTTACCGAGAAAATGAGGCACACGCTGACACATACTGTCTGCATCCGAACCCTTCACTAGAAGTCTTGACAATGTCTTGCCTCTAGAACATGTTGAGTCCGGACGAGAGAGTGAGGAAGATCCTGCGCACATCTCCCTCACTATAAACACATTGCGCATCTCACGACATCACCCTACAGATCACACCCTGACTAGCAGCTCCCAACTGGCAGGGTCCCCAAACTGCAGCGGCGGAACAGGCAGAAAACGATCACGAAAACTACCCATCACGCTTGCAACATGGAATGTCCGCACGCTACTGGACAACACCAAAGCAAACAGACCCGAACGACGGACAGCACTGATCGCCAGGGAACTGGCTAGATACAACATCTGCATAGCTGCCCTGAGCGAGACACGACTGGCAGAGGAAGGGCAGATCACAGAAGAAGGCGCTGGTTGTACTTTCTTTTGGAGCGGCCGCAGCAAAGAAGAACGCCGTGAAGCTGGAGTTAGCTTTGCCATCAAGACCAACATGGTCGACACGCTCACAAGCATGCCCAGAGGAATTAATGACCGCCTGATTACACTGCGTTTACCCCTAATAGGAGGGCGCCATGCAACACTCATCAGTGCATACGCACCCACAATGACAAATCCTCAGGAAACAAAAGATAAGTTTTATGAGGACCTTGAGACGCTCATCGCTGCAGTCCCCAAATCTGACAAACTGGTCATCCTCGGGGATTTTAACGCTAGGGTTGACACAGACCATACAGCCTGGGAGGGGGCCATTGGCAGACATGGTATCGGAAAATGCCATAGTAACGGACTGCTCCTTCTGAGGACACGTGCCGCAAATGAACTACTCATTACAAACACAGCTTTCCAACTTCCTGTCCGAAATAGAACCACATGGATGCACCCAAGGTCCCGCCACTGGAACCTCAATGACTACATTATCATCAGACGTAGGGATCGAGCGGATGCTATGGTAACGAAGAGCATGTGTGGTGCAGAATGTTGGACCGACCATCGACTTGTCATTGCCAAGCTAAACTTCAAGATCCAGCCCAAAATGCGCCCCCAGGGAAAGAAACCACATAGGAGGCTAAATGTCTCTCAGCTGAAATACGAACCCACGAGAGGAGGCTTCCAGGAAGAGCTTGAGGGCAGACTATCTGAGCTTCGTTTTGAAAAGAACGACACCGAAGAGAACTGGGCATCATTGAGAAACACACTCTACGACACAGCTGTTAAACACATTGGCCCACTCACGCGCAAGCATAAGGACTGGTTTGATGAGAACGATCTGGAAATACAGGGCCTTCTCGATGCAAAACATGAAGCGCACAGGGAATACCAGAGGGACACACCATCTCCGGCAGCAAAAGCTACCTTCAATACTGCTCGCAAAGCTGTCCAGACCAGGCTTAGAGAGATGCAAGACTCCTGGCTCATCAAAAGAGCTGACGAAATTGAGATGTTCGCCGAGCGTCATGACACCAAACGGTTTTACGAGGCAATGAAAGCTCACTACGGCCCGCAGCCCTCTAGTAATACTCCAGTTCGCAGTGCGGATGGGGTACTGCTAACAGATAAGGTTCAGATTCTAGACAGATGGGCAGACCACTTCTGCAAAATACTAAACCACCCATCGTCCATAAATGAAGAGGCCATCCGGCGAATGCCGCAGGTGGAACTGAACCTGGCGTTGGATGAAGTCATTACTGAGGAGGAAGTCGACAGGGCAATCAGTTCACTATCTATAGGAAAAGCTCCAGGAGCTGATGCAATACCAGCAGAGGTATATAAGACAGCTGGCCCATCCCTCACCAGAAGGATCACTGAACTCTTTTGTCACATGTGGGCTGAAGGTAAAATTCCGCAGGAGCTAAAGGACGCCTCAATCGTTCACCTGTACAAAAGAAAAGGCAACCGCCAGGAATGCGACAATCATCGTGGAATATCTCTACTCTCCGTAGCAGGCAAGATCCTAGCGCGCTTACTGCTAAACAGGCTCAACAAACACCTTGAACAAAGCCACCACCTCCAAGAAAGCCAATGTGGATTCAGAGCCGGAAGAGGAACAGTGGACATGATTTTTGCCGCTCGCCAAGTACAAGAGAAGTGCCGAGAGCAAAATCAGGCCTTGTACACCACATTTATTGATTTGACAAAGGCATTTGATACAGTAAACATAGGAGGGCAGTGGATGATAATGTCCAAGTTTGGCTGCCCCAACAAGTTCATAACAATGGTGAAACAGCTACACGAAGGCATGTGTGCTCGTGTACTGGACAGCGGTGCAATCTCTAAAACGTTTCTAGTATCAAACGGAGTAAAACAAGGATGTGTACTCGCCCCGACTTTGTTCAGCATGATGTTCGCGGCCACGATGACAGACGCTTTAAGATCACTGGAGCTTGGAATACCCATAAAGTACCGCACAGATGGCAAGTTACTCAATTCCAGAAGAATGAAAGCCAAAACCAAAGTGGCTGGCGACATAATCAGGGAACTTGTATTTGCTGACGACTGCGCTCTAATGAGCAACTCAGAACTGAACATGCAGGTTGGAATGGACCAGTTCTCTGCCGCATGCGAAAATTTTGGCCTGACCATAAATGCCAAAAAAACAGAGGTCATGTACCAACCAGCACCAGGCATGCCGTACACAAAACCAGAGAATACAGTCAGCGGGCAGACGTTGAATGCCGTAGACAAATTCACATATCTGGGCAGCACGCTGTCGAGATCTGTCAGCCTAGACGATGAGGGGGCAAGCAGAATAGCAAAGGCCAGCACAACCTTTGGTAGAATGCGCTCGATGGTCTGGGCACGTCGTGGCATCAGCGTCAAGACCAAACTCAAAGTCTACCGTGCAACCATCATTCCAACCCTACTATACGCTTGCGAAAGCTGGACTGTATACTCTGGACATGCAAGGAGGTTAAACCACTTCCACACAGGTTGCCTGAGGCGAATATTCCACATCCGATGGCAAGATCGTGTCACTGACATCGAGGTTCTCTCGAGGGCTAACATGCCCAGCATCCATGCCCTGCTAGAAAAAGCACGACTAGGATGGGCCGGACACCTTGTCCGTATGTCAGACGAGCGGCTCCCAAAGAAGCTTCTCTACGGCGAGCTGAGAGAGGGATGGCGCGAGAAAGGGCGCCCAAAGAAACGTTTTAAAGACGGTCTGAAGGACTCACTAAAAAGTTGCCAGATAGACATCGACACCTGGGAATGTCTTGCGCAAATAGATCTGACTGGAGAAGCGCAGTCAAATCTGGTGTAGCTGCCGGTGAAGATGACCGTGTTGTGAAAGCCCAGAACAGACGAGAGACGCGGAAATCCCGAGCAGTGGGAACACCATCCCCTTCTACAAACCTCGTGTGCCCGATATGTAGCATATGTTTTCGTGCTCGCATTCGCCTGTTCAGCCACATGCGCACCCACACCCAACAGGGAAATCTGTGACAAGGATGATGTCTGCGGTCCTCATCGACAACGATGGACAGCTATTATGGCCAGGTCCAGTATTTCACACTGTCGACATTCTTGTAGAATATGCTCAGGATTCTGGCCCCCTGTTGCACATGGGCACTTGGTGTATGAGATCCTTAGTCGGCGTATATATTCTAGTAGTCTGAAGTGTCCAGTTTCGCAGGCGAAATAAGATAGTTTGTTGGTTTCTTTTGAGTTGGTGAATTGGTATATACTGATTTCTGATGATGTTCCTGATCACTCTGTACTGTATATTACTCGACGATTAGATTGTGCCTTTTTAGTTTCATCTTTTGCCATAGAATCAGCTCTCATTTCCTGTGATTCCACAGTGGGAGGGTAGCCATTGGAGCGCTTTTGCTGAGGATCTCTGGAGATTTCCTAGTTCTGCTCTGATTTCTGGTAACAGCGGTTCGTTGATTGTTTTCTGTATTGCCTCTATTAGAAATGTGCAGTATGCAAATACAACTCTTTTTATTGGTAGTCATTTTTCTGTCTCACGTGTTCTCAGGAGGGCCATAGATTCGTCCGTGTTGGGAAAGCTTTTCTATTATATTTCCACTTTTTGCCCCCTCTGCTAAACCATCTGTGGTACACCCGTGTCCATTTCTTGTATTATATTTCTCCTCAATCATTGTTTGTGCCAAAGTTTTTAACTTGTGGACACTGGATTGATCTTTTCTTTTGATTCCTGGAATCTGTACCTATTGCTATATTGTAGCTTGGCTCTTGATAGTTGACAATCACGTTTAGGCTGGTTGGGTATTAGGTCCCAATATTTTTGATGTATGTGGTTTGATATCTGGATGAAGCTGGTTATCTTAAGCTTATTTGTTACTGGGTGTTTCAGTTTGATATGTATGGGATGGCCAGATCTCCTCTAGTATTTAGGGGTCTTATATTTCAATGCACCAACATCAGCAGCAGACGATTGTGAAATGGATGATTTCTATAACACCTTGCAAGAAGCGATGGAAAAAGTTGAAAAAAGAGACATCTTGGTCATCATTGGCGATTTCAATACGAAAAGCGGAGAGGAAAGAGCCGAAGAGGAGAGAAGTGTTCGAGGACCTTTTGGTTTGGGACACAGAAATGAGCGAAGAGAAAAACTAGTTGAATTCTGCACGGAAAACAACCTCTCCATTGCCAACGCCTTCTTCAAACACCATCCACGAAGTCTGTACACGTGGACCTCCCCTGTTGGCAACAGCAGAAATCAAATAGATTACATCCTAGTGCAACAAAGATGGAGATCAAATGTGCTGGTGACAAAAACGCTGCCAGGAGCAGACTGCGATACGGACCATGAATTACTGTTTGCAGTTTTCCAAACAAGACTATGTAGGATCAACAAAGGTTGCCAGCCAATACGCTTCGATGTATCAGCAATACCTACTGAATACAACATCAAAGTAGAAAACAAATTTGAGGCGTTGCTTGCGGTACAGGAAGAGATGACATCTGAGGAGGAGTTGACATCGTACGCAAGGGATATTTTGATCTCGACAGCAAAAGAAATGATTCCAAAGATATTGCACAAGACACAGAGCTATATAACAGAGGAAACACAGAAACCCATTGCAGAAAGGCAACAATTAAAACAAATGGGAAGTAAGGGGACCAACACAGCATATAAAAACTGCGCAAGAAAAGTTAGAAGAGAAATAAGAAAAGATAAAAGAAGATACATAGTAGAAACGTGTAAGGATATAGAAAACCTACAACAACAAGGCAGAGAAAGAGATGCATTCAAAGCAATAAGAACACTGACAAGGGAATTCCGTCCGGTTCCACATGTCATAAATGACAAAGAGGATAACACATTAACAGAAACCAAAGACATACTGAACATATGGAGAGAGTACTGCAGAACCATGTATGGAGACAGCACAAAGCGCTCAGTTACAATCCTACCAAAGGATGAGAAAGAACCTGAACCAACAATGGAAGAAGTACGCTCTGCAATCAAAAGCCTGAAAAAGGGAAAGTCCCCAGGATGCGATGATATCCCAGCAGAGCTAATACAAGAAGGAGGAGAGGCATGTGCTCGAGTCTATCACAAGCTGTGTAAACAGATATGGCACCGTGCAGAGTGGCCAGAAGGATGGAAGAAATTAATTTATATTCCCCTCCCCAAAAAAGGCAACCTGAAGCTGTGCACGAACTACCGAACTGATCAGCCACGCTAACAAGATACTCTTGCGATCATATTAAGAAGGATAGAGAAAAGATTTGAATCTGAAATTCACGTAGTCCAGGCAGGTTTTAGGAAAGACAGAGGGACCCGGAACCACATATTCAATTTAAGGAATATCTATGAAAAATGTAAAGAGTTTAATGTAGACCTGTACACATGTTTTATTGATTACACTAAGGCCTTCAACACGTAAAACATCAAAATCTGTGGAGAATCATGAAGGAAATGGGGTTTCCTTTGCATATAGTCCATCTCATTGAAACATTATACCAAGATCAACAAGCCGCTGTCCGAGTTTCTGGGCAAACATCAGATTGGTTTGCAGTACAAAAGGGAGTCCGACAGGGATGTATCCTCTCACCTTATCTGTACAACATATATGCGGAATGTATAATGAGAAATGTTCGAGAAGATGAGAACATTGAAAGTTTCGACCCATTTACGATTGGTGGATACGAGATTCCAGAGTTACGATACGCAGATGACACAGTGATACTATCAAGAAGTGCAGAAGGGCTAGAGCAGCTACTTTCAGCCGTTAATGGACATAGTAAAGATCAAAATCTGTTCATAAACATAAACAAAATAAAGATAATGAGCACCGATAAAACACAATGTCAGCATAAATTTACAGTGGGTGGTGAGGAAATAGATCAGGTTACACATTTTGAATATCTGGGCTACAGAATCGACAAAAATGGCGACTGCTCGAAAGAAATCAGAAGAGGACTAGCTATGGCAATGCAGAGGCTGAACAGCCTGAAGAAATTATGGCAGGGCACCAACAAAATGATAAAAGTAAAAGTCTTGAGAGCCTATGTTTTTCCTGTGGCAGCTTATGGCTGCGAATCATGGACGATTACCAAAACTTCTAGACAAAGAATCGAATCCTTCGAGTCAAAATGTTACAGTAAGATCCTCAGAATACCCTGGACAGAGAAAAGAACAAATGTAGACATTTGGCAAGAGCTGAGCATAGAGGAGAACTGGTTTATCAATTCCATTTTGGCTAGAAAATGCAAATACTTTGGTCACATCAAGAGACATAACGGTCTTGAGAGAACGGTGATGGAAGGTATGGTGCCAGGCAAAAGAGGAAGGGGTAGACCAAGAAGACGATGGCACCAAGATATCCAGGAATGCCTGAGTATGACAGTGGCAGAGGCTGGAGTTTTGGCAAGGAAAAGAGTGTCTTTCAGACAGACTGTGATGGGAGCGACCTTCTACAAAGGACATGCTACATGATGATATTTGTATATGTTTCCATTGTCTGGATGGATGTAGTCTTCATTCCTCCTGTTATTATCATTAAGTCTGAGTTTTGTTTAGGCGTTCCATGATTGTTTTCGATGCCATGGCTCTAACTGACTGTACCAGTATACACATTTTTGAGGATGTTGCTGTTTGCACCCCAGCTTGTTCTAGCCAACTCCTTCATAAGGGATAGTTTTCTTCTGTATGTGCTCCCTCCATGTCAGTCTCTTCCTCACACTCTTGTCTTCACAAATACTTCTTCACACTTCAGAAGTACTCCACACTCATCTCCAAAAAGTACTTCGTCACACTCTATCTCTACAAATACTCTTTCACACCTCAGAAGTACTCCACACTCCTATCTCTACAAATACTCTTTCACACCTCAGACTTCCTCTACACCCGTCTTCCCATATACTCCCAGTCTTGGCTTAGACTGAATGCTTGAAAGTGAAAGTTTCTAGTCTGCATTATTTCTGTTACTGGCACAACTAATCGAGGATGGTTGTATGAACGCAAGCAGATCTCAGCATACAACACGATAAATCACCAGAAGCTGGCGCCTCACCAATTTCATCAAATGTATATCGCAGAATAGGCGGTTCTATGTGACTGTGAGGGAATGGAAACGGTTCAATAAAACTGGATGGGCTGCACTTGAAGTCCGATATGTCGAGCTGGTAATTGTCCATGAGACAGATAACTTTGAGCACAAATTGAAGTATGTAGCAGTTATTGCAACCATGTGTTCTTCTTGTGATGACTTGCATTGTGGATTTTGTGAGTGTAGATGAATGTGCCAAGAATACGATTTGCTTTTGCAGACAAATGACAGCCTTTAGCTTGCTTGCTAGATCTATCCTGTGCAAGGAATCTGCGCTGCTGGTTGAACCTAAAAGATGATCATGCCTTTCTGTTCTGGATCCACCAGATTCTTATACCCCAAAGACGACGATTGGAGACTTCATTGATTCGTCCAAGTTGAGCTGTGCTGCTCCATAATGGCAATGTTTTACCACCTGTTCCACTTGGGTATGCAACCCACATAAAAGAGACCTACAACATGAAACATTGTTGATTATGAAAGAAACTACAGATTTTGAGAGAAATGGATTACAGTGAAACATTTAAACAGTTGGATGACCTAAATTTGCAAATGACATAGACCTTGTATCTCACATGTATGTTCACATACTTAAGGAGCAACACCAATGAATGAGGTAGAAAAGTTCACATACTCAGGGAGGAACACCATTGAATGAGGTAGAAAAGTTCACATGCTCAGGGAGGAACATAAACAAGATAGGAGAGGATGTAAAAATCAAGATACAAAAGGCAAGAGTGACCTTTGTCATGTAGAAGACCGTACGGAATGCTAACCTGATCAGAATGGAGACCAAGCTAAGGTGTCAGACCTTTTATATGGAGCAGAAACATGGCAGATGACCCAATTCAATATTAAGAGATTTCAGGACAAAGGACAAAGACAGGTGGGACAGGAAAAAGACAGGTGGGACAGAACAAAGACAGGTGGGACAAGACAAAGACAGACAGGTGGGACAGAACAAAGACAGGTGGGACAAGACACAGACAGGTGGGACAGGACAAAGACAAGTGGGACAGGACAAAGACAGGTGGGACAGGACAAAGACAGGTGGGACAAGACACAGACAGGTGGGACAGGACAAAGACAGGTGGGACAGAACAAAGACAGGTGGGACAAGACACAGACAGGTGGGACAGGACAAAGACAGGTGGGACAGGACAAAGACAAGTGGGACAGGACAAAGACAGGTGGGACAGAACAAAGACAGGTGGGACAAGACAAAGACAGACAGGTGGGACAGAACAAAGACAGGTGGGACATGACAAAGACAAGTGGGACAGGACAAAGACAGGTGGGACAGGACAAAGACAGGTGGGACAAGACACAGACAGGTGGGACAGGACAAAGACAGGTGGGACAGAACAAAGACAGGTGGGACAAGACACAGACAGGTGGGACAGGACAAAGACAGGTGGGACAGGACAAAGACAAGTGGGACAGGACAAAGACAGGTGGGACAGAACAAAGACAGGTGGGACAGGACAAAGACAGGTGGGACAGGACAAAGACAAGTGGGACAGGACAAAGACAGGTGGGACAGAACAAAGACAGGTGGGACAGAACAAAGACAGGTGGGACTGGACAAAGACAAGTGGGACTGGAAACCGTAAGAAGAAGATAGTGCTGGATAGGCCACACAGTGCAAAAACCTCAAGTTGGTAGCAGCAGGCAATCTCATGGAACGCACGGCCAAAAAGATGCAAAAAATGATCAACAAACACACAGAGACCAGACGTAGAGGTCAATAGAACAATCCTAAACCTAATTACTAACTTTAAACCCTAATCCTAAACCTAAACCCTGAAGTGAGAGAGTCTGTCGATGGGCCCTAATGTGATAAGGGTCAAGTGAGAGAGTCTGTTGATGGGCCCCAATGTGATAAGGGTCAAGTGAGAGAGTCTGTTGATGGGCCCCAATGGGATAAGGGTCAAGTGAGAGAGTTGGTTGATAGACCCCAATGTGATAAGGGTCAAATGAGAGTTCGTTGATGGGCCCCAATGTGATAAGGGTCAAGTGAGAGTTGGTTGATAGACCCCAATGTGATAAGGGTCAAATGAAAGTTCGTTGATGGGCCCCAATGTGATAAGGGTCAAGTGAGAGATTGTGTGCATTCAGTTTTATTGTATGGAGTTGAAACCTGGACCCTGACAATGAAAATGGAGAAGCGTATTGAAGCCTTTGAAATGTGGGTATTCAGAAGACTTGGACGAGTTTCTTTGAAAGATTGGAAAACCAATAATGAGGTTCTGGAACAACTCCAGGTGGGACAGACCAACTCCAGGTGGGACAGACCAACTCCAGGTGGGACAGACCAACTCCAGGTGGGACAGACCAACTCCAGATGGGACAGACCAACTCCAGGTGGGACAGACCAACACCAGGTGGGACAGACCAACACCAGGTGGGACAGACCAACTCCAGGTGGGACAGACAAACTCCAGGTGGGACAGACAAACTCCAGGTGGGACAGACCAATTCCAGGTGGGACAGACCAACTCAGGTGGGACAGACCAGCTCCAGGTGGGACAGACCACTCCAGGTGGGATAGACCACCTCCAGGTGGGACAGACCAACTCCACGTGGGACAGACCAACTCCAGGTGGGACAGACCAACTCCAGGTGGGACAGACCAACTCCAGGTGGGACAGACCAACTCCAGGTGGGACAGACCAACTCCAGGTGGGACAGACCAACTCCAGGTGGGACAGACCAACTCCAGGTGGGACAGACCAACTCCAGGTGGGACAGACCAACTCCAGGTGGGACAGATACTTTTGAAGAAAATAAAAAGCAGAAAAATAAAATATGTTGGTCATGTCAAGGGCCATGACAGTCTGCTAAACGATATTTTGAAGGAAAAAAATAAAAGGTAAGAGAGCCAAGGGGCGACCGAGATACAGATGGACAGACAACATCGAGATGTGGTTGGGACACAGTGTGCCAGCCTGGCGCGGGACAGAGACAGCCAACCTTTGTTGTGGAGACGGTACTTAATGATGATGATGAGAGGGTTGGTTGATGGCCTATGCTCCCCGAGGTCACATGGGGCTACAGTAGGGTTACAAAAAGTTTAGCTGTTTCCTCTGAGACAACTGAGCCAGGATTTCCCATTACAAGAACAAGAACTGCCCCCAGGACAATTACTTGAACTGAGAAGAACCAGTTGTAGCAAGATCTTGCTTCACGTCAAACTGAAGAACCAGTTGTAGAATCGAGCAAGATCTTGCTTCACGTCAAACTGAAGAACCAGTTGTAGAATCGAGCAAGATCTTGCTTCACGTCAAACTGAAGAACCAGTTGTAGAATCGAGCAAGATCTTGCTTCACGTCAAACTGAAGAACCAGTTGTAGAATCGAGCAAGATCTTGCTTCACGTCAAACTGAAGAACCAGTTGTAGAATCGAGCAAGATCTTGCTTCGCGTCAAACTGAAGAACCAGTTGTAGAATCGAGCAAGATCTTGCTTCACGTCAAACTGAAGAACCAGTTGTAGAATCGAGCAAGATCTTGCTTCACGTCAAACTGAAGAACCAGTTGTAGAATCGAGCAAGATCTTGCTTCACGTCAAACTGAAGAACCAGTTGTAGAATCGAGCAAGATCTTGCTTCGCGTCAAACTGAAGAACCAGTTGTAGAATCGAGCAAGATCTTGCTTCACGTCAAACTGAAAAACCAGTTGTAGAATCGAGCAAGATCTTGCTTCACGTCAAACTGAAGAACCAGTTGTAGAATCGAGCAAGATCTTGCTTCACGTCAAACTGAAGAACCAGTTGTAGAATCGAGCAAGATCTTGCTTCACGTCAAACTGAAGAACCAGTTGTAGAATCGAGCAAGATCTTGCTTCACGTCAAACTGAAGAACCAGTTGTAGAATCGAGCAAGATCTTGCTTCGCGTCAAACTGAAGAACCAGTTGTAGAATCGAGCAAGATCTTGCTTCGCGTCAAACTGAAGAACCAGTTGTAGAATCGAGCAAGATCTTGCTTCACGTCAAACTGAAAAACCAGTTGTAGAATCGAGCAAGATCTTGCTTCACGTCAAACTGAAGAACCAGTTGTAGAATCGAGCAAGATCTTGCTTCACGTCAAACTGAAGAACCAGTTGTAGAATCAAGCAAGATCTTGCTTCACGTCAAACTGAAGAGCCAGTTGTAGAATCGAGCAAGATCTTGCTTCACGTCAAACTGAAGAACCAGTTGTAGAATCGAGCAAGATCTTGCTTCGCGTCAAACTGAAGAACCAGTTGTAGAATCGAGCAAGATCTTGCTTCACGTCAAACTGAAGAACCAGTTGTAGAATCGAGCAAGATCTTGCTTCACGTCAAACTGAAAAACCAGTTGTAGAATCGAGCAAGATCTTGCTTCACGTCAAACTGAAGAACCAGTTGTAGAATCGAGCAAGATCTTGCTTCACGTCAAACTGAAGAACCAGTTGTAGAATCGAGCAAGATCTTGCTTCGCGTCAAACTGAAAAACCAGTTGTAGAATCGAGCAAGATCTTGCTTCACGTCAAACTGAAGAACCAGTTGTAGAATCGAGCAAGATCTTGCTTCACGTCAAACTGAAGAACCAGTTGTAGAATCGAGCAAGATCTTGCTTCGCGTCAAACTGAAGAACCAGTTGTAGAATCGAGCAAGATCTTGCTTCACGTCAAACTGAAGAACCAGTTGTAGAATCGAGCAAGATCTTGCTTCACGTCAAACTGAAGAACCAGTTGTAGAATCGAGCAAGATCTTGCTTCACGTCAAACTGAAGAACCAGTTGTAGAATCGAGCAAGATCTTGCTTCGCGTCAAACTGAAGAACCAGTTGTAGAATCGAGCAAGATCTTGCTTCGCGTCAAACTGAAGAACCAGTTGTAGAATCGAGCAAGATCTTGCTTCACGTCAAACTGAAAAACCAGTTGTAGAATCGAGCAAGATCTTGCTTCACGTCAAACTGAAGAACCAGTTGTAGAATCGAGCAAGATCTTGCTTCACGTCAAACTGAAGAACCAGTTGTAGAATCGAGCAAGATCTTGCTTCACGTCAAACTGAAGAACCAGTTGTAGAATCGAGCAAGATCTTGCTTCACGTCAAACTGAAGAACCAGTTGTAGAATCGAGCAAGATCTTGCTTCGCGTCAAACTGAAGAACCAGTTGTAGAATCGAGCAAGATCTTGCTTCGCGTCAAACTGAAGAACCAGTTGTAGAATCGAGCAAGATCTTGCTTCACGTCAAACTGAAAAACCAGTTGTAGAATCGAGCAAGATCTTGCTTCACGTCAAACTGAAGAACCAGTTGTAGAATCGAGCAAGATCTTGCTTCACGTCAAACTGAAGAACCAGTTGTAGAATCAAGCAAGATCTTGCTTCACGTCAAACTGAAGAGCCAGTTGTAGAATCGAGCAAGATCTTGCTTCACGTCAAACTGAAGAACCAGTTGTAGAATCGAGCAAGATCTTGCTTCGCGTCAAACTGAAGAACCAGTTGTAGAATCGAGCAAGATCTTGCTTCACGTCAAACTGAAGAACCAGTTGTAGAATCGAGCAAGATATTGCTTCACGTCAAACTGAAAAACCAGTTGTAGAATCGAGCAAGATCTTGCTTCACGTCAAACTGAAGAACCAGTTGTAGAATCGAGCAAGATCTTGCTTCACGTCAAACTTGGACTAAGATATAGTTATGGATGCTCACAGTACCGGTACTCTTTTGTGTGCCCTGAAAAGGGCATTACGTGGCGTATTAAGCAGCTTTCCTTACATCCCTGCTGTTGTGCTATGCTTGGCTAAGCCAGGCTTGCTGCTCACTACTAAGGGGATCACGTTGATTCCCCACCTCGTTAGCCAGAAGACTGCCACGAAATAGCTTGTTTCCATGGAGAACTGTGTGGAAGTGTTATGAGGAAGGATTGGGGGGGGGGGGGGGGGGGGGTGTGTCTTGGCCAGTATATTTTGTCTGACCCTGACTAACATTGTCCAATCACCATGTTTATCTGACCCCGACTAACATTGTCCAATCACCATGTTTTATATGACCCTGACTAACATTGTCCAATCACCATGTTTTATATGACCCTGACTAACATTGTCCAATCACCATGTTTTATATGACCCTGACTAACATTGTCCAATCACCATGTTTTATATGACCCTGACTAACATTGTCCAATCACCATGTTTTATATGACCCTGACTAACATTGTCCAATCACCATTGTTTATCTGACCCTGACTAACATTGTCCAATCACCATGTTTTGTCTGACCCTGACTTACATTGTCCAATCACCATGTTTTATCTGACCCTGACTAACATTGTCCAATCACCATGTTTTATATGACCTTACTAACATTGTCCAATCACCATGTTTATCTGACCCTGACTAACATTGTCCAATCACCATTGTTTATCTGACCCTGACTAACATTGTCCAATCACCATGTTTTGTCTGACCCTGACTAACATTCATAAAGCGCTATGGGCAACCATGAGGATGTATAAAATCAACGGAAATATTATAACGGTCCTTGAACACCTGTAGGACAAGACGTCTAGTGTAGTTCTTGTGAATGGGAGGCGAGGGGACTGGTTTCGCACATCAGTTGGTGTGAGACAGGGGTGTACACTCTCTCCAACTCTTTTCAATATATTCCTTGAGGGAATTATGAGAGGCACTTGGAGGTCACGTTGGTACTGTCAAGATAGGGGGCCGAACGATTACCAACCTTCATTTTGCAGATGATATTGACGGGTTGGCGGGTTCAGAAGCAGAACTCCAGGAATGGGTTAGAAGGTTCGATGAAACAGCTCTTGACTATGGTATGGAGATAAACGCTGGAAAGACAAAATTAATGACCAACAACGCCACGGGCTTCAACAGCAAGATAAAAGCTAACGATCAGGAACTCGAAGTGGTTGACCGTTTTACATATCTTGGGTCGATTGTCAGTGATGAAGGAACAAAATGTGAAGTGTTGGCCAGAATAGCACAGACAATAGCGGCGCTTGCACGGCTTAACAAAATCTGGCAAGATAAACGGTTAGCACTAAGCATGAAAATCAGATTAATGCCTACATTGGTCCTGTCAATATTCCTCTATGCTTGTGAGACATGGACAGCTACAGCTGATCTTCAGCGAAGGATACAGGCCTTGGAGATGAGATGTTTCCGAAGACTTTTAAACGTCACGTACAAAGATCAAGTCACAAATGAGGCAATACGAGGTAGAATTACAACAGCAATAGGGCCTTTCGAAGATCTCTTGGCAACTGTCAAAAGAAGGAAACTCACTTGGTACGGTCACATATCGAGATCAAATGGCCTTGCAAATACGATCCTCCACGGAAAGATGCATGGCAGACGACGAAGAGGCCGGCCCAAAAAGAGGTGGGAGGACAACATAAAACAATGGACCAATCTCCGACCAGAAGAGGCACAGGCAGTGGCATCTGACAGAGAAGGGTGGCGTGGCGTTGTGAGGATGTTTTCATGTGTGCCCCAACAATCTCACCGGTTACGGGATGACCTGATCTGACCTGAACTCTTAACTGTGTTTTAACGGACATTCGCATTTAGTGTTTTAACCCTCCAACTGTCATAACAGCCAATGGTTGGCCATCATGACACTTCCGTTGTGCTGCGGCCATTTAAATCATGCTGCCCGAAAAATTGTAATTAAATTTGCTAATCTAATTTTCTTCTGTTAGCAAAGGGAAGATTACTATAAATAATAGGTTTTTCTTTTGGTTTGTTAGTTTCAGCGTTGTCTAATCGTAACATTCCATGGTTATTTTGCATTTGAATTCAGCGAGATTTTTCTCTCAAATTTTTGTGCCTGCATCGTGTCTGACGCTGGAAAGGGTCCATCAGGACTACATAATAAATCTAGATCTTCATTATTTGAAGTTTTTCCAATGGACGAAAGTGATATCAGGAATGATTTTGTGGAGAAGACAGTCATTAGCAGTGGTGAAGACGAATCAAACTGAGATATCAATTATCATGCTTAGGTTTGGACCTAGTGTTGCCACTGACCAATTTGGTTAGGAAAAGTTGGATGGGAATAGCCTACGCTTAAACCCTAATTTCATAAAAGACTTCAGAGAGAAAGATATATATTCTTTCTATTGTGGAATCTCTCTGCTGCAACGTTACAGACTTTCAGCCACCAACAGGTCAGCCTCAAGTTGGAACATCTCATGCCAGATGCTGATACTGTTGTGTATTGTCTTTGACTGTTGGATGGTACGAGGAGAAAGACTGCTTTGTTTGTAGTGACACTGACAGAAGTAAGAGGAGAAAGACTGCTTTGTTTGTAGGGACACTGACAGAAGTAAGAGGAGAAAGACTGCTTTGTTTGTAGGGACACTGACAGAAGTAAGAGGAGAAAGACTGCTTTGTTTGTAGTGACACTGACAGAAGTAAGAGGAGAGAGGCTGCTTTGTTTGTAGTGACACTGACAGACGTAAGAGGAGAGAGGCTGCTTTGTTTGTAGTGACACTGACAGAAGTAAGAGGAGAGAGGCTGCTTTGTTTGTAGTGACACTGACAGAAGTAAGAGGAGAAAGACTGCTTTGTTTGTAGGGACACTGACAGAAGTAAGAGGAGAAAGACTGCTTTGTTTGTAGGGACACTGACAGAAGTAAGAGGAGAAAGACTGCTTTGTTTGTAGGGACACTGACAGAAGTAAGAGGAGAAAGGAGAGAGGCTGCTTTGTTTGTAGTGACACTGACAGAAGTAAGAGGAGAGAGGCTGCTTTGTTTGTAGTGACACTGACAGAAGTAAGAGGAGAGAGGCTGCTTTGTTTGTAGTGACACTGACAGAAGTAAGAGGAGAAAGACTGCTTTGTTTGTAGGGACACTGACAGAAGTAAGAGGAGAAAGACTGCTTTGTTTGTAGGGACACTGACAGAAGTAAGAGGAGAAAGACTGCTTTGTTTGTAGGGACACTGACAGAAGTAAGAGGAGAAAGGAGAGAGGCTGCTTTGTTTGTAGTGACACTGACAGAAGTAAGAGGAGAAAGACTGCTTTGTTTGTAGGGACACTGACAGAAGTAAGAGGAGAAAGACTGCTTTGTTTGCAGGGAAACTGACAGAAGCAAAAGCAGAAAATGAACACAGCACTGGTGTCCGGCATGCAAGGTTAGGTGCCACAGCATTGTGAGCGAAACCTCGATCACAAGACTGACCAAGACTCGATTGGAAAAGAGAGATTAATATTCAAATATTTTATTCTTCTGTGTCAACTTTTGTTCAGAATATTCATAAAAAACACAGATAAACATCATTTAAAAATGTTTTTAGTTTTTATTTCTGGGTATGGCTTAAGTATTTTTTAGGTCATGAGTTAAAAAAATTCACATAAATTACATTTTTCAAAAGAAATCCACATAAGTATACATTTTCTGAAATAAAACAGCTTGCAATGTCTGAAAAAACACATTACAATGGTATTTGGAACCAATCAGTAAGTGTGAAAAAGTTGAAAGCAGAAGTTGAATTGCACAATTTTACTTACTGCATACAGGTCAAGGTCACTGTACGTAAGGCACAAACATACTAAATTCATACGATAAGATTCCTTGTTCAATATACAGTTAAGAAAATGTATACTTATATGGACCTCTGATTTCATTTTGCTATGTGATTCTGGTATTTTATTGAAACATGTCCAAATCCTAAAAAATGCCTTGGCACCACAGAACAAATACACTTGACAGTTGTAGGGTAAACAGACAATTATATTTAGTGTTTTATCAGATATTTATATTTAGTGTTTTATCAGACATTTATATTTAGTGTTTTATCAGATATTTATATAGTGTTTTATCAGACATTTATATTTAGTGTTTTATCAGACATTTATATTTAGTGTTTTATCAGACATTTATATTTAGAAGTCTAATCAAATCAAGAGTAACTTGACCTCACACAAAAAAGTCAACATTTGTTGTATAATGTCATTTGGTCGTTTCTGGCAATCAGGCAAAAATGGAAATACAAGGAAATTGTGAGTGGTTGTGGGTTACAGAGTTTCATCTTGTGAGATGTTCTAAAACAAGATCAACTCAGGACATAGTGAGGACACATTCAATATATTGGGCAAGTTCACCTTGTAATGTGCAATGAAAATGAGGAATCCTAGTCCAGACCAGTCCTATAGGACACACTACCAGACCAGTCCTATAGGACACACTACCAGGCCAGTCCTATAGCACACACTACCAGACCAGCCCTATATGATACACTACCAGACCAGCCCTATAGGATACACTACCAGACCAGCCCTATAGGACACACTACCAGACCAGCCCTATAGGACACACTACCAGACCAGTCCTATAGGACACACTACCAGACCAGTCCTATAGGACACACTACCAGACCAGTCCTATAGGATACACTACCAGACCAGTCCTATAGGACACACTACCAGACCAGTCCTATAGGACACACTACCTGACCAGCCCTATAGGACACACTACCAGACCAGCCCTATAGGACACACTACCAGACCAGCCCTATAGGACACACTACCAGACCAGCCCTATAGCAGACCAAAACTTGTCATTGTTATTTACACACAACTGTCCCTTGTTTACAAGCACAAACAAATGTCCCTTGTTTACGAGCACACACAACTGTCCCTTGTTTACAAGCACACACAACTGTCCCTTGTTTACGAGCACACACAACTGTCCCTTGTTTACGAACACACACAACTGTCCCTTGTTTACGAGCACAAACAAATGTCCCTTGTTTACGAGCACACACAACTGTCCCTTGTTTACAAGCACACACAACTGTCCCTTGTTTACAAGCACACACAACTGTCCCTTGTTTACAAGCACACACAACTGTCCCTTGTTTACAAGCACACACAACTGTCCCTTGTTTACAAGCACACACAACTGTCCCTTGTTTACGAGCACACACAACTGTCCCTTGTTTACGAGCACAAACAAATGTCCCTTGTTTACGAGCACAAACAAATGTCCCTTGTTTACGAACACACACAACTGTCCCTTGTTTACGAGCACACACAACTGTCCTGTGTTTACAAGCACACACAACTGTCCCTTGTTTACGAGCACACACAACTGTCCCTTGTTTACAAGCACACACAACTGTCCCTTGTTTACGAACACACACAACTGTCCCTTGTTTACGAGCACACACAACTGTCCCTTGTTTACGAACACACACAACTGTCCCTTGTTTACGAGCACAAACAAATGTCCCTTGTTTACGAGCACACACAACTGTCCCTTGTTTACAAGCACACACAACTGTCCCTTGTTTACAAGCACACACAACTGTCCCTTGTTTACAAGCACACACAACTGTCCCTTGTTTACAAGCACACACAACTGTCCCTTGTTTACAAGCACACACAACTGTCCCTTGTTTACAAGCACAAACAAATGTCCCTTGTTTACGAGCACAAACAAATGTCCCTTGTTTACGAACACACACAACTGTCCCTTGTTTACGAGCACAAACAAATGTCCCTTGTTTACGAGCACAAACAAATGTCCCTTGTTTACGAACACACACAACTGTCCCTTGTTTACGAGCACACACAACTGTCCTGTGTTTACAAGCACACACAACTGTCCCTTGTTTACGAGCACACACAACTGTCCCTTGTTTACGAGCACACACAACTGTCCCGTGTTAGTCTCACTTGAGACGACTGGAGATCTTGGCTGTTCTGTAGTCGGCTCTTAGTTGAACAAAATTTTGAATGACAGAATCATCCAGGTCAGCCTATACAAGAGAAGACAAATAATTACTGGACTGAGACAAAGCTAATCGCACTTTCATGTCACTGACTCAAACATAGACCCAGATCTGAGATAACATACAGCCAGAGACTGGTCACTGACTCAAACATAGACCCAGATCTGACATAACATACAGCCAGATACTGGTCACTGGCTGAAACACAGACCCAGATCTGACATAACATACAGCCAGAGACTGGTCACTGGCTGAAACATATACCCAGATCTGACATAACATACAGCCAGAGACTGCTCAGTCACTGACTCAAACATAGACCCAGACCAGATCTGACATAACATACAGCCAAAAACTGGTCAGTTACTGACTCAAACATAGACCTAGATCTGACATAACATAGAGTCAGAGACTGGTCACTGGCTGAAACATAGACCTAGATCTGACATAACATACAGCCAGAGACTGGTCAGTCACTGACTCAAACATAGACCCAGATCTGACATAACATACAGCCAAAGACTGGTCAGTCACCGACTCAAACATAGACCTAGATCTGATATAACATACAGCCAGAGACTGGTCACTGGCTGAAACACAGACCCAGATCTGACATAACATACAGCCAGAGACTGGTCACTGGCTGAAACACAGACCCAGATCTGACATAACATACAGCCAGAGACTGGTCACTGGCTGAAACATAGACCCAGATCTGACATAACATACAGCCAGAGACTGGTCAGTCACGGACTCAAACATAGACCCAGATCTGACATAACATACAGCCAAAGACTGGTCAGTCACTGACTCAAACATAGACCCAGATCTGACATAACATACAGCCAGAGACTGGTCACTGGCTGAAATATAGACCCAGATCTGACATAACATACAGCCAGAGACTGGTCACTGGCTGAAACACAGACCCAGATCTGATATAACATACAGCCAGAGACTGGTCAGTCACTGACTCAAACATTGACCTAGATCTGACATAACATTCATCCAGAGACTGGTCACTGGCTGAAACATAGACCCAGATCTGACATAACGTACAGCTAGAGACTGGTCACTGGCTGAAACACAGACCCAGATCTGATATAACATACAGCCAGAGACTGGTCACTGGCTGAAACATAGACCCAGATCTGACATAATTTACAGCCAGAGACTGGTCACTGGCTGAAACATAGACCCAGATCTGACATAATATACAGCCAGAGACTGGTCACTGGCTGAAACACAGACCCAGATCTGATATAACAGGCTCCTCTATAGATTTCGTCCCTGTATTAACTTGTTGCTCAGAAATATGTTGTCCGGGTTGTATCCTCTTCGCCATCAGCTATTGAAAGAAGGTGGTAGTTTTGAGTCATACAAGAGCTGTAGTCCATTCTGCTCTTTCCAGTTCTCCAGCTCCTGGCTATTAGCGTCTGTTTGATTGTACTTGACCAAGTGCTGTGACAGAAACAAATCTCCAACGACTATTCTTTTGTTTGGTGATCTGGCTTTTTGAAGGTGAAATTGTTTGAGGGTGGTTTGTAAACAGATTTTACTGTGCACGATCGGTTTCAATTATGAGGATCTCTGTATATCCTGTGGAGGTTTGGCTCACTGAGCATATGTCAAGGTCTGGTGTGCTCTCATGTGGTCTCTCCACAAACAAGTTTCATTCCATTTTTCTTTTGTTTTTCTAATAAGTGCAACCTACAGTAAGGCTCTTCAGGGGGTACTTTCCTAACTATTGCCCAAGAAGCTTCAAATGCAAGAAAGTGGGGCAGAGAATGAGTCAGAGACAACAAACCACAGCTGACCAAGCGATGGCCCTAGAAACAGGCTGCATTAGTGTAGTCTGGCTAAAAGAATAGAGATCACCCGATACAAAAACTAGCCAGCTGAAACCAGATGTGCCCGGATGAAAGATGCAGATTTTGTATACAAGCTGTAAACTATTCCACAAGGTGAGTAGTCATCAAGGCTTTCAACAGACTTACAAAAACATAACACAATCAAGACTGTTAGTAAAAGCTTCTTCTCTTATGTTAGAAATAAACAAAGAACGAAAGACAAAGTAGGCCCTCTCATAGACAGTACAGGGAAAATAATAAGTGAGAATAGGAAGGCAGCTAATCTACTCAATCAGTACTTTGGCACAGTCTACACAAAGGAGGACTGCTCCGAGACCCCAGAGCCTATAGATATTTTTCAAAGAGACATGGATACAGTGGGATTAATCTGTATTACAGAGCAAATGGTTTTTAAAAAATTGGAGGGGTTGAAAGTGAATAAATGTCCAGGTCAAGATGGTATTCATTAAAAATTGCTGTTTGAAATTAGAGACCAACTAGCAAAACCATTGGCTATATAATGTTCTCAATCACTTGCAAAAGGGATTGTTCCAGGGAATTGAAAAATTGCAGGAGTGATCCCCTTATTCAAAAAGGGCAAAAAATCAGATCCAGTAAATTATAGACCAGTGAGTTTAACGAGCATAGTCCGCATGCATTACAATTTCATTACAATTTCATTACAATTTCATTACAATTTCATTACAATTTCATTACTTTCATTATTGACCAACAATTTAGAGACTTGTCTTATCCACTTATGCCGCGAGGAGCCGTAGCTTTCTGTCCAGGGCTAGACGCGTCACTGAAATACTTGTCATCCCGTCACAATTTAGAATGTCCACAACATTTCCTATCCATCTAGTTCTCGGTCAGGCACAGTTCAGAAAACCCAAAAACCATATGTTATAGGCGCACAGGGGTAGTTGGTCAGGATGCATTCTCGTTGGGTGGCTGAACCACTTGGTTCTCTCTTCATCAATATATTCAGAGTCTTGCTTCAAGTATTCTTCTCACATCCTCATTGCTCATTCTGTCTCTCCTAGTTTCGTTGATTGCTTTCCGGATGTATCTCATCTCACATGTCACGATCTTTCTCTCACATCCTCATTGCTCATTCTGTCTCTCCTAGTTTCGTTGATTGCTTTCCGGATGTATCTCATCTCACATGTCACGATCTTTCTCTCACATCCTCATTGCTCATTCTGTCTCTCCTAGTTTCGTTGATTGCTTTCCGGATGTATCTCATCTCACATGTCACGATCTTTCTCTCTAGCGATTTTGTTAAAGTTCACATTTGGCTCTGGTAGCAGAGAGTTGTCATGAATAAACTTGATCAGCATTCTTTTTGTGGACATATTTATGTTAGGGTGTTTCAATAATGGTGACAGCTGGCATGCAATTACTTTTTGGCACCTGATCTCAATCTCTCTATCTAAACCTCCATCCTGTGTGAAAACACTGGCCAAGTACCTGATCTCAATCTCTCTAAACCTCCATCCTGTGTGAAAACACTGGCCAAGTACCTGATCTCAATCTCTCTAAACCTCCATCCTGTGTGAAAACACTGGCCAAGTACCTGATCTCAATCTCTCTAAACCTCCATCCTGTGTAAAAACACTGGCCAAGTACCTGATCTCAATCTCTCTAAACCTCCATCCTGTGTGAAAACACTGGCCAAGTACCTGATCTCAATCTCTCTATCTAAATCTCCATCATACACTGGCCAAGTACCTGATCTCAATCTCTCTATCTAAACCTCCATCCTGTGTGAAAACACTGGCCAAGTACCTGATCTCAATCTCTCTATCTAAACCTCCATCCTGTGTGAAAACACTGGCCAAGTACCTGATCTCAATCTCTCTATCTAAACCTCCATCCTGTGTGAAAACACTGGCCAAGTACCTGATCTCAATCTCTCTAAACCTCCATCCTGTGTGAAAACACTGGCCAAGTACCTGATCTCAATCTCTCTATCTAAATCTCCATCATACACTGGCCAAGTACCTGATCTCAATCTCTCTATCTAAATCTCCATCCTGTGTGAAAACACTGGCCAAGTACCTGATCTCAATCTCTCTATCTAAACCTCCATCCTGTGTGAAAACACTGGCCAAGTACCTGATCTCAATCTCTCTATCTAAACCTCCATCCTGTGTGAAAACACTGGCCAAGTACCTGATCTCAATCTCTCTATCTAAACCTCCATCCTGTGTGAAAACCCTGGCCAAGTACCTGATCTCAATCTCTCTATCTAAACCTCCATCCTGTGTGAAAACACTGGCCAAGTACCTGATCTCAATCTCTCTATCTAAACCTCCATCCTGTGTAAAAACACTGGCCAAGTACCTGATCTCAATCTCTCTAAACCTCCATCCTGTGTGAAAACACTGGCCAAGTACCTGATCTCAATCTCTCTATCTAAACCTCCATCCTGTGTGAAAACACTGGCCAAGTACCTGATCTCAATCTCTCTATCTAAACCTCCATCCTGTGTGAAAACACTGGCCAAGTACCTGATCTCAATCTCTCTATCTAAACCTCCATCCTGTGTGAAAACACTGGCCAAGTACCTGATCTCAATCTCTCTAAACCTCCATCCTGTGTGAAAACACTGGCCAAGTACCTGATCTCAATCTCTCTATCTAAACCTCCATCCTGTGTGAAAACACTGGCCAAGTACCTGATCTCAATCTCTCTATCTAAATCTCCATCATACACTGGCCAAGTACCTGATCTCAATCTCTCTATCTAAACCTCCATCTTGTGTGAAAACACTGGCCAAGTACCTGATCTCAATCTCTCTATCTAAACCTCCATCCTGTGTGAAAACACTGGCCAAGTACCTGATCTCAATCTCTCTAAACCTCCTTCCTGTGTGAAAACACTGGCCAAGTACCTGATCTCAATCTCTCTATCTAAATCTCCATCATACACTGGCCAAGTACCTGATCTCAATCTCTCTATCTAAACCTCCATCCTGTGTGAAAACACTGGCCAAGTACCTGATCTCAATCTCTCTATCTAAACCTCCATCCTGTGTGAAAACACTGGCCAAGTACCTGATCTCAATCTCTCTATCTAAATCTCCATCCTGTGTGAAAACACTGGCCAAGTACCTGATCTCAATCTCTCTATCTAAACCTCCATCCTGTGTGAAAACACTGGCCAAGTACCTGATCTCAATCTCTCTATCTAAACCTCCATCCTGTGTGAAAACACTGGCCAAGTACCTGATCTCAATCTATCTATCTAAATCTCCATCATACACTGGCCAAGTACCTGATCTCAATCTCTCTATCTAAACCTCCATCCTGTGTGAAAACACTGGCCAAGTACCTGATCTCAATCTCTCTATCTAAATCTCCATCCTGTGTGAAAACACTGGCCAAGTACCTGATCTCAATCTCTCTATCTAAACCTCCATCCTGTGTGAAAACACTGGCCAAGTACCTGATCTCAATCTCTCTATCTAAACCTCCATCCTGTGTGAAAACACTGGCCAAGTACCTGATCTCAATCTCTCTATCTAAACCTCCATCCTGTGTGAAAACACTGGCCAAGTACCTGATCTCAATCTCTCTATCTAAATCTCCATCCTGTGTGAAAACACTGGCCAAGTACCTGATCTCAATCTCTCTATCTAAACCTCCATCCTGTGTGAAAACACTGGCCAAGTACCTGATCTCAATCTCTCTATCTAAACCTCCATCCTGTGTAAAAACACTGGCCAAGTACCTGATCTCAATCTCTCTAAACCTCCATCCTGTGTAAAAACACTGGCCAAGTACCTGATCTCAATCTCTCTATCTAAACCTCCATCCTGTGTGAAAACACTGGCCAAGTACCTGATCTCAATCTCTCTATCTAAATCTCCATCCTGTGTGAAAACACTGGCCAAGTACCTGATCTCAATCTCTCTATCTAAATCTCCATCCTGTGTGAAAACACTGGCCAAGTACCTGATCTCAATCTATCTATCTAAATCTCCATCCTGTGTGAAAACACTGGCCAAGTACCTGATCTCAATCTCTCTATCTAAACCTCCATCCTGTGTAAAAACACTGGCCAAGTACCTGATCTCAATCTCTCTAAACCTCCATCCTGTGTGAAAACACTGGCCAAGTACTTGAACTCTTGCACTTGTTTGATCTTGGTCCCGTTTACATAATGTTCATGTTTTCAGGCAATCTGCTTATCTTCATAGTTTCTGTTTTGGTTGTGTTAATTCTCATACTGTATCTTTCACAGACAGAGTTGAGCATCGGTCAGATGTTGCTGAAGATCGTCTTCACTCTCGTAAAGTAGACACTGATCAACTTGTTATCTCCCTTGTTTCGGTGAGACCATCTGTTGTTCTTTCTATACTCGATATCCCCCGTAGGTATCGTACTCTTTTTTGTTGCCTTCGTTTTAGCTCCGAAGTTGCTGAGAATATTCTATGTAACCATTTTACTCCTAGGGATCCATAAGCTTTAATTGCCTCGATGGTTATTCCGTCCGCACCTGCAGCTTTACGATTTGTGCTTTTTTTAAAGACTTCCTCAAGCTCCTGGATTAATATTTCGGGCTCTGTTTTTCCTGTTTGAACTCGCATGTATAGAGTGCTTTGCGTGATTAGTAGTTCTAGAAAATTCTCCATGGTGCTTTCCTTTTTTCTGGACTATGCTCGTTAAACTCACCGGTTTATAATTTGCTGGACATAATGTTTTTGCTCTTTTTGAATAAGGGGACGATCCCTGCATCTTTCCAATTCCCTGGAACAATCCCTTTCGCAAGTGATTGAGAAAATTATATAGTCAATGTTTTTGCTAGTTGGTCTCTAATTTCAAACAGCAAGTTTGGATGAATACCATCTTGACCTGGACATTTATCCACTTTCAATCCCTCCAATTTTTTCAAAACCATTTCCTCTGTAATACAGATTGATCTTAATCCTGCTGTATCCATGTCTCTTTGAAAGATATCTATAGGCTCTGCGATCTTGGAGCAGTTCTCTTTGGAGTAGACTGTGCCAAAGTACTGATTGAGTAGATTAGCTGCCTCCCTATTCTCACTTATTATATTTCTATGAGAGGGCCTACTTTGTTTATTTCTAACATAAGAAAATAATCTTTTACTTTGATCCTTATGAGGAAGTTTTTTTTTCAAAGTCTATTTTTGCTGCTTTATTCACTTTCTGGACTATGTTTTGTTTGTCCAAATATTAATGTTTCTTTTGATTTACCTGCCTCTATATATTTTTTCCATGCTTTATTTTTAGCTCTTCTACATTTAACTACAAATCTAGCTATCCACTTTTTACGCTTAGGGTTTACCTCCCTACATGGAACACATTCCTCTTTAAGCGTTTCTAAAACTGTTTTGAAACTCTCCCACTCTTCTTCAACATCTGTTCCACTGACAATTTCTTTCCAGATTATGTGGTTCGCTGCTTCTTTTATCTGTTACAACAGCCTGATCAGTGAACTGGGGATTGATTGGGTGACCCCTATAGTGGTGAGTTTTCTTAGAAGTCTTGCATTGCACTACAGTGAGGATGACCCAGGTCCACCATCTTCATCAGATTCCAGTACATATGAAGAGCCACTACATTCTGCAATGAAAAATTTTCTACAAGGACTATTTGATCATTAAGAGGTCTACAACAGTCCCAGGCCATTTGAAGACTTACCAACTGTTCCCCGCTGCACACCACCTTGATGTTCTCTGGAACAACCACCAGTAGGTTACACAAGGCATGAAGATGTTCAAACAGCTGGGTGATCAGGCCAATCTTTATTTCCTCCTTGACAAGCTTGCGGTATTCATTGACGTCACAGATCACCAGCATGGCTCCTGTCAAGAATCAGCCAGTCTGTTTAGTTCAAACCACCATCAGTCTGTTTAGTTCAAACCACCATCAGTCAGTCTGTTTAGTTCAAACCACCGTCAGTCAGTCTGTTTAGTTCAAACCACCATCAGTCAGTCTGTTTTGTTCAAATCACCATCAGTCAGTCTGTTTAGTTCAAACCACCATCAGTCTGTTTAGTTCAAACCACCATCAGTCAGTCTGTTTAGTTCAAACCACCATCAGTCAGTCTGTTTAGTTCAAACCACCATCAGTCAGTCTGTTTTGTTCAAATCACCATCAGTCAGTCTGTTTAGTTCAAACCACTATCAGTCTGTTTAGTTCAAACCACCATCAGTCTATTTAATTCAAACCACCATCAGTCAGTCTGTTTAGTTCAAACCACCATCAGTCAGTCTGTTTAGTTCAAACCACCATCAGTCTGTTTAGTTCAAACCACCATCAGTCTGTTTAGTTCAAACCACCATCAGTCAGTCTGTTTAGTTCAAACAACCATCAGTCAATCTGTTTAGTTCAAACCACCATCAGTCTGTCTGTTTAGTTCAAACCACCATCAGTCTGCTTGGTTAAAACCACCATCAGTCAGTCTATTTAATTCAAACCACCACCAGTCAGTCTGTCTAGTTCAAACCATCATCAGTCAGTCTGTTTAGTTCAAACCACCATCAGTCAGTCTGTTTAGTTCAAACCACCATCAGTCAGTCTGTTTAGTTCAAACCACCATCAGTCTGTTTAGTTCAAACCACCATCAGTCAGTCTGTTTAGTTCAAACAACCATCAGTCAATCTGTTTAGTTCAAACCACCATCAGTCTGTCTGTTTAGTTCAAACCACCATCAGTCTGCTTGGTTCAAACCACCATCAGTCAGTCTATTTAATTCAAACCACCACCAGTCAGTCTGTCTAGTTCAAACCATCATCAGTCAGTCTGTTTAGTTCAAACCACCATCAGTCAGTCTGTTTAGTTCAAACCACCACCAGTCAGTCTGTCTAGTTCAAACCATCATCAATCAGTCTGTTTAGTTCAAACCACCATCAGTCAGTCTGTTTAGTTCAAACCACCATCAGTCAGTCTGTTTAGTTCAAACCACCATCAGTCTGTTTAGTTCAAACCACCATCAGTCAGTCTGTTTAGTTCAAACAACCATCAGTCAATCTGTTTAGTTCAAACCACCATCAGTCTGTCTGTTTAGTTCAAACCACCACCAGTCTGCTTGGTTCAAACCACCATCAGTCAGTCTATTTAATTCAAACCACCACCAGTCAGTCTGTCTAGTTCAAACCATCATCAGTCAGTCTGTTTAGTTCAAACCACCATCAGTCAGTCTGTTTAGTTCAAACCACCATCAGTCAGTCTGTCTAGTTCAAACCATCATCAGTCAGTCTGTTTAGTTCAAACCACCATCAGTCAGTCTGTTTAGTTCAAACCACCATCAGTCAGTCTGTCTAGTTCAAACCATCATCAGTCAGTCTGTTTAGTTCAAACCACCATCAGTCTGTTTAGTTCAAACCACCATCAGTCAGTCTGTTTAGTTCAAACAACCATCAGTCAATCTGTTTAGTTCAAACCACCATCAGTCTGTCTGTTTAGTTCAAACCACCATCAGTCTGCTTGGTTCAAACCACCATCAGTCAGTCTATTTAATTCAAACCACCACCAGTCAGTCTGTCTAGTTCAAACCATCATCAGTCAGTCTGTTTAGTTCAAACCACCATCAGTCAGTCTGTTTAGTTCAAACCACCACCAGTCAGTCTGTCTAGTTCAAACCATCATCAATCAGTCTGTTTAGTTCAAACCACCATCAGTCAGTCTGTTTAGTTCAAACCACCATCAGTCAGTCTGTTTAGTTCAAACCACCATCAGTCTGTTTAGTTCAAACCACCATCAGTCAGTCTGTTTAGTTCAAACAACCATCAGTCAATCTGTTTAGTTCAAACCACCATCAGTCTGCTTGGTTCAAACCACCATCAGTCAGTCTATTTAATTCAAACCACCACCAGTCAGTCTGTCTAGTTCAAACCATCATCAGTCAGTCTGTTTAGTTCAAACCACCATCAGTCAGTCTGTTTAGTTCAAACCACCAGCAGTCTGTCTGTTTAGTTCAAACCACCACCAGCCAGTCTGTTTAGTTCAAACCATCATCAGTCAGTCTGTTTAGTTCAAACCACCATCAGTCAGTCCGTTTAGTTCAAACCACTACCAGCCAGTCTGTTTAGTTCAAACCACTACCAGCCAGTCTGTTTAGTTAAAACCATCATCAGTCAGCCTGTTTAGTTCAAACCACCATCAGTCAGTCTGTTTAGTTCAAACCACCATCAGTCAGTCTGTTTAGTTCAAACCACCATCAGTCAGTCTGTTTAGTTCAAACCACCATCAGTCAGTCTGTTTAGTTCAAACCACCATCAGTCAGTCTGTTTGGTTCAAACCATCAGTCAGTCTGTTTAGTTCAAACCACCATCAGTCAGTCTGTTTGGTTCAAACCATCAGTCAGTCTGTTTAGTTCAAACCACCATCAGTCTGTTTAGTTCAAACCACCATCAGTCTGTTTAGTTCAAACCACCATCAGACATTTCTAGTTTATGCAGACTATGGCTTCAAACATGTTAGTATACATTAGTTGGTGCTGTGTTGGGGAAAAGTGACGGAAACACACTGATCAAGAAAAAATACTTATGGGGAACAGTGATCATACTGTACCAGGAAGGGGAGTGGTCGTACTGTACCAGGATGGGAGTGGTCATAATGTACCAAGAGAGGAGTGGTTGTACTCTACCAGGATGGGAGTGGTCATACTGTACCAGGAGGAGAGTGGTTGTACTCTACCAGGAGGGGAGTGGTCATAATGTACCAAGAGAGGAGTGGTCGTACTGTACCAGGAGGGAAGTGGTCGTACTGTACCAGGAGGGAAGTGATTGTACTGTATTACTTGTAACACTGTTCAATACCTAGGCTGCCTTAAAGGGGCCAAGTCCAGCATGGATCTCCCACAAGATACAGATAGTAGCAGCAACACCCCCCTCCCCCTGACAATATGCAAATGTTGCATTGCTGGTAGGTTGGGGACAGTCAAAGGCTAGTAAAGCATTATCCACCTGGTTCCCCTTGCAACGGTTGCTATCCATGTGTTCATATTTTATGCCGAGTTCTTTCCATGAGACCCAGTAATTGAGCGGACTTCATCAAGAGGGCATAACTACAAATTAACTAAAGAAAGGTCCAGATTAGATATTAGGAAATATTTTTTTATTCAGAGAGTGGCGAATGCTTGGAATGCATTGCTACAGGAAGTAGTGGAGGCATGGACAATTAAAATGCATTTAAGAATAGATTGGATGCACATAGCTTCTAGAGCAAGGTAATGTAAATGAAACTGGTTGTATACAGACTCTGTAGTCTTCTAAACCAGTATGAAAACGTTAAGTTATAATAAAATTGGTTGGAGTCAGTGTAATCTATAATGAAATTGGTTGGAGTCAGTGTATGCTAATCTATAATGAAATTGGTTGGAGTCAGTGTATGCTAATCTATAATAAAATTGGTTGGAGTCAGTGTATGCTAATCTATAATAAAATTGGTTGGAGTCAGTGTATGCTAATCTATAATAAAATTGGTTGGAGTCAGTGTATGCTAATCTATAATAAAATTGGTTGGAGTCAGTGTATGCTAATCTATAATAAAATTGGTTGGAGTCAGTGTATGCTAATCTATAATAAAATTGGTTGGAGTCAGTGTATGCTAATCTATAATAATCAGCCGAGTGGTAGCAGGGTTGCGGACCATATTGTAAAAGGAAAATGGCTGACAGAACCAACTTCCTGTCACCTGGATGCCCCCCTACGTGCTGTCATTGCTGAAAATGTTAAGTAAAGTAACCCATAGCATTACTGCTGTAATGGTGTGATGTGTTAGCGATCTCACATTTCAAAGGCTAGGCTATATGAGGGCATTAGCCATCTCCTCTCCCTCGCCACTTTTACTTCCCGGACTGAACCGGTACCCATTTAAGGCTGGGTCGACCAGGGAGACGTTGCGGTCTGAAAAAACACTACCACCTCAACTGGGGAATGAACCCAGGACCACTCAGATGCGAAGCCAGCGTGCTAACCATTGTGTTGAAGACACAGCACACACTCCGTAGCTCCATCGGTGACTCAGAAAATGTCCTGACTACATCAGGTATCCATTTACAGCTGGGTGAAGTGGAAGAAATAGTCATACCATTAAAAAAACCAGCAAGATGCTTAGCTTATCAAACTGAGCACGACGTTTTTTGAACTTGGTACGCAGGGATTATAAACCAAGCTCACAATCCCTAGGCCACCGAATGGTAAAATGTATCCATCCTAAGAATGTGGCTGCTTCCATAGCCTTTCGCTGTACCCAGACTACCTGGAAGGCAGCAGTTGTTGCTTGTATCGGCTGCCTCTCACAGCCTTCCCTACTGATAACAACCATTATATGAACACAGCATAGAAGACAGAATTAATAGTTTCCATAGTGATGGGGGTGTTGCATGAGGAAGCAGAAATGTCTAGCCAAATTTACCAATAGAGTTGTAAGTGAACTGAGTGAGGTGTTCATAAGCCAGCCTGTGAAAACGCTGTCCTAGAGTGCCCAGTACAACATCCACATTTTTTCCATCTAGACTGTCTCTGACTTCCTTCAACTGGCCTTGCAAAAATCTGGACACTTTCACTGCAGCCTGCAACATACGAAGTACATATTTATGAAGAACATGTCCCCAAGGGAGGGAAATGTCTGCATCTAGTCTTTTCATACACAGGACAAAACAAGAGAACGCGTTTTCAGAAAGGGACAAAACCTACACATTTGGTGATCTCAATTGTATTTATATTCTAGGCATTGCAAATGAACAAACGTCTCATGAAATATATAGAATTTTAGCACATTGAATGCAGAATTCACATCTGGCCACTATATGCTCATTTGAATTCATTATTTAGTGTACAGAATGATAAAATCAGTATTATTTGAAAAAACAAACATTATTTAAGATACAAAAATATTCTACTGACCTATTCTATGCTATTGTCAAGCTAGCAATCAAAAATCCATAAATTCCACAAAGAATAATATCCGTCATGTGTGACGATGACTGCCAAATTGTTTCATCTACCATTGCTAATTTAAATATATTTTTCTATTTCCTGGTCACAATAAAAAAAAACTTGAAAAAAATCATAATACACACTTCTCATAAATGAACAGTTGTATAGAAGAAGCATTTATTGTACGTTAGACATTGTGGTATGCCTGAAAACAGTCCCTAGGATAAAGATGTGCTTGGTTTGCGCACATATCACCTTACAGTGGGTGTTGAGCAGTGTATACAACTGCGCTCACGTGCGACATACAAAATAATATGACACATTCCTTGGACAGTTTCATTGGCTTAGAAACTGGGCATATTGTTGGTCTGTTTGGACCACTTCTGTTATGCTTACTGATGCAATATTAGCAGTCATTTGTGAAATCAGCAATTGTCTGAAGGTTCAAGAATGGCTCAATTTGTATCCTTGCCTTCTGCATTTTCATCAACTGAATGAAACATAGAGTGATAAATATCTGGAAACTTCTGTGGTGATAGTATGGTGTACCAAGGATTGTACAGCTCTGGTGACATTGACCAATAGTCAGATATAACAGGTCTTCTGTCAATGCCCATCAGAATGAGCACAATAACAGACAATTGTAGTAATATCCTCCCACCCATTGTACACAGAACAAGGCAGGCATGGGATCAGTATTCTTTTGCTGGCAAAGGAATAAACTGAATATAGGATGTTCCTTCCCCTCCACATCAAACAATTTCTTGATACATTCACAACAGCCTGGGCGCTAGAATCTCAACCCAGATCTGTGAGGAGGATGGAATGTGTCTGACCCTCTGCAATTTGAATCCACTCTGGTTGACATGCCTCTGCTGATACATGCACTGTAACATCCCTGTGACTAGCAGTTCTTGTAGGTCTAACAGTAACATCCCTGTGACTAGCAGTTCTTGTAGGTCTAACAGTAACATCCCTGTGACTAGCAGTTGTTGTAGGTCTAACAGTAACATCCCTGTGACTAGCAGTTGTAGGTCTAACAGTAACATCCCTGTGACTAGCAGTTCTTGTAGGTCTAACAGTAACATCCCTGTGACTAGCAGTTGTTGTAGGTCTAACAGTAACATCCATGTGACTAGCAGTTCTTGTAGGTCTAACAGTAACATCCCTGTGACTAGCAGTTGTTGTAGGTCTAACAGTAACATCCCTGTGACTAGCAGTTGTAGGTCTAACAGTAACATCGCTGTGACTAGCAGTTCTTGTAGGTCTAACAGTAACATCCCTGTGACTAGCAGTTCTTGTAGGTCTAACAGTAACATCCCTGTGACTAGCAGTTGTTGTAGGTCTAACAGTAACATCCCTGTGACTAGCAGTTCTTGTAGGTCTAACAGTAACATCCCTGTGACTAGCAGTTGTTGTAGGTCTAACAGTAACATCCCTGTGACTAGCAGTTCTTGTAGGTCTAACAGTAACATCCCTGTGATCAGCAGTTCTTGTAGGTCTAACAGTAACACCAACAGACCTTGCTTTACCACGACCTCTACCTTGTTTAGCAACCATTCTTTCATTAAAAGGGGTGGGACATTATCTTCGTTGACAAAATAAAGATCACTTTCAACTTGGTTACTGCCATTGCAGCCTGCTCTCCATTATCCCACATGTTTTCCTCATCCCTACACAATGCTATTCAAGTTCAGGCCTCATCATCCATACACAATGCTATTCAAGTTCAGGCCTCATCATCCATACACAATGCTATTCAAGTTCAGGCCTCATCATCCATACACAATGCTATTCAATTTCAGGCCACATCATCCATACACAATGCTATTCAAGTTCAGGCCTCATCATCCATACACAATGCTATTCAAGTTCAGGCCACATCATCCATACACAATGCTATTCAAGTTCAGGCCTCATCATCCATACACAATGCTATTCAAGTTCAGGCCTCATCATCCATACACAATGCTATTCAAGTTCAGGCCACATCATCCCTACACAATGCTATTCAAGTTCAGGCCTCATCATCCATACACAATGCTATTCAAGTTCAGGCCACATCATCCCTACACAATGCTATTCAAGTTCAGGCCTCATCATCCATACACAATGCTATTCAAGTTCAGGCCTCATCATCCATACACAATGCTATTCAAGTTCAGGCCTCATCATCCATACACAATGCTATTCAAGTTCAGGCCACATCATCCATACACAATGCTATTCAAGTTCAGGCCTCATCATCCATACACAATGCTATTCAAGTTCAGGCCACATCATCCATACACAATGCTATTCAAGTTCAGGCCTCATCATCCATACACAATGCTATTCAAGTTCAGGCCTCATCATCCATACACAATGCTATTCAAGTTCAGGCCACATCATCCCTACACAATGCTATTCAAGTTCAGGCCACATCATCCCTACACAATGCTATTCAAGTTCAGGCCTCATCATCCATACCCAATGCTATTCAAGTTCAGGCCTCATCATCCATACACAATGCTATTCAAGTTCAGGCCTCATCATCCATACACAATGCTATTCAAGTTCAGGCCACATCATCCATACACAATGCTATTCAAGTTCAGGCCACATCATCCATACACAATGCTATTCAAGTTCAGGCCTCATCATCCATACACAATGCTATTCAAGTTCAGGCCACATCATCCATACACAATGCTATTCAAGTTCAGGCCTCATCATCCATACACAATGCTATTCAAGTTCAGGCCTCATCATCCATACACAATGCTATTCAAGTTCAGGCCACATCATCCATACACAATGCTATTCAAGTTCAGGCCTCATCATCCATACACAATGCTATTCAAGTTCAGGCCTCATCATCCATACACAATGCTATTCAAGTTCAGGCCTCATCATCCATACACAATGCTATTCAAGTTCAGGCCTCATCATCCATTAATCAATTCTTAACACCACCAGATGTTTGCAAATTCATGCTGCCTTTGTTTACAATGTAATCACTCAAAGAAAAATGATCAAAATTAATTTAAATTCTTCTCGATTGAAACCAAAAATAGTTTTTATAAGATAACTTAAAAACTTGCAAGTTTAGCAAAGACACAAAAGATGTCATTAAAGTGGTAGTTCTGTGCTGAATTCTAATCGTTAATGACAACATGTCCCCAAGGGAGAGAAATATGTGCACCTAGTCAATTATAGCAGTTTACTATTTGAATACTTTCCTTTCTTAGTATTCTGGTGCATAATGGAATGCAGTAGTTTAGGTCTGACAATCAACACCAGGTAAACAGAGCCACTCTTCCAGCCCACTCCTGCAAGCTATACAGCAAAGCAAAGATTACAGCACAGAACCAACGTCTCCAGGCAGTCGCTAGCTTCAACTGCCTAGGCAGTACTCTCACCAGAAAGGTGAATATTCACTCCGAGGTCAACAACAGAATTGCAAAGCAGGTTCTGTGTTTGGGAAAATGGAAGCAAATGTCTAGAACTGACAAGGCCTCAGTGTTGCCACCAAGCAAACATTTTATCGTGCTGTAGTATTAACCACTAAGCTGCATGCCTGCAAAACATGGACAGTGTATAGCAGACAAACCAGACAGCTAAATAGTTTTCACATGAACTGTCTATGTAAGCTGCCCAAGGTCAGGACCTAACTTTGACATTCTTAGCAGGTCAAACATGTTGGGCTTCTACCAGAAGCTAATATAAGAAGGGTAGGACACATTGTGCCTGAGTGAGCTCCTCCCCAAACAGCTCAGTGTAACTCAGAAATGGTAGACGCTCATCTGGAGACCTGAACAGAATAAACACTACAGATGCCTTGAAAATATCACAGAAAAGCTTCAACATTGATGTCTCCTCCTAGGAGATGCTTGTACAGAAGAGTTCCACCTGACACGCTAGCATTACATAGGATGCTCAGTTTGCTGATGCTCATAGAAAATGAGTTGCCAGAAAAGACAGAATGCATGGTAGCTCCACAGCCAACTCTTCATATATGTGTGGCAGAGTCTGCCGTTCCAGGATTGGACTTTACAGTTATATGAGATCACATCTGGCAGCACAAAGTCTGATGCTGTCGCTATTATTATTATTCTGGTCACAGAGACCAAATTAGGTTCTATATAACTGCTCTATTATTCTCTCTATTCCTCCGACTGTGCTATCCTGGTCGTTGGGACCGAATAAGGTACAGACCTGTCACTTGACAACCATTTGGCTAAGTCTTAGAGTCCCACATCCATAACTAAACACCTCACACTGTATATATTATTAAGAGTTCATGAATATTAATGAGTTCACAACATCTAAGTTTCACAGCTGGCATCTTTCATTCTACTTAATTCACAAAGATGGCCATCATGTGATTTATTCTACTAATGTTCTCTTTAGTTGAGGAGTATGTACATCTGCACTGCTGAAAATCCCCACATGAACTTTTCCCAGGTTCTATCATTCAGTCAATGAATCAGGATTCCTATCGCTTCTAATCTTGCATACCTGTTTGTCTGGTAGTGATTGACGATTTAACACTTTGCCAGTGTTTTAAGGTTTCTCTTTCCGTTGTTCTTGGATTATCAATTTTGCGATCGAGTGTGTGAATTGACTTAGATGATTAACTTGGACGAAGCGTTTAAAGGTTTCTCTTCTCTCTGTTGTTCCTATATCAAATCTGCAATTGAGTATACAAGCTTTGCTTTTCTTGCTCCTTGTGGCTCATTTCAGTTCATCTATTGTCATTTCAGTAGGTCCTGGTCCGCAGTTCTTTTTGCTGCTTCTGAGGCCTTCACTCAATCAGATCTGGTCTCCAAGTCTCCTGTTCTGTGTTCATAGACTAACCTTTTTTTGTAGGAAAAAAAACACTGCCCCTAGATATGTCCCATATTATTAGAATGTATCTTATTTGACTCATACTTTGATTGATACGTCCTAACCATTCCTCTTCTGCTCATAACCACGCTGGTCAAATTTATCATCTTCACGATTGACTGAGGGACCACTTTCCCAATGGTTGGTCAGAGTTAACTCTACCTAGTCTTTTCTATAGCTTATCCCCCTTGTCTGTAGGAACCACCAGTTTGATGTGGACCTGGTACAGTGTCTAAAAGGTGCAAACCCCATTTCCCCATTTGGAGCTTCTTATGAAGTACGCAGACTTTCTGCGCCGCTCAGCCTTGTAGTTTAGTTTCCCCGCTGGTCTATGAGGTTATTCTAGCGTGGGACTGCACAAAGAATAATACCACTCTTTAGAAGGTTCTAATAATTTGTTGGAAGGAAGCCCCACCTCCACATTTCAACTTCATTCGGTGTTCTAAAACTGATGAAAGAAACCCTGGGGATCTTCCTTGAATCTGTCACATAATAACATTTTGGTGGACAACATGCCCACAAGGAAGAGAAGTGCCTGCACCTAGTCAACATTTTGGTGGACAACATGCCCACAAGGAAGAGAAGTGCCTGCACCTAGTCAACATTTTGGTGGACAACATGCCCACAGGGAAGAGAAGTGCCTGCACCTAGTCAACATTTTGGTGGACAACATGCCCACAAGGAAGAGAAGTCCCTGCACCTAGTCAACATTTTTGTGGACAACATGCCCACAAGGAAGAGAAGTGCCTGCACCTAGTCAACATTTTGGTGGACAACATGTCCCCAAGGAAGAGAAGTGCCTGCACCTAGTCAACATTTTGGTGGACAACATGTCCCCAAGGAAGAGAAGTGCCTGCACCTAGTCAACATTTTGGTGGACAACATGTCCCCAAGGAAGAGAAGTGCCTGCACCTAGTCAACATTTTGGTGGACATGCCCACAGGAAACAGAAGTGCCTGCACCTAGTCAACATTTTGGTGGACAACATGTCCCCAAGGAAGAGAAGTGCCTGCACCTAGTCAACATTTTGGTGGACATGCCCACAGGAAACAGAAGTGCCTGCACCTAGTCAACATTTTGGTGGACAACATGCCCACAGGGAAGAGAAGTGCCTGCACCTAGTCAACATTTTGGTGGACATGCCCACAGGAAACAGAAGTGCCTGCACCTAGCCAACATTTTGGTGGACAACATGTCCCCAAGGAAGAGAAGTGCCTGCACCTAGTCAACATTTTGGTGGACATGCCCACAGGAAACAGAAGTGCCTGCACCTAGTCAACATTTTGGTGGACAACATGTCCCCAAGGAAGAGAAGTGCCTGCACCTAGTCAACATTTTGGTGGACATGCCCACAGGAAACAGAAGTGCCTGCACCTAGTCAACATTTTGGTGGACAACATGTCCCCAAGGAAGAGAAGTGCCTGCACCTAGTCAACATTTTGGTGGACATGCCCACAGGAAACAGAAGTGCCTGCACCTAGTCAACATTTTGGTGGACAACATGTCCCCAAGGAAGAGAAGTGCCTGCACCTAGTCAACATTTTGGTGGACAACATGCCCACAAGGAAGAGAAGTGCCTGCACCTAGTCAACATTTTGGTGGACATGCCCACAGGAAACAGAAGTGCCTGCACCTAGTCAACATTTTGGTGGACAACATGTCCCCAAGGAAGAGAAGTGCCTGCACCTAGTCAACATTTTGGTGGACATGCCCACAGGAAACAGAAGTGCCTGCACCTAGTCAACATTTTGGTGGACAACATGTCCCCAAGGAAGAGAAGTGCCTGCACCTAGTCAACATTTTGGTGGACAACATGCCCACAGGGAAGAGAAGTGCCTGCACCTAGTCAACATTTTGGTGGACAACATGCCCACAGGGAAGAGAAGTGCCTGCACCTAGCCAATAACGAAACAGAAAACACCATCCATTATCTAAGTCATGTGTCAGAAAACTACAGGTCTACTGATCCATATCATCTAAGTATAATGGTGGATTTTCGACTGCCACAATTATAAGTCTACTGCACTACCATCAGTTCACATCGTTTTACTTCCACAACTACATTAGTGGTAAGATTGCAAGCCACTATCAGTTCACATCGTTTTACTTCCACAACTACATTAGTGGTAAGATTGCAAGCCACTATCAGTTCACATCGTTTTACTTCCACAACTACATTAGTGGTAAGATTGCAAGCCACTATCAGTTCATATCTTTAACTAGCACACATTGAAAAAATGATTCAAATAAACTGATCATAACTATAGATAATATTTGTTAATAATGACATTTGTTTTTATCAAATGTGATCAGACAATGGTATGATCAGACAATGGTATGATCAGTGATAAGACAGTGGTGTGATCAGACAGTGATGTGATCAATGATCAGACAATGGTGTGATCAATGATCAGACAGTGATGTGATCAATGATCAGACAATGGTGTGATCAGACAATGGTGTGATCAGACAGTGGTGTGATCAATGATCAGACAAAGGTGTGATCAGACAATGGTGTGATCAGTGATCAGACAGTGGTGTGATCAGTGATCAGACAGTGGTGTGATCAGACAGTGGTGTTATCAGTGATCAGACAGTGGTGTGATCAGTGATCAGACAGTGGTGTGATCAGACAGTGGTGTTATCAGTGATCAGACAGTGGTGTGATCAGACAGTGGTGTGATCAGTGATCAGACAATGTGTGATCAGACAATGGTTTGATCAGACAGTGATGTGATCAGACAATAGTGTGATCAGTGATCAGACAGTGGTGTGATCAGACAATGGTGTGATATGTGATCACACAGTGGTGTGATCAGACAATGGTGTGATCAGTGATCAGACAGTGGTGTGATCAGACAGTGCTGTGATCAGACAGTGGTGTGATCAGTGATCCGACAGTGGTGTGATCAGACAGTGGTGTGATCAGTGATCAGACAGTGATGTGATCAGACAGTGGTGTTATCAGTGATCAGACAGTGGCGTTATCAGTGATCAGACAGTGGTGTGATCAGACAGTGGTGTGATCAGTGATCAGACAGTGGTGTGATCAGACAGTGGTGTGATCAGACAGTGATGTGATCAGACAGTGGTGTGATCAGACAGTGGTGTGATCAGTGATCAGACAGTGGTGTGATCAGACAGTGGTGTGATCAGACAGTGGTGTGATCAGACAGTGATGTGATCAGTGATCAGACAGTGGTGTGATCAGACAGTGATGTGATCAGACAGTGGTGTGATCAGACAGTGATGTGATCAGTGATCAGACAGTGGTGTGATCAGACAGTGATGTGATCAGTGATCAGACAGTGGTGTGATCAGACAGTGGTGTGATCAGTGATTTGATCAGACAGTGATGTGATTAGACAGTGATTTGGTAGAAAAATAAATACCGGTGATAGAAGGTGCACTGGGGCATCTTCAGTCTCTGGTCTGAAGTCTGTCTTCTTCTGTTCTGTGGTGAAGATGTTCTTGACGTAGCCAATGATAGCATTAACAGAACGGTCAAGGCCAGTATCAATCTTGTTCTCCATTGCTTCTCGAAGTTCTCTCTTCCTCTTCATGCAGAATCCGTGATACTGTGAAGACCTAAAAAAACATCCAGTTAACACAACAGAGAGACACTGTCTTATCAACACACGTTTCTCAAAAACAGATCCTCACTGAAACAAAGTCTCACTGAATACAGAGCATCACTTAATACAGAACATCACAGTGGTCTTGAGATAAGGAGTCTGCCTCGAGTGCTGGAGGTTGCGGGTTCTGGTACAAATTACCCTGATCACTAGTTAGTGAGATCGGACTCCCGTGTTCAGTGTCGAGGAGGTTTAAATTCCTTGGCATTGGAAAAAGAAAAGAAAAGGCCTAACGGCCGATGCCCGGACAAAATCCAAGTTAAAAATCTACCCAAGTTATTTATACCTTTTCCCAGGTGGTTTTTTAAGAGCTGCTATAGATGGTACCTAACTGGCTGCGAGTCTACTTAGCTCTAGAGTTTGAGTCTATTAAGATGGACTCACAAATTTGTTAAACCAGCCTCCAAGAAACTGGTTGCATGCAGACTCTGTAGAGTCTTCTAAACCAGTATAAATACGTTTCACCAAATACAACAGACCCTCACTGAACAAGTGTCAGACTTGCCTTCCTTAATTCTTTGTCTTCTTCGATCAACTGATGCTATGCAAGCCTAGTTCACAAAGAAGAGTTTCAGGTCTTTGCCAGTCACCCACAGCTTTTTGAGCATGTTCACTCTCTCGGGTCAGACTAGCTTTCTTTGTTCTGCAGGATATGCTCTGGTGTTTGCCTGGGCCCTCTTCAATTGCATGTGGCGGCACCTGGTTGGTTGGTTATTGATCCAGCGGGCTATGGGCTCCTGCCCTATGGTCCAATGCCATATAGTGGTATCTGCAAGTGTTTGTAAGCTGTTGTTTAGTTCCGTACAAAGTGTTCCATTTGTCTGGCCTCGGAGGTAAAAGCTCTTTCCTAACACCGGCAAATTCAAAAAGATGATGTTCAACAGTTTCATAGGGATGTGTGCACATCTGGCACTCTGTAGTATGTTCTGGTTGGATTCTGTTCAAGTGGCTGTTAAGTTGTATGTATTGAGTGTGAATTCAGAAAATGGTGCTTTGGTCTCTCCTTTTTAGGAGGTTGATGTTGTCTTTGGGATGGCCATATGTTTGTAGATTTCTCTCCTAGTATTTCTCATTGACCATCTATTCAGCCAGTCCTCTTTGTTCACAGTCTTTAGTAGTTGTTTGACTGCCTGTACGGTTGTTGTTGTGTATTGTTGTTCTTGACTTGTTCTCTTCTTAGCTAGTCTGTCTGCCTTGTCATTGCCAGGTGTATTTGAGTGACCAGGGATCCGTTGTATAACTATTGTGACTTCATTTGATGTGAGAAGTTGGTTGGCAGCTAAGGATATTTGGATAAGTTCAGGCCTGCAGTGACCACCATCTTCCAGAGCTTGAAGGGCAGATAATGAGTCTGTAAAGATTACGATGCTTTGGGCTTTTGATGTGAAAGCATCAATTACAGTCCTCAAGTGGTACAGAGCTACTTCCAGTGCTGTTATTTCTGCCTCATAGTTTGAACATATCCCCCCCCCCCCCCCCCCCCCCAGGCATCAAACAGCTCCTCATATGTTCTGTCTGGATACTCTATGTAGACTCCATATCCTGCTTTAATGGCGATCGTAAAAGCTGATCCATCAGTGTAGAAATGTATCCATTCTTCTGGGTAGGTGTCAATCGTTCTCTGTGATGCTCTCATAAGACTGACTGGATCAGCCCTTTTTGTTGTATTATCTGTTAGTTTTGTTTGAATTTCTGGCATTTTTAAACATGTATGTGGTGGTAAATTTCTTGTTGCTCTGTGTGTTTCTTGTCTTTTGTCTGGGACGTGATATCTGTCTTTAATCTCACTGACATGGTGGAGGACCGACTTTTGTTTTATTCTCTGCTTCCGCTGCCATTTTTCTACGAACCTTCTATTGGGCTGGTCTTTGCTCATCCTTTTACTCCTCTCATAAACTTCCATAGCAGCCACGTCTCTTCGCATCTCAAGGGGCTCTACATTCACATCAATTCCACATGCTGCAGTGGGCGTTGATCTCATTGCTCCACTAATAAGGCACAGGGCATTGTTCTGTACTCTGTCCAGGGATCCTGCATTAGTCTGTGAGCATGTTGTCAGGAGTGCATTGCTGTATTCTAAAGCAGAGCGTATATATCCAAGATACAAGCCCCTCAGAGTGCCCTTGTGTTATCCCCATGCTGTACCAGCGAGCCCCTCAGAGTGCCCTTGTCTTATCCCCATGCTGTACCAGTGAGCCCCTCAGAGTGCCCTTGTGTTATCCCCATGCTGTACCAGCGAGCCCCTCAGAGTGCCCTTGTGTTATCCCCATGCTGTACCAGCGAGCCCCTCAGAGTGCCCTTGTCTTATCCCCATGCTGTACCAGCGAGCCCCTCAGAGTGCCCTTGTGTTATCCCCATGCTGTACCAGCGAGCCTCTCAGAGTGCCCTTGTGTTATCCCCATGCTGTACCAGCGAGCCCCTCAGAGTGCCCTTGTCTTATCCCCATGCTGTACCAGTGAGCCTCTCAGAGTGCCCTTGTCTTATCCCCATGCTGTACCAGCGAGCCTCTCAGAGTGCCCTTGTCTTATCCCCATGCTGTACCAGCGAGCCCCTCAGAGTGCCCTTGTCTTATCCCCATGCTGTACCAGTGAGCCTCTCAGAGTGCCCTTGTCTTATCCCCATGCTGTACCAGCGAGCCCCTCAGAGTGTCCTTGTCTGATTCCCATGCTGTACCAGCGAGCCCCTCAGAGTGTCCTTGCCTGATCCCCATGCTGTACCAGCGAGCCCCTCAGAGTGTCTTTGCCTGATCCCCATGCTGTACCAGCGAGCCCCTCAGAGTGCCCTTGTCTTATCCCCATGCTGTACCAGCGAACCCCTCAGAGTGTCCTTGCCTGATCCCCATGCTGTACCAGCGAGCCTCTTAAATAACTGTAGCTGCCTGAATGCTTTATGTTTAACATTTTGTACATGTTTCTTGAGGCTGAGTTGTCAGTCGAGAGTGACACCAAGATATGTAGGCTCTTCCTCTCTGGGCAATTTCTGTTTGATCTCAAACTGATATTTTTCTTGGCTACTTTGTGGCTCTTGGTAAAGATAGTGTAAACAGTATTTTCCCAGTTTATCTTCAGTTTCCACATTTGACAATACTCATGCAGTTTTCTCGGGTCTCCATTTAATCTTTGTGCTGTACTTCTACATTTTCATGGCTCTGCCATATTGCTAGATCATCAGAATAAATGGCTTTTTCAGCTTTGATGTGCCTAGCCAGGTCATTTATGTAAATGAGAAAAAGAGTGCAGCTCTCAGCTGAGCCCTGTGGTAAGACTTCCTCTAAGACTTCTTTAGAGGAGACTGCATTGTTCATCTCTGTCTGGATTGTTTGGTCAATGAGGAAATATTTTATCCAGTTGTACAGCTTTCTGCTAATCCCCACATCACTCCTCTTCATCAAGAGACCTTTTCTCCATACTTGATCATAGGCCTGTTGTAAGTCGAAGAAGATTGCTACTGTGTGTTTCTTATTTTGGAACCCATTGTGAATTTTCTGTGTTAACCTGAAAAGCTGGTCTTCTGTACAACTACTTTTTCTGAAGCCTGCCTGTTCATGGCAAAGGATTTCCGAACTCTCAAGGAACCAGGCGTGCATTTATCATTCTTTCTGCTAATTTTCCAAGGCATGATGTTAATGAGATGGGGCTGTAGCTTTTTGGTTCATCTGGAGGTTTGTTGCCTTTCACTATCTGGATAACATGTGCATTCTTCCAGTCTTTTGGCAGTTGTCCATTTCTCCAAGACATGTTGATTAAGTTGAGGACTGTTTCTTTCCCCAATATGCCCAGGTGAGTTATCATTTCATTATGGATCCTGCCTGGCCCAGGTGAGTTATCATTTCATTATGGTTCCTGTCTGGCCCAGGTGAGTTATCATTTCATTATGGATTCTGTCTGGTCCAGGTGAGTTATTTCATTATGGATCCTGTCTGGCCCAGGTGAGTTATCATTTCATTATTGATTCTGATGGCCCAGGTGAGTTATCATTTCATTATGGATTCTGTCTGGCCCAGGTGAGTTAATCTTTTCATTATGGATCCTCCCTGGCCCAGGTGAGTTATCATTTCATTATGGATCCTGTCTGGCCCAGGTGAGTTATTTCATTATGGATTCTGTCTGGCCCAGGTGAGTTATTTCATTTTGGATTCTGTCTGGCCCAGGTGAGTTTCTAGGTTTTAATTTCTTCAGACCTTGTTGAAATTGTTGCATACTGAAGTCAGCTTCAATTATGGAGGCGGTAGTGGTTGATGCTTTCTCGTGACGTTTCAAGTGTCGTAGACACTCTTTGTCCAACTCCGAAAGCTTTCCTGCTCTGTTCACAGAGGCAAAGTACAGGTTGAAGTGCTCTGCTTTTTTCTGGTCTTCAGTTATTATTCTTCTACCGTCTATCACTGGCTTAGCATTTGAGCAGCACCTTTAATACCCATTCTGTGGAGAAAGGCTTTAGAGTCTGCAATTTTCCGTTCTGAATCTGAAGATCTTTGTCTGCCCATCTCTGTCAAGTTTGTCTATGTTATCATTTTTCTGGCTTTTATTCTTCGAGCTGGTCTCTCCATTCCGTCCTCATTTATCGTTTGATGAGTGTCTTCACTTCTTTACAGCTTTGTGGATGGTGAGTCTGTGTGTCACCACTTTAGGCTTTTGCGAGCTCATCTGCCGTCTCGTTTCCAAGGATCCGTCAGTGGGCCGGAATCCACTGTAGTACTAGATCTTGGAACAGCAACATGATGTTATATTTTATTTGGTGTAAGAGTCTTATCTTGTTTTAGCTTGAGATGACTTCTGAAATTGGTACAGGTCTCTCCTGCTGGTATTGAGTGGTTGGTTTCCTATGTCGCTGTTGAAGTTTATGATGTAGATTCCACTGCTTCCCTTTTTTTCAGTGGCCGATTCATCTGTGTAAGCATGTGTCCAGGAGTTGCTAGGGTACTGTCTCTTGAGCTCATGTAGAATGTACATATTTTTGTTCTGGTGCCGACAGCTCACTTTTTCTTTGTTACCCCTATCCTTCCTTATTAAGACCAGCATTGACACATATTGATTGTCTAATGATCTGACTTTCTCTTATGCCCTCATAGTTATAAAATGAGTCTCACAGATACAGGACATGACATCTCCTCCCATCAGTTGGTGTGTCATGTCATAAATATCCTCCCATCAGTTACTGTGTTATGTTATACATCTCCTCCCATAAGTTGGTGTGCCATGTCATATATATCCTCCCATCAGTTACTGTGTTATGTTATACATCTCCCATCATTTGGTGTGTCATGTCATGTTATACATCTCCTCCCATCAGTTGGTGTGTCATGTCATACATCTCCTCCCATCAGTTGGTGTGTCCTGTCATGTCATACATCTCCCATCAGTTGGTGTGTCCTGTCATGTTATACATCTCCTCCCATCAGTTCGTGTGTCATGTCATGTTATACATCTCCTCCCATCAGTTGGTGTGTCATGTCATACATCTCCTCCCATCAGTTGGTGTGTCCTGTCATGTCATACATCTCCCATCAGTTGGTGTGTCCTGTCATGTCATATATCTCCTCCCATCAGTTAGTGTGTCATGTCATACATCTCCTCCCATCAGTTGGTGTGTCATGTCATGTATCTCCTCCCATCAGTTGGTGTGTCATCATCAGTTGGTGTGTCATGTCATAATCTACTCCCATCAGTTGGTGTGTCCTGTCATACATCTCCTCCCATCAGTTGGTGTGTCCTGTCATGTCATACATCTCCTCCCATCAGTTGGTGTGTCCTGTCATGTCATACATCTCCTCCCATCAGTTGGTGTGTCCTGTTATGTCATATATCTCCTCCCATCAGTTAATGTGTCCTGTCATACATCTCCCATCAGTTAGTGTGTCCTATCATAAATCTCCTCCCATCAGTTGGTGTGTCCAGTCATACATCTCCTCCCATCAGTTGGTGTGTCCAGTCATACATCTCCTCCCATCAGTTGGTGTGTCATGTCATACATCTCCTCGCATCAGTTAATGTGTCATGTCATACATCTCTCATCAGTTGGTGTGTCATGTCATACATCTCCCATCATTTGGTGTGTCATGTCATGTCATACATCTCCTCCCATCAGTTGGTGTGTCCTGTCATGTCATACATCTCCTCCCATCAGTTGGTGTGTCATGTCATGTATCTCCTCCCATCAGTTCGTGTGTCATGTCATAATCTACTCCCATCAGTTGGTGTGTCATGTCATACATCTCCTCCCATCAGTTGGTGTGTCCTGTCATGTCATACATCTCCTCCCATCAGTTGGTGTGTCCTGTCATATATCTCCTCCCATCAGTTAGTGTGTCCTGTCATACATCTCCCATCAGTTAGTGTGTCCTATCATAAATCTCCTCCCATCAGTTGGTGTGTCCAGTCATACATCTCCTCCCATCAGTTGGTGTGTCATGTCATACATCTCTCATCAGTTGGTGTGTCATGTCATACATCTCCTCGCATCAGTTGGTGTGTCATGTCATACATCTCTCATCAGTTGGTGTGTCATGTCATGTCATACATCTCCTCCCATCAGTTGGTGTGTCCTGTCATGTCATACATCTCCTCCCATTAGTTGGTGTGTCCTGTCATGTCATACATCTCCTCCCATCAGTTAGTGTGTCCTGTCATGTCATACATCTCCCATCAGTTGGTGTGTCCTGGCATGTCATACATCTCCTCCCATCAGTTGGTGTGTCCTGTCATGTCATACATCTCCTTCCATCAGTTGGTGTGTCATGTCATACATCTCCTCCCATCAGTTGGTGTGTCATGTCATACATCTGTTCCCATAAGTTGGTGTGTCATGTCATACATCTCCTCCAATCAGTTGGTGTGTCATGTCATACATCTCCCATCAGTTGGTGTGTCCTGTCATGTCATACATCTCCTCCCATTAGTTGGTGTGTCCTGTCATGTCATACATCTCCTCCCATCAGTTAGTGTGTCCTGTCATGTCATACATCTCCCATCAGTTGGTGTGTCCTGTCATGTCATACATCTCCCATCAGTTTCTGTGTCATGTCATACATCTCCTCCCATCAGTTGGTGTGTCATGTCATACATCTCCTCTCATCAGTTGGTGTGTCATGTCATACATCTCCTCCCATCAGTTTCTGTGTCATGTCATACATCTCCTCTCATCAGTTGGTGTGTCATGTCATACATCTCCTCCCATCAGTTGGTGTGTCATGTCATACATCTCCTCTCATCAGTTGGTGTGTCATGTCATACATCTCCTCCCATCAGTTTCTGTGTCATGTCATACATCTCCTCTCATCAGTTGGTGTGTCATGTCATACATCTCCTCCCATCAGTTGGTGTGTCATGTCATACATCTCCTCCCATCAGTTTCTGTGTCATGTCATACATCTCCTCCCATCAGTTGGTGTGTCATGTCATACATCTCCTCCCATCAGCTGGTGTGTCATGTCATATCATACATCTCCTCCGCCCGATCGAGCCGCAGGAATGCACCTGGTAAAATGCACTCCTTCCTCGCTCTTTGCATCTGTCTGCTATCAGTCATTCCAATGGACGCAGAAGAGATGCAGTCCAGCGGACATTGCACCTCCTGTCCTATGGTGACAAGCTCCCGGGTGGCGGGGAATGCTAGGCGTACCATCACTGCAGATGAGCCGAGAAAATAAAGCGAGCAAAAAGATACCTCACTCATATGCATATGCTACGTTTCTGGCAGGACGTGACGATCCTGGGAAAAAGTCACACTGGACTGCCTCTCTTCCGGGATAGTACAAACTAGTACATAGTCCATCATATCATTGCCAAACGCTATAGACACGAGTAGGGAAGACTCGATAGTCCTGCAAGACAACTTCCCAAGAGAGACAACTCTGACCAAAAACAACTGCTGCCTTGCAGTTAGGCTGGGGACAGCCAAAGGTTAAGGAGGGCAACCCTACAGAAACGCCTGTTGAAATCGGATGCATTGAGCCACTGGCTAACAAATTAAATCAGTGCAACGTAAATATCGCTGTAAACAGCGTACGATGAAGAAGAAGATACATCTCCTCCCATCAGTTGGTGTGTCATGTCATGTATCTCCTCCCATCAGTTGGTGTGTCATGTCATGTATCTCCTCCCATCAGTTCGTGTGTCATGTCATAATCTACTCCCATCAGTTGGTGTGTCATGTCATACATCTCCTCCCATCAGTTGGTGTGTCATGTCATACATCTCCTCCCATCAGTTGGTGTGTCATGTCATACATCTCCTCCCATCAGTTGGTGTGTCATGTCATGTCATACATCTCCTCCCATCAGTTAGTGTGTCATGTCATGTCACACATCTCCTTTTATCAACTCAAGTACTCACATAACTAGAGGGATGAAGCTGTCAGTAAACTGTTTCTCAAACAGGTGAAAAAGTGTGTTAGCTTGGCTGACCACATCAAAAAAGTAGATCTCAGGCTCAGTTTTAGGCTCAGAAACTGGGATACCTGAGACCAGTAGAACAATAGATGAGATGACTAGGGCTTAACCAGAACCACCTCCAGTCACACACACACACGCTTTCACACACATTCAAGCATACACACACATATACAACCACACACATTCAAGCATACATTCAAACATACACTCACACATACAAGCACACACTCACACATACAAGCATACATTCAAACATACACTCACACATACAAGCATACACTCACACATACAAGCATACACTCACACATACAAGCACACGCTCACACATACAAGCACACGCTCACACATACAAGCATACACTCACATATACAAGCATACACTCACACATACAAGCACACGCTCACACATACAAGCATACACTCACACATACAAGCATACACACACACATATATACCACACACACATACAAGCATACACTCAAACATACAAGCATACACTCATACATACAAGCACACATACATACAAGCATACACTCATACATAATACCACACAGAAGCACCCAATACCACACAGAAGCACCCAATACCACACAGAAGCACCCAATATCCCACATAAATGTCTGTGACATAAAGCAGACAATAAGGCATCTTAGATAATGAGAGAAATGGGCACACAAGCTTCTCTTATCTGACGTCACGCACATATTAGATTCTCTTACCTGAGGACGGAGGCACTAGAGAAGCAGTTAGACAACTAACATTTCTTGCAGAGAGATTGATAGAGCTCTATTTATCTGCTTTATTAACTATAAAAGGGACTTGGGATGCCTTGGACCAAATAAACTGTTTTCCTATTCTGGAACAGGTTAGGGTGGATAGAACAATGATTAAACTAATACATAACTTACATGAAAATCAAAAGGCACATACAGGCCTCAGGAAGGGAAGCCCAGTTCCAACTAGGACGGGAGTAAGACAGGGATGTTTATTATCACCAAGCATATTGATGGAAGAAACTTCTAGAAAATGCTACACGAGTCTTAAAGTCAATGGAGAAAAAATACGTACAATAAAATTTGTTAATGTCCAAGCCATCGTAGAAGGAACAGATAATTTGTGGATGTCCAAGTCATCGTAGAAGGAACAGATAATTTGTGGATGTCCAAGCCATCGTAGAAGGAACAGATAATTTGTGGATGTCCCAGTCATCGTAGAAGGAACAGATAATTCAATACAAAATCTACTCACCAAGATTAATGATTCAGCCAGGAGGCATCAAGATCAATGCCAGCAGAACAGAAACTATGGCAACTGACAAACAAACATATATCAGATAGAGGGACAGACAATTTTAGAGGATTTCATATTTGGGACAAATAATTACGAGGGATGCCCATTGTGAAGTTGAAATCATAACTAGAATCACAGTAGCATAAAAAGGCATTCTGTGAGAAACCAACGCTTCTAACATCAATATTGAGATCGGTAAAAGAATAATCACCACACATATCTGGCCTGTACAAAGGTACCTGAATGTGTGCCAATGTCACTCTCCGTCTTGACACTATGCCAAGGTCACTCACCACCTACCAAAATAACAATCTTCAACTCCAACGTAAAATCCGTTCTATTATTTGGCTCTGAAACATGGAGGACATCACAGTTACTTATGAAAAGTTACAGACTTTCGTCAATGGTTGCCTGCACAAAATTCAAGGGTTGAAATGGTACAACAAGAACCAATGTGGAACAAATACCAGTAAAGCGAAATACGGAGGAGACGATGGATGGGCCATATTACAGAAACCAGTTGATAACATTACCAGACACGCTCTGTTCTGGTATCCACAGGGCAAAAGAAGTAGAGGAAGACCAAGACACGCATGGAAGAGGGAACTGGAAGCAAATATAAAGGCAGCAAATAGGTCGTTGACAGAATTGACTCAGATAGCTCATGATAGGAAGACTTGGCAAGTACTTGTTGAGGACCTGTGCTCCACAGGAGTTGACAGGTCTTTGATTGATAGATATCTGGCCTGTAGCACTGTACGGATCTGAAACAATGACACAACAAAATGGAGTAAAAGACATAAAACACTTGCAATGTGTTACTATCGCAGAATGCAAACAAGCAACTGCTCAACGATATAGAGGCACATATTCAATTAATGATGAGTATACACAAAAGTAGATTGTCTTGGCCACAATATGGAGGTCTACTATTGAAAATACTGGAATGTACAATTTGGGGGGAAAAAGGAGCGACATCCAAGAAATAAGTAGGGACATAACAGATCAGATCATTTTACCACTAGTCTCCAGACTGACTAACAGAGGACGACATGATCAGATGACTTCAACACTAGTCTCCAGACTGACTAACAGAGGACGACATGATCAGATGACTTCAACACTAGTCTCCAGACTGACTAACAGAGGACGACATGATCAGATGACTTCAACACTAGTCTCCAGACTGACTAACAGAGGACGACATGATCAGATGACTTCAACACTAGTCTCCAGACTGACTAACAGAGGACGACATGATCAGATGACTTCAACACTAGTCTCCAGACTGACTAACAGAGGACGACATGATCAGACGACTTCAACACTAGTCTCCAGACTGACTAACAGAGGACGACATGATCAGATGACTTCAACACTAGTCTCCAGACTGACTAACAGAGGACGACATGATCAGACGACTTCAACACTAGTCTCCAGACTGACTAACAGAGGACGACATGATCAGATGACTTCAACACTAGTCTCCAGACTGACTAACAGAGGACGACATGATCAGATGACTTCAACACTAGTCTCCAGACTGACTAACAGAGGACGACATGATCAGATGACTTCAACACTAGTCTCCAGACTGACTAACAGAGGACGACATGATCAGACAACTTCAACACTAGTCTCCAGACTGACAGAGGACAGTGGTGTGACATGATCAGATGACTTCAACACTAGTCTCCAGACTGACAGAGGACGACATGATCAGATGACTTCAACACTAGTCTCCAGACTGACAGAGGACGACATGATCAGATGACTTCAACACTAGTCTCCAGACTGACTAACAGAGGACGACATGATCAGATGACTTCAACACTAGTCTCCAGACTGACTAACAGAGGACGACATGATCAGACGACTTCAACACTAGTCTCCAGACTGACTAACAGAGGACAGTGGTGTGACATGATCAGACGACTTCAACACTAGTCTCCAGACTGACTAACAGAGGACGACATGATCAGATGACTTCAACACTAGTCTCCAGACTGACAGAGGACAGTGGTGTGACATGATCAGATGACTTCAACACTAGTCTCCAGACTGACAGAGGACGACATGATCAGATGACTTCAACACTAGTCTCCAGACTGACTAACAGAGGACGACATGATCAGACAACTTCAACACTAGTCTCCAGACTGACTAACAGAGGACGACATGATCAGACAACTTCAACACTAGTCTCCAGACTGACTAACAGAGGACAGTGGTGTGACATGATCAGACGACTTCAACACTAGTCTCCAGACTGACTAACAGAGGACGACATGATCAGACGACTTCAACACTAGTCTCCAGACTGACTAACAGAGGACAGTGGTGTGACATGATCAGATGACTTCAACACTAGTCTCCAGACTGACTAACAGAGGACAGTGGTGTGACATGATCAGACGACTTCAACACTAGTCTCCAGACTGACTAACAGAGGACAGTGGTGTGACATGATCAGATGACTTCAACACTAGTCTCCAGACTGACTAACAGAGGACGACATGATCAGACGACTTCAACACTAGTCTCCAGACTGACTAACAGAGGACGACATGATCAGATGACTTCAACACTAGTCTCCAGACTGACTAACAGAGGACGACATGATCAGACGACTTCAACACTAGTCTCCAGACTGACTAACAGAGGACGACATGATCAGATGACTTCAACACTAGTCTCCAGACTGACTAACAGAGGACGACATGATCAGACAACTTCAACACTAGTCTCCAGACTGACTAACAGAGGACAGTGGTGTAACATGATCAGATGACTTCAACACTAGTCTCCAGACTGACTAACAGAGGACGACATGATCAGACGACTTCAACACTAGTCTCCAGACTGACTAACAGAGGACAGTGGTGTGACATGATCAGACGACTTCAACACTAGTCTCCAGACTGACTAACAGAGGACAGTGGTGTGACATGATCAGATGACTTCAACACTAGTCTCCAGACTGACTAACAGAGGACGACATGATCAGATGACTTCAACACTAGTCTCCAGACTGACTAACAGAGGACGACATGATCAGACGACTTAAACACTAGTCTCCAGACTGACTAACAGAGGACGACATGATCAGATGACTTCAACACTAGTCTCCAGACTGACTAACAGAGGACGACATGATCAGACGACTTCAACACTAGTCTCCAGACTGACTAACATGGTGATGATGACCGGACTAGACACAAATATTAGATTTTCTTACATTCTCTTACATGACCAGACACAAGTATTACATTCTCTTACATGATATATCATACAGGTAAGGTGTGTGCGCAAGTCCAGGTAGCAGTGAAAAAGGCAAATGCAATGTTAAGTATGATAAAAAGAAATATTAAACATAGGAGCAAGGAAGTGATAGTCAAACTGTATAAAGCTTTAGTGTGGAGTCCTTATCATAGAGGAGATATAAACATGCTGGAAATGATACCAAAAAAAGCAACAAAGCTAATAGTGGGATTCCAGAATTAAAGTTATGAGGACAGAAAAACCGGCCTACAGTGTCTAGAAAAGAGAAGAATTTGAGGTGACAATACAAGTTTAAAAGATAATCAGAGGAACGGATAAATTAGACTATAACAAGTTTTTCATTATACAAAAACCTACAAGACCAAGAAGGCATAGCCACACAATAACTGAAGAAAAGTTCAAGATTAGATATTTGGAAATATATTTTTAGTCAGAGAGTGGTGAATGCTTGGAATGCATTGCTATAGGAAGTAGTGGAGGCAAAGACAGTTAATGCATTTAAGAATAGATTGAATGTGCATAGTTTTTAGAGCAAGGTAATGTAAATGAAACTGGTTGTATTTAGAGTCTTCTAAACCAGTATAAAAACGTTAAGTTAAGTTATGACCACACACAATTATTAGATTCTCTTACATGATCACACACAATTATTATATTATCTTACATTCTCTTACATGATCACACACAATTATTAGATTCTCTTACATGATCACACACAATTATTATATTATCTTACATTCTCTTACATGATCACACACAATTATTATATTATCTTACATGATCACGCACAATTATTAGATTCTCTTACATGATCACACACAATTATTATATTATCTTACATTCTCTTACATGATCACACACAATTATTAGATTCTCTTACATTCTCTTACATGATCACACACAATTATTATATTATCTTACATTCTCTTACATGATCACACATAATTATTATATTATCTTACATGATCACACACAATTATTATATTATCTTACATGATCACACACAATTATTATATTATCTTACATTCTCTTACATGATCACACACAATTATTATATTATCTTACATGATCACACACAATTATTATATTATCTTACATTCTCTTACATGATCACACACAATTATTATATTATCTTACATTCTCTTACATGATCACACACAATTATTATATTATCTTACATGATCACACACAATTATTATATTATCTTACATGATCACACACAATTATTATATTATCTTACATTCTCTTACATGATCACACACAATTATTATATTATCTTACATTCTCTTACATGATCACACACAATTATTATATTATCTTACATGACCACACACAAATATTAGATTCTCTTACATGACTGCACACATGTAGCTTTTCTTACATAGCCACACATAAAAATTCATCAGCCATTGAGTACAAATGTATTACCCAGCAGCCCTATCTCCACTGCGTAATCAATGTGCTCTATGGCCAGGTACTGTATAAGCAGCTCAAAAATCTTGATAGCATTGGAGGCCAACTCTGACTGTGAGGACAACTGAAATGATGAAAGTGACAGGTCAGCTCAGACAACTGAAACGATCAAAGTGACAGGTCAGCTCAGACAACTGAAACGATCAAAGTGACAGGTCAGCTCAGACTGTGAGGACAACTGAAACGATCAAAGTGACAGGTCAGCTCAGACAACTGAAACGATCAAAGTGACAGGTCAGCTCAGACAACTGAAACGATCAAAGTGACAGGTCAGTCATCATCCTTCACCAATCTGGTTGCCCCTGAAACATAGGGACCTAACAGGTGCTCTCCATCTGTTCTTATTCTGTGCAACCTTCTCAAGTTCTATCCACGAGACTCCGGTTGATGTCACTTCCTCATTGACCATTTGACGTCAGTTGTTTCTTGGCCTTTCCATTCATCTCTTTCCTTGTGGGTTTCAATAAAGTGCATGTCTGGTTATGTTGTATGCTGTCTGGCTTCTCTCTGTGAGTGTTTCCAATGCATCCTCACTTTCTCTCCCTCACTTCCTGCTTTATTGTTTGCCATGTTCTTTCCCACATATCTGCATTTGCCATAATCTCTGGCCATCTAACACGTTGTATGCGACGGAGACACTTGTTAATGAAGGTCTGCATTTATATGCAACACCATTAGTGGTATTCCATGTCTCAGAGACTTATAGCAGGACAAACCTTACAACAGTCTAATCTTATTTTCCATGGAGAATGCTGCAGAGTTACCTATTGGGTGAAGAGAGTTGAAAGCAAATCTGGCCTTATCGATTCTGGCATCTTGGTCTGTTTCTCCATCTTTATCAATGTTACATCCTAGATAGGTCAAACATTGCACTTTCCGAATTATCTGGCTATTTATCATTATGGGTTCTTTTTGTTTGTTGTTTATTATCATTTCCTTTGTTTTGTTCACATTAATCTAGAATCCCTCCTTTGCTGTTTGATGTGTTAGTCTGTCCATCTTTCATTGTATGTCCTGCTGATTATGTGACAGCATACATATATCATCATCTGCCATATCGAGGTCTTCCAGTTGTCTATCAAAGTCCAATATATTTTGGTTTTCTAGCCTATGTTGTCTGTCCCATCACCAAGTCTATGACCACGAGAAAGTTTGTTGGAGATAGCAGACATCCTTGACTGACCCCAGTTTGTTGGAGATAGCAGACATCCCTGCCTGACCAAAGTTTATTGGAGATAGTAGACATCCCTGCCTGACCAAAGTTTATTGGAGATAGTAGACATCCCTGCCTGACCAAAGTTTGTTGGAGATAGCAGACATCCCTGCCTGACCAAAGTTTATTGGAGATAGTAGTCATCTCTGTCTGACCAAAGTTTGTTGGAGATAGCAAACATCCCTGTCTGACCCCAGTTTGTTGGAGATAGTAGTCATCTCTGTCTGACCAAAGTTTGTTGGAGATAGTAGACATCCCTGCCTGACCAAAGTTTGTTGGAGATAGCAGGCATCCTTGTCTGACCCCAGTTTGTTGAAGATAGTAGACATCCCTACCTGACCAAAGTTTGTTGGAGATAGCAAACATCCCTGTCTGACCCAAGTTTATTGGAGATAGTAGTCATCTCTGTCTGACCAAAGTTTGTTGGAGATAGCAGACATCCCTGTCTGACCCCAGTTTGTTGAAGATAGTAGACATCCCTACCTGACCAAAGTTTGTTGGAGATAGCAAACATCCCTGTCTGACCCAAGTTTATTGGAGATAGTAGTCATCTCTGTCTGACCAAAGTTTGTTGGAGATAGCAGACATCCCTGTCTGACCCCAGTTTGTTGAAGATAGTAGACATCCCTGCCTGACCAAAGTTTGTTGGAGATAGCAAACATCCCTGTCTGACCCAAGTTTATTGGAGATAGTAGTCATCTCTGTTTGACCAAAGTTTGTTGGAGATAGCAGACATCCCTGTCTGACCCCAGTTTGTTGAAGATAGTAGACATCCCTGCCTGACCAAAGTTTGTTGGAGATAGCAAACATCCCTGTCTGACCCAAGTTTATTGGAGATAGTAGTCATCTCTGTTTGACCAAAGTTTGTTGGAGATAGCAGACATCCCTGTCTGACCCCAGTTTGTTGAAGATAGTAGACATCCCTGCCTGACCAAAGTTTGTTGGAGATAGCAAACATCCCTGTCTGACCCAAGTTTATTGGAGATAGTAGTCATCTCTGTTTGACCAAAGTTTGTTGGAGATAGTAGACATCCCTGCCTGACCAAAGTTTGTTGGAGATAGCAGGCATCCTTGTCTGACCCCAGTTTGTTGAAGATAGTAGACATCCCTGCCTGACCAAAGTTTGTTGGAGATAGCAGACATCCCTGTCTGACCCAAGTTTATTGGAGATAGTAGTCATCTCTGTCTGACCAAAGTTTGTTGGAGATAGCAGACATCCCTGTCTGACCCCAGTTTGTTGAAGATAGTAGACATCCCTGCCTGACCAAAGTTTGTTGGAGATAGCAAACATCCCTGTCTGACCCAAGTTTATTGGAGATAGTAGTCATCTCTGTCTGACCAAAGTTTGTTGGAGATAGCAGACATCCCTGTCTGACCCCAGTTTGTTGAAGATAGCAGGCATCTCTGCCTGACCAAAGTTTGTTGGAGATAGCAGACATCCCTGTCTGACCCAAGTTTATTGGAGATAGTAGTCATCTCTGTCTGACCAAAGTTTGTTGGAGATAGCAGACATCCCTGTCTGACCCCAGTTTGTTGAAGATAGTAGACATCCCTGCCTGACCAAAGTCTGTTGTAGATAGCAAACATCCCTGTCTGACCCAAGTTTATTGGAGATAGTAGTCATCTCTGTCTGACCAAAGTTTGTTGGAGATAGCAGACATCCCTGTCTGACCCCAGTTTGTTGAAGATAGTAGACATCCCTGCCTGACCAAAGTTTGTTGGAGATAGCAGACATCCCTGTCTGACCCAAGTTTATTGGAGATAGTAGTCATCTCTGTCTGACCAAAGTTTGTTGGAGATAGCAGACATCCCTGTCTGACCGCAGTTTGTTGAAGATAGCAGGCATCTCTGTCTGACCCCAGTTTGTTGGAGATAGCAGACATCCCTGTCTGACCAAAGTTTATTGGAGATAGTAGTCATCTCTGTCTGACCAAAGTTTGTTGGAGATAGCAGACATCCCTGTCTGACCCCAGTTTGTTGAAGATAGTAGACATCCCTACCTGACCAAAGTTTGTTGGAGATAGCAAACATCCCTGTCTGACCCAAGTTTATTGGAGATAGTAGTCATCTCTGTCTGACCAAAGTTTGTTGGAGATAGCAGACATCCCTGTCTGACCCCAGTTTGTTGAAGATAGTAGACATCCCTACCTGACCAAAGTTTGTTGGAGATAGCAAACATCCCTGTCTGACCCAAGTTTATTGGAGATAGTAGTCATCTCTGTCTGACCAAAGTTTGTTGGAGATAGCAGACATCCCTGTCTGACCCCAGTTTGTTGAAGATAGTAGACATCCCTGCCTGACCAAAGTTTGTTGGAGATAGCAAACATCCCTGTCTGACCCAAGTTTATTGGAGATAGTAGTCATCTCTGTTTGACCAAAGTTTGTTGGAGATAGCAGACATCCCTGTCTGACCCCAGTTTGTTGAAGATAGTAGACATCCCTGCCTGACCAAAGTTTGTTGGAGATAGCAAACATCCCTGTCTGACCCAAGTTTATTGGAGATAGTAGTCATCTCTGTTTGACCAAAGTTTGTTGGAGATAGCAGACATCCCTGTCTGACCCCAGTTTGTTGAAGATAGTAGACATCCCTGCCTGACCAAAGTTTGTTGGAGATAGCAAACATCCCTGTCTGACCCAAGTTTATTGGAGATAGTAGTCATCTCTGTTTGACCAAAGTTTGTTGGAGATAGTAGACATCCCTGCCTGACCAAAGTTTGTTGGAGATAGCAGGCATCCTTGTCTGACCCCAGTTTGTTGAAGATAGTAGACATCCCTGCCTGACCAAAGTTTGTTGGAGATAGCAGACATCCCTGTCTGACCCAAGTTTATTGGAGATAGTAGTCATCTCTGTCTGACCAAAGTTTGTTGGAGATAGCAGACATCCCTGTCTGACCCCAGTTTGTTGAAGATAGTAGACATCCCTGCCTGACCAAAGTTTGTTGGAGATAGCAAACATCCCTGTCTGACCCAAGTTTATTGGAGATAGTAGTCATCTCTGTCTGACCAAAGTTTGTTGGAGATAGCAGACATCCCTGTCTGACCCCAGTTTGTTGAAGATAGCAGGCATCTCTGCCTGACCAAAGTTTGTTGGAGATAGCAGACATCCCTGTCTGACCAAAGTTTATTGGAGATAGTAGTCATCTCTGTCTGACCAAAGTTTGTTGGAGATAGCAGACATCCCTGTCTGACCCCAGTTTGTTGAAGATAGCAGGCATCTCTGTCTGACCCCAGTTTGTTGGAGATAGTAGACATCCCTGTCAGACCCCAGTTTATTTAAGATAGCAGACATCCATGTCTGACCCTGGTTTGAACTGTAAATTGGAAAGCCATTTTGCCTTTGTGGATTGTTCTACATATGGCCTCTTCATAGAAATCTGGTAAAAATATAAATTGGTTTGGTATTCCACAATGCTTCAGTATTTTCCAAATTGCTGTTCGATCTATACTTTCAAATGTCTTCAAAATCTATAAAGTTCATATGTTGTTTGGTGTCTGCCACTCAACAAATTACTCTATAATAATTTTGAGCATTGCTATTTGATCTGATAAAAATCTTCCTGCTCTGAATCCTGCCTGTTCCTCTCTCAGTTTTCCATCTTCTTCTTCATACGCTGTCAGACGTCAACTTAAATTTGTTCGAAGAAAGCAGCTGTCATCCTGAGGCTGTCGACACTGCCATAGAGCTTATCTAGTGTTGGCCACATGTGCTTTCTCTGGTCCTTGTATGTCGGGCAGTTTTGCAGCAGATGTTCAGCGGTCATTTTCCCTGTGCCACAGGTGCATTCTAAAGTGCCACCTATCTTCAGTTTATTGAATAGATGGTACGCTGAGCAATCTGCTGCAAAACTGCCCGACATACGAGGACCAGAGAGAGCAGATGTGGCCATCACCAGTGGCAACACTAGACAAGCTCTATGGCAGTGTCAACAGCCTCAGGATGACAACTGCTTTTTTCAAAAAAATAAAGGTCGACGTCTGACAGCGTAAGAAGAAGAAGAATAGATGGTACCTCAGTCTGTTGTGGCCTGTGTGGAGTCTGAAGACCACAACCTGCTCTCTTCTGTTCAACTGGTAATAGGCATCATTTTTTGTGTAGCCAGTATGTTCTGTTTCCAATTTGACCATGTATCTGACCCTAATAAACCTTTTGGACTCTTCGTAGGTCACATTAGAATCTGGTTGTGGTAATCTTGCACCTTCTTTTACCAGTCTGACTGCCTCCTCGTTGCCTTGGATGTTACAGTGGGATGGAACCTACTTTACCACTACTCTTTTTGGTGCAGACTGCTGGCATAATTGACAGAGTACTGCTCTTAAATCATTAAGTTCAGTATTTTTCTGGGTTTTTTGTGCTGTAACCACGACCAGGGCATCTGTAAACAGGACTATCTGGCTTTCATTGCTTTCACCTGTCAGCATTGCCTTTACTGCAGCCTTCAGTGCCCCTGCCTCCGCTCTAAAATCGCTTAAGAATTTTCCAGTTGCCACTGACAGTGTTATTTTTCTACCATTTGTTAGGCTCAGGAATACCCCTGCCCCTCCATTCTGTGTTGTGTTTGTTACAGAACCGTCGGTGTATGCATGGGTCCAGTCCATGCTTGGGTAGTTTTCCGCTATGTACCTCAGGGTTATGTCTCTTCTTTCTTTTTCAGTCTGGCTGTTCTTGTTTATAATACCTGGTATATTTTCTACCTCCTCTGGAATGATATGCTGCTTCCATGTGGGTTTGCGTACAGTAGGGATGGGCTTTGGTGTTGTTATGGTGTTCATTGGGTCTTCGCTCATCTTTGCTTTGGCTATTTCTGCAAAGTTTCTCCGCTTTAGTTTCCCTTTTCCAAATCTATTTAGTCTCTTATGCATTGGATGGTCTGTCAGTCTTCTTAGTTTTTCTGCTTGCTGCTGGGCTCCGCTGTCTCTTCTGTCGGTCATGGGTTGCAGATTTGTAATCTTTTCTTTTTTGGCGTTGACTTCATGCCTCCTGTTATAATTCTCATGGCTTGGTTTTGGAGTTTGCTTATTTTATCAAATTTCGCCTTTGCTGCTGTTGCCCATGCCATACTCGAGAACTGGTCTCACTCTTCCAGTGTACAGTTTCTTTAGTATTCTTTCGTCTGCTCCCCAGCTTGTGCCAGCAAGTTTCCTCATGATTGTCATTCTTTCTCTGGCTCTCATTCGGTTTCTCTCGATATGACTTTTCAATGTCATGCACCGATCAAATGTGGCGCCTAAGTAGTTTGGGTTGTCGTTTGGCCGCAGATATTTGCCAAAAGACTTATTTTGGTGTTCTGTGGTTTATTTGAAAGCGAGAATATCGTACATGTTTTTTCTTACATGTGTGTGCCTTCCTTGCTTCTACTGACAACATGAAGGTGACCACTGTGTGTGTGCCTTCCTTGCTTCTACTGATCTACTGACAACACGAAGGCGACCTTTGTGTGTGAGTGTGTGTGTACCTTCCTTGCTTCTACTGATCTACTGACAACATGAAGGTGACCACTGTGTGTGTGTGTGCCTTCCTTGCTTCTACTGATAACATGAAGGCGACCACTGTGTGTGTGTGTGTCTCTTCCTTGCTTCTACTGACAACATGAAGGTGACCACTGTGTGTGTGTGTGCCTTCCTTGCTTCTACTGATAACATGAAGGCGACCACTGTGTGTGTGTGTATCTCTTCCTTGCTTCTACTGACAACATGAAGGTGACCACTGTGTCTGTGCATGGCTTCCTTGCTTCTACTGATAACATGAAGGCGACCACTGTGTGTGTGCCTTCCTTGCTTCTACTGATAACATGAAGGCGACCACTGTGTGTGTGCCTTCCTTGCTTCTACTGACAACATGAAGGTGACCACTGTGTGTGTGTGTGCCTTCCTTGCTTCTACTGACAACATGAAGGCGACCACTGTGTGCATGGCTTCCTTGCTTCTACTGATAACATGAAGGCGACCACTGTGTGTGTGTGCATGGTCTTCCTAATCATGAACTGAATTTACAATGGTTTCTCCTGTACTTAGTGTGGTGAATCCTATACCGTCCCATCTTACCTCTGCCAGACCAAGCAGACTTAGTTGGTATCATTTCATTTCATTGGCAACTTGAGCCACCTTTACCATTTCATAAACAATCTTTCTCATTGTAATCATGTACCAGGACTCAAACCTTGGTTTTTGACTTCATAATTTGAAATTTGTCTGCAACCTGACTTCCACTGACTGGCTTTCATCAGGTGGCGTCATCTGCCTCACTTCTGCGGGAATCCGACCAGTAGTGCAGGTGTTTTTATTTTCTTTTATGGTTTCTGTGACAAAGTTTTATTTTAGGTTTGGGTTGTTAGTCCTAACCCAACCCTCAAAACCAGGGAGATGGTTATGTCACTTTTAGTCTAGTCTGTCCCCCTGTGGGGTGTTTGGCTCGGTTAAACCTATCGGGAGCATAGGATCCAGCCGTCATAGCTCCTATTATCAACCAAGCAGCACCACCAATGGGACTGAACTGTAAGGATTACAAATGTCTGTCTGTGTGTCAACAGAAACATTCAAAGAATGAATTTGTCAGTAATGGTTCCTAATGTCTATCTGTCTGCTGTGGCAGTCAACAGAAATTGTTCCTAATGTCTGTCTGTCTGGTGTGGCAGTCAACAACAGAAATGGTTCCTAATGTCTGTCTGGTGTGGCAGTCAACAGAAATGGTTCCTAATGTCTGTCTGGTGTGGCAGTCAACAGAAATGGTTCCTAATGTCTGTCTGTCTGGTGTGGCAGTCAACAGAAATGGTTCCTAATGTCTGTCTGTCAGTCACAACAGAAATGGTTCCCAATGTCTGTCTGTCTGTGTGGCAGTCAACAGAAATGGTTCCTAATGTGCGTCTGTCTGTGTGGCAGTCACAACAGAAATGGTTCCTAATGTGCATCTGTCTGGTGTGGCAGTCAACAGAAATGGTTCCTAATGTCTGTCTGGTGTGGCAGTCAACAGAAATGGTTCCTAATGTCTGTCTGGTGTGGCAGTCAACAGAAATGGTTCCTAATGTCTGTCTGTCAGTGTGGCAGTCACAACAGAAATGGTTCCTAATGTCTGTCTGTCTGTGTGGCAGTCAACAGAAATGGTTCCTAATGTCTGTCTGGTGTGGCAGTCAACAGAAATGGTTCCTAATGTCTGTCTGTCTGGTGTGGCAGTCAACAGAAATGGTTCCTAATGTCTGTCTGTCAGTGTGGCAGTCAACAGAAATGGTTCCTAATGTCTGTCTGTCTGGTGTGGCATTCGACAGAAATGGTTCCTAATATGTGTCTGTCTGGTGTGGCAGTCAACAGAAATGATTCCTAATGTCTGTCTGTCAGTGTGGCAGTCAACAGAAATGGTTCCTAATGTCTGTCTGTCTGGTGTGGCATTCGACAGAAATGGTTCCTAATATGTGTCTGTCTGGTGTGAACAGAAATAAAGTAAGAACGGTAAGTAAGATAACAATTCGTGATAATTAGTGGCAATTATGTGACAAATAAATGATATTCATATGTGACATGATATTTAACAAATAAATGATATTCATATGTGACAAATGATATTTAACAAATAAATGATATTCATATGTGACAAATGATATTTAACAAATAAATTATATTCATATGTGACATGATATTTAACAAATAAATGATATTTATATGTGACAAATGATATTTAACAAATAAATGATATTCATATGTGACATGATATTTAACAAATAAATGATATTCATATGTGACAAATGATATTTAACAAATAAATGATATTCATATGTGACAAATGATATTTAACAAATAAATGATATTCATATGTGACATGATATTTAACAAATAAATGATATTCATATGTGACAAATGATATTTAACAAATAAATGATATTCATGCGACAAATGACTTACAGACTGACACCTCTTGAAAGCATTTTTGGTGTCCTGTAAAATGTTGATGGCCACCTCTTGCGACAAGAATGTTTCACCACCAAAATTCTCAATGGTTGGACCAGCCTTTGTGACTGTGCCAATTTTGGCCTGGATATCACGCTTGAGTTCGTGGATTCTGAGTGAGAAATATGGATACATTATCCAGTTTTAGTTCAAAGAATTGATTCTTGAGTGAGAAATATGGATACATTATCCAGCTTGAGAGTCTGTGGATGTCTATGTGAGAAATATGCATTATCCAGCTTGAACACGGATTGCTGTGAAAGAAATATGGATACATTATCCAGTTTAAATTTATGGATTCTACATGAAAGATATAAATATTTTATCCAGCTCGAGCCTGTGGATTTCTGTGAGAAATATGGATACATTAGACAGTTTGAGCTCATAGATTCTGTGCGAGACATTATGGACACATTATTTTGTATGTGTGAGAAATATTGATACATTATATTGTTGAAATCCATAGATTCTTTGAGATCTCATACCACATCAATCAACTATATATATATCATACCACATCAATCAGCTATAGACCTCTTACCACATCAATCAACTATATATATCATACCACATCAATCAGCTATAGACCTCTTACCACATAAATCAACTATATATACCATACTACATAAATCAGCTATAGACCTCTTACCACATAAATCAACTATATATATCATACCATATAAATCAACTATATATACAATACTACATAAGTCAACTATAGATCTCATACCTGTCTACTAACTCAAATACCTACTTTCCAAAACAAAAAATAAATTGCAAAGACAAATATACGTCACAAATATGGCAAAACTTGAGGAGGAAGGCATCCGCAAAAACATACAACTTGAAATGAAAGACATATGCGAGTCCCTGCCAGTAACTAAGAATCAACAGGTATAGGGAGCAATACAAGCTAAGAAACAACAGGTATAGGGAGCAATACAAGCTAAGAATCAACAGGTATAGGGAGCAATACAAGCTAAGAATCAACAGGTATAGGGAGCAATACAAGCTAAGAATCAACAGGTATAGGGAGCAATACAAGCTAAGAATCAACAGGTATAGGGAGCAATACAAGCTAAGAATCAACAGGTATAGGGAGCAATACAAGCTAAGAATCAACAGGTATAGGGAGCAATACAAGCTAAGAATCAACAGGTATAGGGAGCAATACAAGCTAAGAATCAACAGGTATAGGAAGCAATACAAGCTAAGAATCAACAGGTACAGGTATAGGAAGCAATACAAGCTAAGAATCAACAGTTATAGGAAACAATACAAGCTAAGAATCAACAGGTACAGGTATAGGAAGCAATACAAGCTAAGAATCAACAGGTATAGGGAGCAATACAAGCTAAGAATCAACAGGTATAGGGAGCAATACAAGCTAAGAATCAACAGGTATAGGGAGCAATACAAGCTAAGAATCAACAGGTATAGGAAGCAATACAAGCTAAGAATCAACAGGTATAGGGAGCAATACAAGCTAAGAATCAACAGGTATAGGGAGCAATACAAGCTAAGAATCAACAGGTACAGGTATAGGAAGCAATACAAGCTAAGAATCAACAGGTATAGGAAGCAATACAAGCTAAGAATCAACAGGTATAGGAAGCAATACAAGCTAAGAATCAACAGGTATAGGGAGCAATACAAGCTAAGAATCAACAGGTATAGGGAGCAATACAAGCTAAGAATCAACAGGTATAGGAAGCAATACAAGCTAAGAATCAACAGGTACAGGTATAGGAAGCAATACAAGCTAAGAATCAACAGTTATAGGAAACAATACAAGCTAAGAATCAACAGGTACAGGTATAGGAAGCAATACAAGCTAAGAATCAACAGGTATAGGGAGCAATACAAGCTAAGAATCAACAGGTATAGGGAGCAATACAAGCTAAGAATCAACAGGTATAGGGAGCAATACAAGCTAAGAATCAACAGGTATAGGAAGCAATACAAGCTAAGAATCAACAGGTATAGGGAGCAATACAAGCTAAGAATCAACAGGTATAGGGAGCAATACAAGCTAAGAATCAACAGGTACAGGTATAGGAAGCAATACAAGCTAAGAATCAACAGGTATAGGAAGCAATACAAGCTAAGAATCAACAGGTATAGGAAGCAATACAAGCTAAGAATCAACAGGTATAGGGAGCAATACAAGCTAAGAATCAACAGGTATAGGGAGCAATACAAGCTAAGAATCAACAGGTATAGGAAGCAATACAAGCTAAGAAAAAATGATACAAGAAGTGGTTGAAATCAAAGCAATAAGAAGATTACACAATCTACAGACTTGCAAGAATGCATTGAAAACCGTAATCAAGAACCTCAAATCAGACGCATGCAATAAATACGATGAACAATTAGCACTCATGTGATGCAAAAAACCGAGAGATGTCTTTAACAGTGTCAGGGCAATAAGAGTTAGAGATGACAGCTTTAACCCCACCACAATTGTAAACAACAAACATGGGACGCCGATTTTCGATCCAGAAAAAAGGAAGGCACGATGGAGAGAGTATTTCCTAAAACTCCTAAACCCAAGTGATACACGGAGGCACTCCACACATACGAATTCAAACACAGGAAAACCAGAGCCCGTAATATTAATCCAGGAGATCGAGGAAGTCCTTAAAAAAAGCCTAAATCGTAAAGCTGCAGGTTCGGACGTAATAACGAACGAAGCAACTAAAGTTTGTGGACCCCTAGAAGTAAAATGGTTACATAGAATATTCTCAGCAGCTTGGGAGCAAAGTAGAGTGCCTGAAGACTGGCAGAAAGCTATAGTACCAATCTGGAAAAACAAAGGCAACAAAAAAGAGTACGATGCCTACCGGGGGATATTGCTTCTAAGCCATACAGGAAAATTGTACGCGAAAATCCTGGAGCACAGAATTCGGCCGATCCTAGAACCACAGCTGAGTGGGACTCAATTTGGTTTCTGATGAGGTAGGAGTTGCACAGAAGCTTTATTCCCCCTGAAACAACTAAGTGAAAAAATCATCGAATACGATCGGAAACAGCAAGGCTTTCATAGATCAAGAAAAGGCTTTCGATAGAGTAGACAGAAATAAACTATGGACTATCCTAGACGACTACGGAGTACAGGGACAGCTATTAACCTTAAGTGCACTGGTCAATAATGTCTAGTCTCACGCTCCATACACAAAAACAGTGTTTGGAAAAAAAAAAATATACATGATATTGTGCCGGTTAAAGTATCGTATGTTAGATTACAAATGGCTTTTGAACAGTTTTAATTTTGTATACGCCGTTTGGAGCAAGCCGACTTTTTGCGAAAGATGGAGTAGGTTGTTGGGAAAGATCTTTATCGAGTAGATCTGTTTATTTTGTTTGTTTAGATGAAAGAACTACATTTGAATTGGAAACTAACAGTTGTGTCGATATTGTAAACACAGTATCGATATGTTGTGGTTTCCATGGTTTTCTATCGGAGCGACTAGGCCTAGGGTCGGGTCTAAATTTTTCTGAGATTTTCATAAATTTTCAACTTCATCTTTTTGTAACTCAGAAAGTAACAAAAACACAACAAAAACAATAACACCCACAACTTCTTTATTCAATTGTGTCTCTACACACAAGAAAATCATATTTATTGACAAACAAACAGAAAAGTTACAAATTTTGAAATTTGACTACCGTAGCGAAATGCTAATTTTTCGTAAAAAAAGATGTAGCGTGCTAAAGGAATATTAGAGCACTTTACCAAGGGTGCCAAAATGTAGTTAGAATGACAAATGTTCTGACCGAAACAAGGGAGATAACATCTGGGGTGAGACAAGGGCATGTGTTGTCACCACTACTTTTCAACACATTTATGGACAGAATAACTTTGGAGGCCAAATTGTCAAGAAATGACAGAGGCTGATCAGTTAAATGAACTCCTTTTTGCAGATGATCAATGTCTACTTTACGAGAGTGAAGACGATCTACAGCAACATCTGACCGCGCTCAACTCTGTCTGTGAAAGATACAGTATGAGAATTAACACAACCAAAACAAAAACTATGCAGATAAGCAGATCGCCTGAAAACATGAACATTATGTAAACGGGACCAAGATCAAACAAGTGCAAGAGTTCAAGTACTTGGCCAGTGTTTTCACACAGGATGGAGGTTTAGATAGAGAGATTGAGATCAGGTACTTGGCCAGTGTTTTCACACAGGATGGAGGTTTAGATAGAGAGATTGAGATCAGGTACTTGGCCAGTGTTTTCACACAGGATGGAGGTTTAGAGAGATTGAGATCAGGTACTTGGCCAGTGTTTTCACACAGGATGGAGGTTTAGAGAGATTGAGATCAGGTACTTGGCCAGTGTTTTCACACAGGATGGAGGTTTAGATAGAGAGATTGAGATCAGGTGCCAAAAAGTAATTGCATGCCAGCTGTCACCATTATTGAAACACCCTAACATAAATATGTCCACAAAAAGAATGCTGATCAAGTTTATTCATGACAACTCTCTGCTACCAGAGCCAAATGTGAACTTTAACAAAATCGCTAGAGAGAAAGATCATGACATGTGAGATGAGATACATCCGGAAAGCAATCAACGAAACTAGGAGAGACAGAATGAGCAATGAGGATGTGAGAGAAAGATCGTGACATGTGAGATGAGATACATCCGGAAAGCAATCAACGAAACTAGGAGAGACAGAATGAGCAATGAGGATGTGAGAGAAAGATCGTGACATGTGAGATGAGATACATCCGGAAAGCAATCAACGAAACTAGGAGAGACAGAATGAGCAATGAGGATGTGAGAGAAAGATCGTGACATGTGAGATGAGATACATCCGGAAAGCAATCAACGAAACTAGGAGAGACAGAATGAGCAATGAGGATGTGAGAGAAAGATCGTGACATGTGAGATGAGATACATCCGGAAAGCAATCAACGAAACTAGGAGAGACAGAATGAGCAATGAGGATGTGAGAAGAATACTTGAAGCAAGACTCTGAATATATTGATGAAGAGAGAATCAAGTGGTTCAGCCACCCAACGAGAATGCATCCTGACCAACTACCCCCGTGCGCCTTTAACGCACGATGTTTGAGTTTTCGCAACCTTAGCAGACCAAGAATTAGATGGATTGCCCATGCATACACCGACGGTTCTGTAACAAACACAACACAGAATGGAGGGGGAGGGGTATTCCTGAGTCTAACAAATGGTGGAAAAATAACACGTCAGTGGCAACTGGAAAACTCTCAAACAATTTCAATGCGAAGGCAAAGGCACTGAGGGCTGCAGTAAAAGCAATGCTGACAGGTGAAAGCAATGAAAGCCAGATAGTCCTGTTTACAGGTGCCCTGGCCGTAGTCACAGCACTAAAAAGCCAGAAAAATACTGAGCTTAATGATTTAAGAGCAGTACTCTCTCAACTATGCCAGCAGTCTGCACCAAAAAGAGTAGTGGTACAGTGGGTTCCATCCCACAGTAACATTCAAGGCAACGAGGAGGCAGACAGACTGGCAAAAGAAGGTGCAAGACTACCACAACCAGATTCTAGTGTGACCTACGAAGAGTCCAAAAGGCTTATTAGGGCCAGATACATGGCCAAATGGGAAACAGAACATACTGGCTACACCAAAAATGATGCATATTACCAGTTGAACAGAAGAGAGCAGGTCGTGGTCTTCAGACTCCGCACAGGCCACAATAGACTGAGGTACCATCTATTCAATAAACTGAAGATGAATGCACCTGTGGTACAGGGAAATGACCGCTGAACATCTACTGCAAAATTGCCCGACATACGAGGACCAGAGAAAGCACATGTGGCCATCACCAGTGCCAACACTAGACAAGCTCTATGGCAGTGTCGACAGCCTCAGGATGACAGCTGCTTTCTTCGAACAAATTCAAGTTGACGTCTGACAGCGTACGAAGAAGAAGAAGATGGATTGGAAATGTGGATATTATAAATCGTCATGGAATGACGAGTACTTCAGCGACGTGTCTGGCCCTGGACAGAAAGCTACCGCTCTCCACAACACCTCACGGCACAAGTGGATAAGACAAGACAAGACACAACCTCATACCACATAAATCAACTATAGATCTCGTACCACATAAATCAACTATAGATCTCGTACCACATAAATCAACTATAGATCTCGTACCACATAAATCAACTATAGATCTCGTACCACATAAATCAACTATAGATCTCGTACCACATAAATCAACTATAGATCTCGTACCACATAAATCAACTATAGATCTCGTACCACATAAATCAACTATAGATCTCGTACCACATAAATCAACTATAGATCTTGTACCACATAAATCAACTATAGATCTCGTACCACATAAATCAACTATAGATCTTGTACCACATAAATCAACTATAGATCTCGTACCACATAAATAAACTATAGGTCTCATACCACATAAATCAACTATAGACTTCACACGAACACTAATGTTAAGAAATGTTAGTCTCCTGAGCCTAGTATATTCCATTCCATTTAGAACACAGCTATTTTTCTCATGTCACCAAATCTGTGGACAGATACTTTAACCGGACACTGTATTAATAGGCATTAATATCATTGAGGTGACAACATACCCTCCTGACTGAATCTGCTTCTTCGAATGCTCTTTCTTGTCATAATAATGTTGCAGAACCAGGGTGCAGTGTTGTCTCAGGGACTGAAGCTCAACCCTGAAATAATATATGTCCAGTGTTGAGATGTTAAGGTTTCCTGTCCAGAAGATTCTTGACGTGTTCTATCATTAAAATGTCTAGAATAGAATAGAAGATTCTGGAACATTCCACATGCACTCAAGCAAGTAGATCAATCTTATTATTTCAACAACAATTTCTTGATTGTAACAATAATTATAAAACATGTTGATCAGTTGTTGTTGAATACAAACACAGTGTTCATTGCCATCACTCACTTGATCATTTCTATGCTCTCTTGCTCTCCCCGCTACATCTTGCTCTCTCCACTACATAACTAACATCTTGCTCTCTCCACTACATAACTAACATCTTGCTCTCTCTACTACATAACTAACATCTTGCTCTCTCCACTACATAACTAACATCTTGCTCTCTCCACTACATAACTAACATCTTGCTCTCTCCACTACATAACTAACATCTTGCTCTCTCTACTACATAACTAACATCTTGCTCTCTCCACTACATAACTAACATCTTGCTCTCTCCACTACATAACTAACATCTTGCTCTCTCTACTACATAACTAACATCTTGCTCTCTCTACTACATAACTAACATCTTGCTCTCTCTACTACATAACTAACATCTTGCTCTCTCTACTACATAACTAACATCTTGCTCTCTCTACTACATAACTAACATCTTGCTCTCTCTACTACATCTTGCTCTCTCCACTACATAACTAACATCTTGCTCTCTCCACTACATAACTAACATCTTAGTCTGCTTAGTCTCTACCTACACCTGACACACAGGATCTGCTTAGTCTCTACCTACACCTGACACATAGGATCTGCTTAGTCTCTACCTACACCTGACACACAGGATCTGCTTAGTCTCTACCTACACCTGACACATAGGATCTGCTTAGTCTCTACCTACACCTGACACACAGGATCTGCTTAGTCTCTACCTACACCTGACACACAGGATCTGCTTAGTCTCTACCTACACCTGACACATAGGATCTGCTTAGTCTCTACCTACACCTGACACACAGGATCTGCTTAGTCTCTACCTACACCTGACACATAGGATCTGCTTAGTCTCTACCTACACCTGACACACAGGATCTGCTTAGTCTCTACCTACACCTGACACACAGGATCTGCTTAGTCTCTACCTACACCTGACACATAGGATCTGCTTAGTCTCTACCTACACCTGACACACAGGATCTGCTTAGTCTCTACCTACACCTGACACATAGGATCTGCTTAGTCTCTACCTACACCTGACACACAGGATCTGCTTAGTCTCTACCTACACCTGACACACAGGATCTGCTTAGTCTCTACCTACACCTGACACATAGGATCTGCTTAGTCTCTACCTACACCTGACACATAGGATCTGCTTAGTCTCTACCTACACCTGACACACAGGATCTGCTTAGTCTCTACCTACACCTGACACACAGGATCTGCTTAGTCTCTACCTACACCTGACACACAGGATCTGCTTAGTCTCTACCTACACCTGACACATAGGATCTGGTTAGTCTCTACCTACACCTGACACATATGATCTGCTTAGTCTCTACCTACACCTGACACATAGGATCTGGTTAGTCTCTACCTACACCTGACACATATGATCTGCTTAGTCTCTACCTACACCTGACACATAGGATCTGGTTAGTCTCTACCTACACCTGACACACAGGATCTGGTTAGTCTCTACCTACACCTGACACACAGGATCTGGTTAGTCTCTACCTACACCTGACACACAGGATCTGGTTAGTCTCTACCTACACCTGACACACAGGATCTGCTTAGTCTCTACCTACACCTGACACACAGGATCTGCTTAGTCTCTGCCCACAACTGACAGCACAAAAAAACATCTACCTCTATTTGATGCATTTAGTTTATCTCCTACAACCCCTAGACAGCTCTCACAAATCCCCTAGAAAGCTCTCACTAAGCCCCTAGACAGCTCTCACAAAGCCCCTAGACAGCTCTCACAAAGCCCCTAGACAGCTCTCACTAAGCCCCGTTAGCTCTCACAAAGCCCCTAGACAGCTCTCACGAAACGTCAGTAGATGAACTGAAAAACCATAGTCTAATGTTTTGCCTTCCCTCTCTGTCCCACACAATGTCAAGGACATGCATCCACTTGTGTGACTCACATAGAAACATGTTGTCAATGTTACAGAAACAATGATGATAGAAGACAAACTTTACTCAATGTATCGATCCAAATGATGTGAGAATATTGTTCGAGTAAGCTTATTCAGGAATGTTGAATCTCCCAGCTTAAACTCCTGCTCTACACATGCCTTAGACAACTCCACAGTCAGTTTGGAGGTTCTAAAATAGACCACAAATGGAATTCGTGTATTAAACGTTGTGAGATGTATGAAATGGAATTCTTGTATTAAAAGTTGTGAGATGTATGAAACGGAATTCTTGTATTAAATCCAAAATAAAAATGTGTAAGACCTGAGAAAAATTCTGGAGTTGGTATCATAAGATAGTCTGGTGGTGGTATCATAAGATAGTCTGGTGGTGGTATCATAAGATAGTCTGGTGGTGGTATCATAAGATAGTCTGGTGGTGGTATCATAAGATAGTCTGGTGGTGGTATTCATGCAACTACTGTGATGTCGCTGATTCCAGGATCTTCTGGATCAATTAGCATAAGATGATCTGACAGTCACTCGTTGCTGGCTGCTTGCATCAGGGTCAGCGAACCATAGCTGACCAAGACCCTATTCTGCCTCCATGTGGCGGCTCTTGAAACAGGCTGCACTAGTCACTAGTGTAGTCTGACCAAGAGATAGGAACTGCAGTTGGAAATTAAACCCGGTTCTAAAAAAAAACCAGCTAAAATTGGATGTGTCGGGCCGAAAGGCGCAGAACAGCCTCGCTGTAAATTACAGCACAACGTCCTTTTCAGGACAAATGCAGAAGAAGACAAAAAGTAGCTACACTGAGAGAAAAAACAATTTATTCTCCATAGAAAAAACATGTTGCACTGGAAACAATTTATTCTCCATAGAAAAAACATGTTGCACTGGAAACAATTTATTCTCCATAGAAAAAACATGTTGCACTGGAAACAATTTATTCTCCATAGAAAAAACATGTTGCACTGGAAACAATTTATTCTCCATAGAAAAAATATCCAAGCTCCCGACCTGGAGAGGTCTTCCGGTTTCAACCTCTAGTGTTGATACAACACGCAGCAGCAGCAGTTAAACTGGGATGTTGAAATGTCCGTACCATGCTGATTGGACTTTCCGATAACCTGCATAATATAAGTAATGTCAGGAAGACATGCATTTTTCCGAATTAAAGACTCGATGTGGACATTGCAGCACTTGAAGAAACGTGGCTGCCTCAGGATTCATGAGTGAGAACGACTACATGTTCTAACTGGCAAGGGAAAGACCCAGTTGTTTTTTCATTTTTTTAGCGTTTGTCTTATTTCTCTATTCCTCAAGGTGGTGTGGGTTGCACTGTGGTGTTTTTTTGTGTGGCCGGTGCATCCGACTTCAGTATGCATTTTATTTAAGGGTCTGGTTCCTCCTGTATTTTCTAAGGGTTTGCTTCCCCGGGGTAACGACCGGAACTGTGATGGGGATCGAACCCAGCACATTCGGATTGTAAGCCGTGTCACTTAACCACTAGTCCACACTGTCCCCCAGAGACCCAGTGAAAAAAGAGAGCATGGTGCAGGCTTTACAATGGAAAAATTCTACACAAAGTTGAACCAACAAAAATGGTTCAGAGCGCCTGCTTACACTTTGTCTCCATAGCACAACAGGTTCGTCACCCTTGTCAGTGCAAATGCACTTTATTGTGCCCCACATCTGAAGCCAAAGATGAGTTCTACAAAGATTTATTAGCAGTTGTTAGAAGCATACATATAAGTCTTAACGGAAAATATCTGCGGCCAAACGACAACCCAAACTACTTGGGCGTCACATTTGATCGGTGCATGTCATGGAAAAGTCAGATCGAGAGAAACCGAATGAGAGCAAGACAAAGAATGGCAGTCATGATGAAACTTGCTGGCACAAGCTGGGGAGCAGACGAAAGAATACTGAAGAAACTGTACACTGGAAGAGTGAGACCAGTTCTCGAGTTTGGCATTATTTATTAAATAAACTGAAGATGAGTGACACTGACGAATACACTTGTGGTACAGGGAAAAAAATGACCGCTGAACATCTGCTGCAAAACTGCCCGACATACGAGGACCAGAGAAAGCACATGTGGCCATCACCAGTGCCAACACTAGACAAGCTCTATGGCAGTGTCGACAGCCTCAGGATGACAGCTGCTTTCTTCGAACAAATTCAAGAACTTGTTCTACAAGGTGACTTCAATGAAAGAGTGGGCACTTATTCCAATTCATGGTCTTCGTGTCTTCATAAGTTTTGAGTCTACAGAATTAATGAAAATGGCCAAGGACTTTTGGAGTTCTGTGTCTACCATGAACTCTGTGTCTACCATGAACTCTGTGTGGTATACTTCTATTTTCAGACAGGACCCGATCATTAGGAACAATGGATACACCCATGATTAAAGTACTGACATCAGCCAGATTTAATTCTTGCCAGAAGATCTCTCCTCAAATGTGTGCTCCTACCATAATGTAGACTGTAAAACCGATCATTCATTGGTTCACTGTAAAATCAAACTGTCGCCAAGGAAGTTACAAAACCTCAAAAACAAAAGGTAGGTCATGCATCAACGTAAGTAGAATGTTGGGACCTGCATTGATCAAGCGAGGAAACTCTCAAAATCCAGCACCACTGTTACAGAGACCTGGCAACATTTGAGAAACACCATCCACAGCACTGCATTTCTACTTCAAAAGAGCTGTTAATCATATGGCTGGTCTGAAGCGAAAGTGAATGGCATGATACCTGTCGAAGAGGCCAAGCTTACTACTCTGATTAAATGCAAGCAGCTTCCAAATGTAGGTACTCAGCATACCTTCAAGCCTGTCAGAAGCCAGGTGCAATAAACAGCTCATTGCCATGGGAAAGAGTACTGGCTTCAGCTCAATGAAAACTTCCAGATTGTAACACAAACAGGGAACATCAGACTCTTGGATGATGGTATAAAGATAGCTATTGGTCCTGTAAGTAAGAAAACAGCACCACTCAAAACCATCCCTGGCAAGAAAAAGACTGACAAATGGAAGCTGAAGGAACTATGAGTTTAGCACTAATTCTGAGCTCCACTCGTGTGACAATATCATCATTTTCACAGCCCTTGACGCTGTCTAAAGTTATCCGAGGATGAACAAGCTAGACATCAAACCATTTCTAGAAGATCTTAATAAAGCATTGATAACTAAGTCCCGGGCAGAGCGCCAGACAATGATTGGATCCCCCTGATTTGATCAAGCGCTGTAGGGGTGAACTCTTGCAACCGCAGTATCTGACATTATGCTAGTGCTGGAACGAGGTCATCATACTTCAAGATCTGAAAGACACACAGATTGTAACATAATACAAAAACAAAGGTGATAGAAGTGACTAAAAACTATCGAGTCACTCGAAGAACACACCTCGGAAGCACATTAACCATGCTAAGCTGCTGCACTGATTACAACATGTGGTCTGCCGTGCTGAGGACGTCTCCCATCCACTAGCTCTTAAAGTAGGCCATGGACATCAGGAATGGGAAATCCCCCCCCAATGACCCACCTGTTAGGTCAAATCGGAATAACATCATCCTCATTGCATGCAGCCTGAGACTCAGTCCCTCATCATCTTCAAGGTTGGCTGACACAACAGTCCCTCATCATCTTCACGGTTGGCTGACACAACAGTCCCTCATCATCTTCAAGGTTGGCTGACACAACAGTCCCTCATCATCTTCAAGGTTGGCTGACACAACAGTCCCTCATCATCTTCATGGATGGCTGACACAACAGTCCCTCATCATCTTCATGGATGGCTGACACAACAGTCCCTCATCATCTTCATGGATGGCTGACACAACAGTTCCTCATCATCTTCATGGATGGCTTGTACAACAGTCCCTCATCATCTTCATGGATGGTTGACACAACAGTCCCTCATCATCTTCACGGTTGGCTGACACAACAGTCCCTCATCATCTTCATGGATGGCTGACACAACAGTCCCTCATCATCTTCATGGATGGCTGGTACAACAGTCCCTCATCATCTTCATGAATGGCTGACACAACAGTCCCTCATCATCTTCATGGTTTGCTGACACAACAGTCCCTCATCATCTTCATGGATGGCTGACACAACAGTTCCTCATCATCTTCATGGATGGCTGGTACAACAGTCCCTCATCATCTTCATGGATGGCTGACATAACAGTCCCTCATCATCTTCACGGTTGGCTGACACAACAGTCCGTCATCATCTTCATGGATGGCTGACACAACAGTCCCTCATCATCTTCACCGTTGACTGACACAACAGTCCCTCATCATCTTCATGGATGGCTGGTACAACAGGCCCTTGCCATCCTCACAGCTGGTACAACAGGCCCTTGCCATCTTCACAGCTGGTACAACAGGCCCTTATCTTCATGGCTGGTACAACAGGCCCTTATCTTCATGGCTGGTACAACAGGCCCTTGTCATCTTCACGGCTGGTACAACAGGCCCTTGTCATCTTCACGGCTGGTACAATAGACCCTTGTCATCTTCACGGCTGGTACAACAGGCCCTTGCCATCTAAGCGGACTACCTAACTACTATGGTTTACAATACATTCTTCTTCTGCGTTCAGGCTTGTTGGTCATGCTAGATCTGTAGTCCCGTCGCTAGGACAAGTCCGCAGTTCTCTCCAGATCCAGATGGCAGCCCCACAGCGTCTGCGCTACCTCGGCTCCCTCTGGCAATCGTAGGTCTCTGTGTATTGGGTAGTTCTGTAGGATGTGTTTAGGGGTCTGGACTTCGGTTCCACGTGGACAGTCACCTGTGTGTGATAATTTAAGTCGATGTAGGTGACCCAATAGTCTGTAGTGGCTTGTTCTCAGGTGAAAGATGATGGTTTGTTGGTGTCTGTGGAGCTGGTGGATTGGGTCAGGTCTATTTCTCACTTCCATTTTGAGTTGTACTGTGTATGATGGTTTTTGCCTCTCAATAGGACACTGCATGGAAAAGTTGCTCCATTTTGCCACCTGCTTTTGACAGGGCATCAGCTCTCTCATTCCCTGTGATTCCACAATGGGAGGGTAGCCACTGAAGAGCAACTGTTGAAGTTCTTTGGATTTTGATGAGCTTTGATTTGATTTCCTGCAGCATTTGTTCCCCTCTTGTGGTTTGTGTTGCTTCCAGTAATGATCTGCAATCTGTAAAGAATACATTCTGAGTTAACGGGTGTTGGTCTGCTCTGGTGAACATTCTTAGTGCCTGTAGTAGCACCAAAGACTCTGCCCTAAGGCTGGAAGAAATCTTCCCAATAGGGAAAGCTCTACCAGTTATTTTTCCATTGTTGTATCTTACAAATATGCCTGCTCCACCATCCTTAACTGCGCCTTCTGCAGGTCCATCTGTACTTGGGCAACCTATGCCAAACAAGAGTAAAGGTGTAACACTTTCCTTCTATGCTGCCTGCGACGCATCCTTGGAATTACATTGAGGGACAGAGTGATAAATGCATAGGTGCATTCTCGCACCACTCTTCCAAACATGTACACTTTTCTTAGGTAGCAAAGCTGGTAACAGTTGGCTGACCACAGCTGAGGCTCAAAAATTTGTGTAATCTAGAGAACAGTTGGCTGATCACAGCTGAGGCTCAAAGATTCATGTAAGCTAGAGAACAGTTGATCACAGCTGAGGCTCAAAGATTCATGTAAGCTAGAGAACAGTTGGCTGATCACAGCTGAGGATCAAAGATAGAGAACAGTTGGCTGATCACAGCTGAGGCTAAAAGATTCATGTAAGCTAGAGAACAGTTGGCTGATCACAGCTGAGGCTAAACGATTCATGTAAGCTAGAGAACAGTTGGCTGATCACAGCTGAGGCTCAAAGATTCATGTAAGCTAGAGAACAGTTGGCTGATCACAGCTGAGGCTCAAAGATTCATGTAAGCTAGAGAACAGTTGGCTGATCACAGCTGAGGCTCAAAGATTCATGTAAACTAGAGAACGGTTGATCACAGCTGAGGCTAAAAGATTCATGTAAGCTAGAGAACAGTTTGCTGATCACAGCTGAGGCTCAAAGATTCATGTAAGCAAGAGAACAGTTGGCTGATCACAGCTGAGGCTAAAAGATTCATGTAAGCTAGAAAACGGTTGATCACAGCTGAGGCTCAAAGAATCATGTAAGCAAGAGAACAGTTGGCTGATCACAGCTGAGGCTCAAAGAATCATGTAAGCAAGAGAACAGTTGGCTGATCACAGCTGAGGCTCAAAGATTCATGTAAGCTAGAGAACAGTTGGCTGATCACAGCTGAGGCTAAAAGATTTGTGTAAGCAAGAGAACAGTTGGCTGATCACAGCTGAGGCTCAAAGATTCATGTAAACAGTACATAAAGGCACTGGACATGGGTTTGATATTTTTGGAAAGACAAAGCTGCAGACAGATCCAAGTGAAGATGTACCCTGAAAAGCCACGGTAGGCTGGATGAAAAGAAGCTACCTCAACACAGAGAAGTGACAACACAGAGAAGTGACAACACAGAGAAGTGACAACACAGACAACACCACAAATGAAAAGAAAAACTCAGAACGTTAATATTTCCAAGGTCACGTCAGCTTATAGTAAGTCAGAACTGAAAGTGGCTACTATAGTTAGTCATGACTGAAAGTGGCTACTATAGTTAGTCATGACTGAAAGTGGCTACTATAGTTAGTCATGACTGAAAGGGGCTACTATAGTCAGTCATGACTGAAAGTGGCTACTATAGTTAGTCATGAATGAAAGGGGCTACTATAGTTAGTCATGACTGAAAGTGGCTACTATAGTTAGTCATGACTGAAAGGGGCTACTATAGTTAGTCATGAATGAAAGGGGCTACTATAGTTAGTCATGACTGAAAGTGGCTACTATAGTTAGTCATGACTGAAAGGGGCTACTATAGTTAGTCATGAATGAAAGGGGCTACTATAGTTAGTCATGACTGAAAGTGGCTACTATAGTTAGTCATGACTGGAAGGGGCTACTATAGTCAGTCATGACTGAAAGTGGCTACTATAGTTAGTCATGAATGAAAGGGGCTACTATAGTTAGTCATGACTGAAAGTGGCTACTATAGTTAGTCATGACTGAAAGGGGCTACTATAGTTAGTCATGAATGAAAGGGGCTACTATAGTTAGTCATGACTGAAAGTGGCTACTATAGTTAGTCATGACTGAAAGGGGCTACTATAGTTAGTCATGAATGAAAGGGGCTACTATAGTTAGTCATGACTGAAAGTGGCTACTATAGTTAGTCATGACTGGAAGGGGCTACTATAGTCAGTCATGACTGAAAGTGGCTACTTTAGTTAGTCATGAATGAAAGGGGCTACTATAGTTAGTCATGACTGAAAGTGGCTACTATAGTTAGTCATGACTGAAAGGGGCTACTATACTCAGTCATGACTGAAAGGGGCTACTATACTCAGTCATGACTGAAAGGGGCTATTATAGTTAGTCATGACTGAAAGGAGCTACTATAGTCAGTCATGACTGAAAGGGGCTATAGTCAGAACTGGAAGGGGCTACTATAGCCATGACTGAAAGGGGCTACTATAGTTGGTCATGACTGAAAGGGGCTACTACTATTAAAAGTCATGAGATTGAAATCTAATTATTGTATTAAAAGTTGTGAAGTTTAAATGCTGTATTAACTATAACATTCACAACTGTTAGAGATAATGCCAGAACTACAACTGTTAGAGATAATGTCAGAACTACAACTGTTAGAGATAATGTCAGAACTACAACTGTTAGAGATAATGTCAGAACTACAGCTGTTAGAGATAATGTCAGAACTACAGCTGTTAGAGATAATGTCAGAACTACAACTGTTAGAGATAATGTCAGAACTACAGCTGTTAGAGATAATGTCAGAACTACAACTGTTAGAGATAATGTCAGAACTACAACTGTTAGAGATAATGTCAGAACTACAGCTGTTAGAGATAATGTCAGAACTACAGCTGTTAGAGATAATGTCAGAACTACAACTGTTAGAGATAATGCCAGAACTACAACTGTTAGAGATAATGCCAGAACTACAACTGTTAGAGATAATGTCAGAACTACAGCTGTTAGAAATAATGCCAGAACTACAACTGTTAGAGATAATGTCAGAGCTACAACTGTTAGAGATAATGTCAGAACTACAACATCTACAATAAGTCACATAGTTCATGGATGTTACCTTATGTATAAATCATACAGGTTGTTGAGATAAACTTCTGGGTCACTTTGATTCTCTAGCCTGGACGCAACATGGCCCTGTCAAATAGTTTCAATGATTGATTTGATTAAGCTGGACACAACATGGCCCTGTCAAATAGTTTCAATGATTGATTTGATTAAGCTGGACACAACATGGCCCTGTCAAATAGTTTCAATGATTGATTTGATTAAGCTGGACACAACATGGCCCTGTCAAATAGTTTCAATGATTGATTTGATTAACCTGGACACAACATGGCCCTGTGCAATAGCTTCAATGATTCCTTTATTTTTGTTATTTCTCTATTCCCCAAGGCGGTGTGCGCTGCACTATATTTTTATTCTGCGCATGTCAGCCCAGTGCATCCAACTTTGACATGCATTTTACATAAGGGTCTGTTTCCTCCTGCATTTTCTAAGGGGTTGCTTCCCTGAGGTAACGGCCAGTGTGTAGCAGACGGAACGGGTTGTTGCTCCCCCGGCTCTCTGAGGCCGCACCTTGACTATCCACCTGTGCAGTCAAAAAATCTATCACAACTAACACTTCAATAAACTAACTAAGGATACTATTTCAAAATAATAAAAACAAATTCTTTATTACTACACGTTACAACTCTTCCACCATACACAACTTCCTAAACGCTCCTAACTAATGGTTACCTAACTTAAATCACAAACTACCGCTAAGCCTAAAACTATTGTCCACAGTCTACTTTCCGTACTTGGAACCGAATTATGGTGTATTGACGCCGATGGTTAATTCGTGGTGTAAACCCAACCCAGGTAAAACGCCCTTGGTTCCGTTTCTCAGCGACGACTGTCAATCTGTGTGGTGGATGTTGAAAGAGTAGGCTACTGCTGTGAATATATGATGAATACAAACTTAGCAAGGCAGCCGCGGGTTAAACTGCAGCGTGTTTTGACCACGCGTGTTAAACATGGTAACCTGTCGCGGGTCGACACACGTGTCAAATGGTAAAGTTTTCTCTCAGCCGGTCTAGATCTAGGAAGTCCGTTCTCTCCTATAGCGGGTGGCTATGGCTGATCTAGACGGCTACTGTGAGATCTCTGCGATGACTATAAACTTGAAAGGTTGCTCACATGGCTGACGCTGGTTAAATTTCAACCTGATAAAATTCTATCTAATTACTCACAAATGAATACTTTACTTCTGCAAACTGGAACTCCGTCAATGCGACGTTCACTCTTCTCTGACTGAATCGACTCTCAAAGTGAGTCCCTCTCTGAATTGTCTTTCTGGAAATGCTCCTCTTCAAATGTGTCTTTGGAAATGCGTCGTTAACTCTCAAAATGTGTCGGCTCTGAAATGCAGTCTCGTAATGTGTCGAGCTCTGAATCGCTCTGACTATCTCGTTCAATCTGTAACACTCTGAAAATCTCGTTCATTTGTGAATTGTCTCTGGTATAATACCTCTTCTGAATCTCGCTGAAAGTGTTCCTGGCTTTTATAGTCCTCCGGACTATTTTCTCGGCCGGTCCTATATTAAAAATGGCGTCCTGGGCACCGATATTAATCCGCGACACCGTCGTAGATTTCGCTGACGTGAGTTGTCAGGTCCGGTGGAAAGCCCACCTGTAAATTTATATAATTATATAACTACGCTTGCACGCAATTCTAGACAAAATAAGCTGTCAATAGGGAGACAAGATTTGTCTGCCAAGTCTAAATCTGTCACAGGTGCTGTAACTGAGGAACGAACCCAGCACCTTAGATTGTGTGCAGTATCCTTTAACCGCTAGCCCACGCTGTCCCCTAATGATTAATTTGATTAGCCTTGACACAATATGGCCCTGTCAAATAGTTTCAATGGTTGATTTGATTAACATTGACACAACATGACCCTGACAAATATAATCTAAATTTGTAGTTAAATGTAGAAAAACTAAAAAATAAAGCATGGAAAAAATATATAGAGGCAAGTAAATCAAAAGAAACATATTTAAAATATTTGGACAAAAAAAACTTGCTATTAGGATCAAGACTGATAGTAAAAGCTTCTTTTCTTATGTTAGAAATAAACAAAGAACGAAAGACAAAGATACTAGGAAAAATAATAAGTGAGAATAGGGAGACAGCTAATCTACTCAATCAGTACTTTAGCAGTCTACACAAAAGAGGACTGCTCCAAGATATCAGAGCCTATAGATATTTTCCCAAAAAGACATGGATACAGCAGGATTAAGATCAATCTGTATTACAGAGAAAATGGTTTTCAAAAATTGGAGCAGTTGAAAGTGGATAAATGTCCAGGTCAAGATGGTTTTCATCCAAAATTACTGTTTGAAATTAGAGACCAATTAGCAAAACCATTGGCTATATTATGTTCTCAATCACTTGCAAAAGAGATTGTTCCACGGGATTGGAAAGATGCAGGGGTGATCCTCTTCTTCAAAAAGGCAAAAAAATCTGATCCAGCAAATTATAGACTGTTGAGTTAATTGAGCATAGTCTGTAAATTGTTAGTCAATAATCAAAGAAAACATTGTAATGCATTTAGACAAGTCTAATAAGAAATAGTCAGCATGGGTTTACTAGAGAGAGATCATGCTTAGCAAATCTATGAGAATCCATGAAGTAGGTTACTAAAATGATAGATAAAGGGAAGCCAGTGGATATTATTTATCTTGATTTTGCTAAGGCATTTGATAGAGTATCTCATCAAAGATTATTTAGAAAGTTAAAATCATATGGATAAGTTGCCAAATGGATTGAAAATTGGTTAACAGGAAGAAGGCAGAGAGTGGGCATAAATAACGAGTACTCTTGAGTGGTGTGAAGTGAAAAGTGGAGTGCCACAGGGCTCGGTTTTGGGACCAATTTTATTCTTGATATATATAAATGATTTGGACATTGATATGAGATCCATGATTGCAAAATTTGCCAATTACACAAAACTATGCAGTAGTGTCTCATCTAAATCAGTAGTGGATATATTGAGGTAGGATTTAGATAACATTCAAGAATGGTCTGTGAGCTGGCAAATGGAGTTTAATGTAGATAAATGTACAGTCTTTACACAATGAGAGAGAGAGAGAGAGAGAGAGAGAGAGAGAGAGAGAGAGAGAGAGAGAGAGAGAGAGAGAGAGAGAGAGAAAGTGCTGGATTGTAGACATGTATGAGAGAAAGAGAGAGAGAGACAGAGGACTGTAGGCATGTATGAGAGAGAGAGAGAGAGAGAGAGACAGAGGACTGCAGGCATGTCTCAGAAACAGAGACAGATGGTAACAATTGTATAAGACCTAACAACACAAGCATCTTACCTGAATATTTGACAGAAACACATTCTGTACCAGTTTGCTCATGATAGTGTCAGAGTTGATAAAGACAGCTTTTGCTAGTTTGTTGGTCTCCACACACAAGGGCACAATGTCATCAAAGATACTGGTATGTTTGTATGCACCCTGCCCATACCAAATGATAGATTTCATCACGTTACAACGCAAGTCAGCATGTATAGGATGGGCAGCCTAGTTACAATTACCTGTCAATCATCACATGTGACCAATAATGTCAAAAATTCTGGTCCTAGCACATTATTACTGTCAAAAGTTGTGAGAATACAGGAACATTTTGTGACAAATAGCTATTATTTCAGTTCAGTTGTTTTATCTTTAATTTGTCAAGTAACAAGATGATGTTATCTTATCCTTATATTGTCAAGTAACAAGATGATGTTATCTTATCCTTATATTGTCAAGTAATAAGATGATGTTATCTTATCCTTATATTGTCAAGTAATAAGATGATGTTATCTTATCTTATATTGTCAAGTAATAAGATGATGTTATCTTATCCTTATATTGTCAAGTAACAAGATGATGTTATCTTATCTTATATTGTCAAGTAACAAGATGATGTTATCTTATCCTTATATTGTCAAGTAATAAGATGATGTTATCTTATCTTATATTGTCAAGTAACAAGATGATGTTATCTTATCCTTATATTGTCAAGTAATAAGATGATGTTATCTTATCCTTATATTGTCAAGTAATAAGATGATGTTATCTTATCTTATATTGTCAAGTAATAAGATGATGTTATCTTATCCTTATATTGTCAAGTAACAAGATGATGTTATCTTATCTTATATTGTCAAGTAATAAGATGATGTTATCTTATCCTTATATTGTCAAGTAATAAGATGATGTTATCTTATCTTATATTGTCAAGTAATAAGATGATGTTATCTTATCCTTATATTGTCAAGTAACAAGATGATGTTATCTTATCCTTATATTGTCAAGTAACAAGATGATGTTATCTTATCCTTATATTGTCAAGTAACAAGATGATGTTATCTTATCCTTATATTGTCAAGTAACAAGATGATGTTATCTTATCCTTATATTGTCAAGTAACAAGATGATGTTATCTTATCCTTATATTGTCAAGTAATAAGATGATGTTATCTTATCCTTATATTGTCAAGTAACAAGATGATGTTATCTTATCCTTATATTGTCAAGTAATAAGATGATGTTATCTTATCCTTATATTGTCAAGTAATAAGATGATGTTATCTTATCCTTATATTGTCAAGTAATAAGATGATGTTATCTTATCCTTATATTGTCAAGTAACAAGATGATGTTATCTTATCTTATATTGTCAAGTAATAAGATGATGTTATCTTATCCTTATATTGTCAAGTAATAAGATGATGTTATCTTATCCTTATATTGTCAAGTAATAAGATGATGTTATCTTATCCTTATATTGTCAAGTAACAAGATGATGTTATCTTATCTTATATTGTCAAGTAATAAGATGATGTTATCTTATCCTTATATTGTCAAGTAACAAGATGATGTTATCTTATCTTATATTGTCAAGTAATAAGATGATGTTATCTTATCCTTATATTTTCAAGTAATAAGATGATGTTATCTTATCCTTATATTGTCAAGTAATAAGATGATGTTATCTTATCCTTATATTGTCAAGTAACAAGATGATGTTATCTTATCCTTATATTGTCAAGTAATAAGATGATGTTATCTTATCCTTATATTGTCAAGTAACAAGATGATGTTATCTTATCCTTATATTGTCAAGTAACAAGATGATGTTATCTTATCCTTATATTGTCAAGTAATAAGATGATGTTATCTTATCCTTATATTGTCAAGTAACAAGATGATGTTATCTTATCTTATATTGTCAAGTAATAAGATGATGTTATCTTATCCTTATATTGTCAAGTAATAAGATGATGTTATCTTATCCTTATATTGTCAAGTAATAAGATGATGTTATCTTATCCTTATATTGTCAAGTAACAAGATGATGTTATCTTATCTTATATTGTCAAGTAATAAGATGATGTTATCTTATCCTTATATTGTCAAGTAACAAGATGATGTTATCTTATCTTATATTGTCAAGTAATAAGATGATGTTATCTTATCCTTATATTTTCAAGTAATAAGATGATGTTATCTTATCCTTATATTGTCAAGTAATAAGATGATGTTATCTTATCCTTATATTGTCAAGTAACAAGATGATGTTATCTTATCCTTATATTGTCAAGTAATAAGATGATGTTATCTTATCCTTATATTGTCAAGTAACAAGATGATGTTATCTTATCCTTATATTGTCAAGTAACAAGATGATGTTATCTTATCCTTATATTGTCAAGTAATAAGATGATGTTATCTTATCCTTATATTGTCAAGTAATAAGATGATGTTATCTTATCCTTATATTGTCAAGTAATAAGATGATGTTATCTTATCCTTATATTGTCAAGTAATAAGATGATGTTATCTTATCCTTATATTGTCAAGTAATAAGATGATGTTATCTTATCCTTATATTGTCAAGTAATAAGATGATGTTATCTTATCCTTATATTGTCAAGTAATAAGATGATGTTATCTTATCCTTATATTGTCAAGTAATAAGATGATGTTATCTTATCCTTATATTGTCAAGTAATAAGATGATGTTATCTTATCCTTATATTGTCAAGTAACAAGTTGATGTTATCTTATCCTTATATTGTCAAGTAATAAGATGATGTTATCTTATCCTGCTATTCTTGTCCTTGTCATACACAAAGACCCTGGCAAACCACTCAGTTATACTTCATGCATAAGAAGTTATGTAGGACCAAGAGTCTATGAGGTCACTAGGTCTAGGCACTAGACCTCAACACTTCATGTATGAGACCAAGAGTCTATGAGGTCACTAGGTCTAGGCACTAGACCTCAACACTTCATGTATGAGACCAAGAGTCTGTGAGGTCACTAGGTCTAGGCACTAGACCTCAACACTTCATGTATGAGACCAAGAGTCTGTGAGGTCACTAGGTCTAGGGAGTAGACCTCAACACTTCATGTATGAGACCAAGAGTCTATGAGGTCACTAGGTCTAGGCACTAGACCTCAACACTTCATGTATAAGAAGTTATGTAGGACCAAGAGTCTATGAGGTCACTAGGTCTAGGCACTAGACCTCAACACTTCATGTATGAGACCAAGAGTCTGTGAGGTCACTAGGTCTAGGGAGTAGACCTCAACACTTCATGTATGAGACCAAGAGTCTATGAGGTCACTAGGTCTAGGGAGTAGACCTCAGCACTTCATGTATGAGACCAAGAGTCTATGAGGTCACTAGGTCTAGGGAGTAGACCTCAACACTTCATGTATGAGACCAAGAGTCTATGAGGTCACTAGGTCTAGGCACTAGACCTCAACACTTCATGTATAAGAGGTTATGTAGGACCAAGAGTCTATGAGGTCACTAGGTCTAGGCACTAGACCTCAACACTTCATGTATAAGAGGTTATGTACGACCAAGAGTCTATGAGGTCACTAGGTCTAGGGAGTAGACCTCAACACTTCATGTATGAGACCAAGAGTCTATGAGGTCACTAGGTCTAGGCACTAGACCTCAACACTTCATGTATAAGAGGTTATGTATGACCAAGAGTCTATGAGGTCACTAGGTCTAGGCACTAGACCTCAACACCTCATGTATAAGAGGTTATGTATGACCAAGAGTCTATGAGGTCACTAGGTCTAGGGAGTAGACCTCAACACTTCATGTATGAGACCAAGAGTCTATAAGGTCACTAGGTCTAGGGAGTAGACCTCAACACTTCATGTATGAGACCAAGAGTCTATGAGGTCACTAGGTCTAGGGAGTAGACCTCAACACTTCATGTATGAGACCAAGAGTCTATGAGGTCACTAGGTCTAGGCACTAGACCTCAGCACTTCATGTATGAGACCAAGAGTCTGTTAGGTCACTAGGTCTAGGGAGTAGACCTCAGCACTTCATGTGAGACCAAGAGTCTGTTAGGTCACTAGGTCTAGGCACTAGACCTCAGCACTTCATGTATGAGACCAAGAGTCTGTTAGGTCACTAGGTCTAGGCACTAGACCTCAGCACTTCATGTATGAGACCAAGAGTCTGTTAGGTCACTAGGTCTAGGCACTAGACCTCAGCACTTCATGTATGAGACCAAGAGTCTGTTAGGTCACTAGGTCTAGGGAGTAGACCTCAGCACTTCATGTATGAGACCAAGAGTAAGCAGGGGAAGCTTTTATATCTACTGTTTAATAAATTAAATTGGGTTTCAATGAAAAAAAGTCAAGTCCAATTGCCTCAGGCAAGAAGTTCTTCTTCTTCTATACCAAGCCATGAACAGGGCTTTGCAAGTAGCAGGATGTAGTCAGGAGAATGGAATGCGTTGTGTCGCTAGTTTACAGCTTGACTGCAATATTTGCACCTTTTGGTCCGACACATCCATCTTCGGCAGAAAGCAGTATATCCACATAGACCTGCACACTAAAAGTAGAGTCCAGCAAACAACTAATACTTGAGCTCACTACACTTCCTCAATAAGATCAAGTCATCATTACCTTCTGACACTCAGAAATAAAGACATCAATGCACTGTCCGTAACTCTGGAGAAATAGCAAGAAAACATTTATTTGTCTTGTGAACATTAGAGAATCTTTTCTATGCCCATAAATGCACTTTTAGAGACCATTTCCAATCAGAGAGGCGATTTTTACTTTTTCTAAATTGTATTCATGGGCATTCAAAATGGTCTCTAAGAGAGTAATAGTTATAGATATTCAAACTGTTCTCTAAAATTATGCAGAGAATAGTTTTAGCATCAACAAATATCATTTTAGAAAAAAAGCAAAAAAATCAGCCTCTGTCAAGAAATCACATTTTAAAATGAAAATCCCCTTCAATACCTCTAGATGATATTCTCCTTCCTTCAGTACCTCTAGATGATATTCTCCTTCCTTCAGTACCTCTAGATGATATTCTCCTTCCTTCAGTACCTCTAAATGATATTCTCTTTTGTTCAGCACCTCTAGATGATATTCTCCTTCCTTCAGTACCTCTAGATGATATTCTCCTTCCTTCAGTACCTCTAGATGATATTCTCCTTCCTTCAGTACCTCTAGATGATATTCTCCTTCCTTCAGTACCTCTAGATGATATTCTCCTTCCTTCAGTACCTCTAGATGATATTCTCCTTCCTTCAGTACCTCTAGATGATATTCTCCTTCCTTCAGTACCTCTAGATGATATTCTCCTTCCTTCAGTACCTCTAGATGATATTCTCCTTCCTTCAGTACCTCTAGATGATATTCTCCTTCCTTCAGTACCTCTAGATGATATTCTCCTTCCTTCAGTACCTCTAGATGATATTCTCCTTCCTTCAGTACCTCTAGATGATATTCTCCTTCCTTCAGTACCTCTAGATGATATTCTCCTTCCTTCAGTACCTCTAGATGATATTCTCCTTCCTTCAGTACCTCTAGATGATATTCTCCTTCCTTCAGTACCTCTAGATGATATTCTCCTTCCTTCAGTACCTCTAGATGATATTCTCCTTCCTTCAGTACCTCTAGATGATATTCTCCTTCCTTCAGTACCTCTAAATGATATTCTCTTTTGTTCAGCACCTCTAGATGATATTCTCCTTCCTTCAGTACCTCTAGATGATATTCTCCTTCCTTCAGTACCTCTAGATGATATTCTCCTTCCTTCAGTACCTCTAGATGATATTCTCCTTCCTTCAGTACCTCTAGATGATATTCTCCTTTGTTCAGTACCTCTAGATGATATTCTCCTTCCTTCAGTACCTCTAGATGATATTCTCCTTTGTTCAGTACCTCTAGATGATATTCTCCTTCCTTCAGTACCTCTAGATGATATTCTCCTTCCTTCAGTACCTCTAAATGATATTCTCTTTTGTTCAGCACCTCTAGATGATATTCTCCTTTGTTCTTCACCTCTAGATGATATTCTTCATTCAGCACCTCTAGATGATATTCTCCTTCCTTCAGTACCTCTAGATGATATTCTCCTTCGTTCATGAACTCTAGATGATATTCTCCTTCGTTCAGCACCTCTAGATGATATTCTCCTTCCTAACAGATACATTTCTATGTGAGAAAATCTTTACAGACATACTTAAGATCTGAAAGAACCGTAGCAGGGAAGTCTGCGGATAACCAGGTCACGTTAACCAAATTTTATTATGTAGCAGATCTTAAGAATTACAACATGGACTACATAACGTTACGGATTCAACATAGAAAACACTAAAACTTGCATTAACCATGGAACAAGATAATTCATTTATTTTACAAGAATATTTGTTAAAACAAATATTAAACAAAAGAAACTAACTACTAAACTCAATGATATCATATACTAAACTAACACAGATGATTCAATGTGGCTGTAACCTCCGTAACTAAAGTACCTAGGCTCTGTCTACTATCTGAACTAACACAGAGGATTCAAGCATGAGCTATGGGTGTAACCTCTGTAACTAAAGTACCCAGGCTCTGTCTACTATCTGAACTAACACAGAGGATTCAAGCATGAGCTATGGGTGTAACCTCTGTAACTAAAACAAAACCTTAACTTAATCTAATGCAATTTTGTTACAAATTAGTGTTTAACTAGCTAACTCGTCTTTTGTCGTTTAGGTTGGGGATGATTCTGCCATCCTCTGGTTGACTGTCTTAGGATGTCGAACGTATGAACACGGGTTAGCATGAGCTCCTGAATGAGACTCCAGCTACAATGCACTCTTATAGCAGTTACCAAGTGTTAGGACATGTCCCTCTTGTGCCCGTGTTTCACCTGTTCTGAGAGAATGTGTTCCCTGAGGATTCTTAGGGATTCACCTCTCTTTTATCTCGTATCATGTGCCTTTGGGATTATAATTCCAGGATTTCTAGAACCCTTTTTGAATCATCAGTTTCGAGACACGAGTTTTTTATCGCAGAAGGGCCACCATTCCTCCAACAGGCACCAATGCAATGAGCACTGGAGAACAGTCAGACAGCCTTTAGATCTATTGAATCATACCAAGACAAATCTTCTCACTCGCAAGTGATCAGATATCTTTCTCATATTGTTTACATGATGTCCATCATTTGCACCTTGAGAAGACTTTTACAGACATAAAATCTGAGAAAATATTTAGACGTATTTAAGATCTGAGAAAACTTTTTCAGACACATTTAAGATCTGAGAAATCTTTTATAGACTCTTTTTTCCACTCGGCTGTGGCATCGCCATGCTTTCAGCTCTTTTGAGCGGCACGCCTACTCTGAGCCTCAGCGATTTGAGCACCTTTGGTGAAGATAACACGCCAGGTGGAACAGTAATGTAGATAAATGTACAGTCATCCACTTGGGTAGATCCAATATGGAACATAATTACAGAATGGGAGAAAACAATATTAGAAAGATAGATAAAGAAAGGGACCTAGGGATTATAATAGATAATACAGGTAAGGTGAGTGAGCAAGTTAAGGTAGCAGTGAAAAAGGCAAATGCAATGTTAGGTATGATAAAAAGAAATATTAAACATAGGAGCAAGGAAGTCATAGTCAAACTGTATAAAGCTTTAGTTTGACCTAGATTGGAGTACTGTGTACAGGTGTTGAGTCCTTATCAGAGAGGGGATATAAACATATTGGAAAGAATACAAAAAAGAGCGACAAAGCTGATAGTGGGATTCCAGAATTACAGTTATGAGGAAAGACTCAGAAAAACCGTCCTAGTGTCTAGAAGAGAGAAGAATTCGTGGTGACTTAATACAGGTTTATAAGATGATCAGAGGAATGGATAAATTAGACTATAACAAGTTTTTAAAAATACAGCCACCCACAATAACACGAGGGCATAGCTACAAGTTGACTAAAGAGAGGTCCAGGTTAGATATTAGGAAATATTTTTTTAGTCAGAGAGTGGTGAATGCTTGGAATGCATTGCAAGGGGATGTAGTGGAGGCAGATACAGTTAATGCATTTAAGAATAAATTAGATGCCCATAGCTTTTAGAGCCAGGTGATGTAAATGTAACTGGTTGTATACAGACTCTGCAGAGTCTTCTAAACCAGTATAAAGACATTAAGTTAAGTCAAGTTAGTTTAGTGCAAGCATCTCCCAGGAGCGACTTCAATGTCAAAGCTTTTCAGAGACACTTTCAAGGAGTCTCTGTTGCATTTCTTGTATCCTCCTAATGAGCGTCCGCCTGATGTGAGCTCACTGTATAACAACTGCTAGGGGATAAGCTCATCTGGCATGCGAACAACATGTCCATCCATTTTATCTGGGCTTTTTGCAGAAGCATATGGATGCTCAAGGAAATTTCTAAGGGGAATGGAATGCAGCAATGACACCAGACTATTGTTGGACCCTTGTGAGAGGTGCTTCAAAAATGCATTACAAGCGATAAGCAAAAATGCGTCGCTGTGAATAGCTTCCGCTACGAGAATTGTTATCATATGGTATTGTATATGCAATTGTGTCAAACCAATTTTTTTTAGATATTTTAAAAACTATAGATAATCTGGTGTTGTAATGGCCATATTCAACAACACAAAAGTAAGTTGATTTAATCTCAGATACACATAAAAAGTCACAATTTCTTGTCGAGTGTTATATATTCTAGGTACAAATAACTGTTGACTTGTTCCAGTACCTTTCCGTTTACTATGTTTACGGCAAGGTTCATGTCTGTTTTGCTTCTCTCTTCTTTTGTGGACTGCTCTTGCCATGAGGCGTTGCAGAGAGGCGGGATTTGAAGATTTCTTCCTATCGCCTGGTGGGGTGGGGTGGGGTGGGGGCGCCTTGTGCTAGATATAACTGTAACAGGGTTACAAGGGTCACACCAGCCAGTGCAGCCCTGAAAACACCACTCGAGGTACCCACACATAACTTTAGAACCATGCCCGGGAAAGGTCATTGTCGGATTCTCTCAAACAATGATAGGCCAGAAAAGGTCATTGTCGGATTCCCTCAAACAATCAGGTCAGGTCAGGTCATCCCGTAACCGCTGAGGTCGTTGAGGCCCACATGAAGACATCCTCACAACTCCACGCCATCCCTCTCTGTCAGATGCCGCTGCCCGTGACTCTTCTGGTCGGAGTCTGGTCCATTCTTTTATGTTGTCCTCCCATCTCTTTCTGGGCCGGCCTCTTAGTCGTCTGCCATGCAACTTCCCGTGGAGGATTGTGTTTGCAAGACCACTTGATCTCGATATGTGACCGTACCAAGTGAGTTTCCTTCTTTTGACAGTTGCCAAGAGATCTTCGAAAGGCCCTATTGCTGTTGTAATTCTATCTTGTATTTCCTCGTTTGTGACTCGATCTTTGTACGTGATGTTTAAAAGTTTTCGGAAACATCTCATATCCAAGGCCTGTATCCTTCGTTGAAGGTCAGCTGTAACTGTCCATGTCTCACAAGCATAGAGGAATATTGACAGGACCAGTGTACGCATTAATCTGATTTTCGTGCTTAGTGCTAACCGCTTATCTTGCCAGAATTTGTTAAGCCGTGCAAGCGCCGCTATTGTCTGTGCTATTCTGGCCAACACTTCACATTTTGATCCTTCATCACTGACAATCGACTCAAGATATTTAAAACGGTCAACCACTTCGAGTTCCTGACCATTAGCTTTTATCTTGTTGTTGAAGCCCGTAGGGTTGTTGGTCATTTATTTTGTCTTTCCAGCGTTTATCTCCATACCATAGTCAAGAGCTGTTTCATCGATCCTTCTGACCCATTCCTGGAGTTCTGCTTCTGAACCCGCCAACCCGTCGATATCATCTGCAAAACGAAGGTTGGTAACCGTTCGGCCCCCTATCTTCATCAAAGAGGGGTTCACATGCAAATCTCGTAACCTCATTAATTCCATCATCTGCCGCCAGTGTGGTATGACTTACATTGGGGAAACTGGTATGGAACTACGGGAGCGTTTCCGCCAACACCTCAACGACATCCGCAACAGCACTGGTTCCCCAATTGCCAGCCACTTCAATGGTCCTGAGCACCGGGGTATGGCTGACGTCAGTGTCACTGGTCTAGTTTCGTGCTTCTCTGACGATCGTCATCGATTCGCCCTTGAGAACAGACTTATCTCGAGTATGGGCTGTCTCCAACCACATGGTATAAATATCTTCCATACTTTTTCTTAAACCCTCACACTGGCCCCCATCTATTTGTCTTCCTTCCCCCCCCACCCCCCGCATTCTTCCATCAGTTCTCTTCCCCCCTCTCTTATATCAATATCACGCCCTCCCGGCTTATATTGCCTTCTCATTGTTCTCCTATCTGGACCACTATTTGGCCACGCTTGGCTTATCAGGCATATTCCGCCACTTTTTGTTTGACCGCTCCTATTTCAGTTTCTATCGAGTACTTGGCACGACCGGTCGCTTAGACAGAAAGCGTCTCCCACCTGAAACAGATGAGTTGACCATTTTTTCTTATATGTTGATTTGTTAGTTCAGTGTTGTTCTCCCTGATGAAGGCCTATTGGTCGTAACGTAGGTTTTGTTTGTGTTCTCGTCTCGGTGCGGTATCTGACCATACCCATTTTTAAATTTTGATTAAGCTCAACCTTAATCAACTTTTACTAGTTTTTTTTCATGTTTTTTTCCTATCTTGACAGTACCAACGTGACCTCCAAGTGCCTCACTCATAATTCCTTCAAGGAATATATTGAAAAGAGCCGGAGAGAGTGTACACCCCTGTCTCACACCAACTGATGTGCGAAACCAGTCTCCTCGCCTCTCATTCACAAGAACTGCACTAGATGCCTTGTTATACAGGTGTTCAAGGACCGTTAGAATATTTCCGTTGATATTATACATCCTCATGGTTGCCCAAAGTGCTTTATGCCATACCCTATCAAACGCCTTCTTAAAATCCACAAACACATGATAGTGTTTGCTGCTGTTCTAGATATTTCTCGCTTAGCAGCCTTCAATTAAATATCTGTTCTGTAGTGCTTCTTCCCTGTCTGAACCCTGCTTGCTCCTCGGCAATAATGTTCTCTGCTTGGGGTTTCAATCGGTCTAGGATTAATCTAAGCATGACCTTGCTAGGGTGGCTAATGAGGCTTATTGTTCTGTAATTTTGGCACAGCTTTAGGTTTTCAGACTTATGTAGCGGTATAACTATTGATTTCGTCCATAAGTCCGGCCAGTTTCCTGTCGCCCATATTTTGTTACAGATGTGTGTCAGACCTTCCACCACTACCTCTCCACCTGCTTGTAAGAGCTCTGCTGGTATATTGTCCACGCCGGCCGCCTTACCTCTTCTCAATGTCTTTACCGCTGCAATTACCTCTTCCTTCGTTATCAGTTGGTTATCCTCTATATTTGTTGGTGTTGGGGGGAATGTTTTCTCAGGTTTGTTTCGCCCTTCATAGTTATATAGCTCGGAACAGTACTCTGTCCATCGTGCCAGTACGTCATTTTCCTCAATAAGGCACTTGCCGTTTTTATCCTGGATCATAAGGTTCCGGCTTTGTCTTGGTGTTACCGGTTCTTTGACCACCTTGTATGCTCCTTTAGCATAATTTCTGTTTCGTCTCTCTTCGATGTTTGCGCATTGCTCACATATCCACGCTTCTTTCGCCTCTCTCATCTTTTGTTGTATGGCGTTCTTGACCTCTTTATAACTGCTGACCTCCTCCGGTGGGTGATTGTGTTTTTTCAGTGACCTTCTTTTATCACAAAGGTCTAGAATGTCTTTGGTCACCCATGGCTTCTTTTTTGTTTGGTGGCATCCCAGGATCTCTGTTGCAGTATCTATGAGAGCTGCGTTAAGAGACTCTGTAACTGTATCTGTATCCAGTCCCTCTCTGAGAGCCATCAGTGGCGCAAATCTCCCTCCCACCCTTGCTTGGAACACTTTGGTGATTTTTGGGTCCATTAGTTTGTCCAGGTCAAACTTTAGCCTGGTCACATCCTTCTTTGCGACCCCCTTCAATCGCAAACGCATGGTCATCATAACCAGATCGTGGTCGCTTCCTATATCAGCTCCGTGGGAAACATCTTGTTCTGTCGGTGTTGATGCTCGATCGTAACCTCCTCTGGACCAGTATATAGTCAATCTGGCTGTGCACTTCCTTGCTTGGGTTATGCCATGTCCAGCGTCTCGACGGCTTGTTTAACCCAAACGTGTTTGCCACCAACAGCTGGTTGCATCTTGCAAATTCCAGGAGTCTGAGGCCCCGGTCATTGGTTTCTTTATTTCCGTATGGTCCACATGTTCTCCTCCAGTCGTGGACTGCATCTTCTCCAATTTTTGCATTCCAATCACCCTGGACTACCAATATGTCTTTTTTTGGCATTTCGTGCAATGGTGTGTTTTGCGCTCGGCATCGCAAACCAGCGATGTCGGGGTCGGCTAGTCCTTCTGAGGGGCAAAAAGTGAAATAAGTAGCCTGCTGATAAAGAAAACACACACGCCAACCTCACCTCCAAATGGTGCACACTGGGAAACTATGGCTGCGAGGCTGTAGGCAAACAAGGCAATGGCTCGCTTGGGGAGATGGGCTCCTCCAGGTCAGATGCAGATGTTGGCCGGCACCGGCTTGGAGAGGAGATGGGCTCCGCCAAGTCAAACAATGATATGCCAGAAAAGGTCATTGTCGGATTCCCTCAAACAATGATAGGCCGGAAAAGGTCATTGTCGGATTCCCTCAAACAATGATAGGCCGGAAAAGGTCATTGTAGGATTCCCTCAAACAATGAAGATCTAAGAGAGTTCCAAGCCAAGTTGAAGTTCTCACAACCACTTCTACTAAAATAGTCAAGTACAGGGAAAATCCCACGACTTTGCTGCATCCTCTCCTCTCCTCCATCTTGTAGTGTACCCATCTTCATGTAGTGGTCTTCTTCTTCTTCTTCTTCTTCGTACGCAGTCAGACAGTAACCATTATTTTTTCAAAAAAAGCGGCGGTCATCCTGAGGCTGTCGACACTGCCATAGAGCTTGTCTTGCAGTTCCACTGGTGATGGCCACATCTGCTCTCTCTGATCCTCGTATGTCGGGCAGTTCTGCAGCAGATGTTCAGCGGTCATTTTACCGGTACCGCACGGGCATTCGTCGGTACCACCTATCTTTAATTTGTTGAATAGGTGGTATCTCAGTCTATTGTGGCCAGTGCGAAGTCTGAAGACAACGACCTGCTCTCTTCGGTTCAACTGGTAATAGGCATCGTTTTTGGTGTAACCAGTATGTTCGGTTTCCCATTAGGTCAAGTATCTGGCTTTGATAAGCCCTTTTGACTCTTCGTACGTCATACTAGTATCTGTTTGTGGTAGTCTTGCACCTTCTTTTGCCAGTCTGTCTGCCTCCTCGTTGCCTTGGATGTTGCAGTGTGATGGGACCCACTGTACCACTACCCTTTTTGGTGCGGACTGCTGGCACAGTTTGCAGAGTGCTGCTCTTAAGTCATTAAGCTCAGTGTTTTTCTGGCTTTTTAGCGCTGTGACTACGGCGAGAGCATCTGTAAGCAGGACTATATGGCTTTCATTTTCTTTATGCGTCACCATTTCTTCCACTGCCGCCCTCAGTGCCTCTGCCTCCGCTCTGAAATTGCTTGTTTACTTACCAGTAGCGAATGACAGTGTTATTTTTCTGCCATTTGGTAGGTTCAGGAATGCTCCTGCCCCTCCGTTCTGTGTAGTGTTTGTTACAGAACCGTCGGTGTATGCATGGGTCCAGTCCATGCTTGGGTAGCTTTTCGATATAAAGCTTAGGGTAGTATCTCTCCTTTCTTTTTCAGTCTGGCAGTTTTTGTTTCCAATACCTGGTATATTTTCTACCACCTCTGGAAATATATGCTGCCTCCAGGTAGGTTTTCGTACAGTAGTGATGGGTTTTGGTGTTGTTAGTGCGTTTATGGGATCTTCTTGCATCTTTGCTTTGGCTATTTCTGCAAAGTTTCTCCGCTTTAGTTTCCCATTTCCCAAATTGTTTAGTCTCTGGTGCATTGGATGGTCGGTCAGTCTCCGGAGTTTCTCTGACTGCAGCTGGGCTCTGCAGTCTCTTCTATCGGTCATGGATTGCAGTTTTATAATCTTTTCAAGTTCTACAATTGGCGTTGACTTCATGCCACCTGTTATGACTCTCATGGCTTGGTTTTGAAGTTTGCTAACTTTATCGAAGTTCGTCTTTGCTGCTGTTGTCCATGCCGCAATGCCATACTCGAGAACTGGTCTCACTCTTCCAGTGTACAGTTTCTTTAGTATGCTTTCGTCTGCTCCCCAGCTTGTGCCAGCAAGTTTCCTCATGATTGCCATTCTTTCTCTGGCTCTCATTCGGTTTCTCTCGATCTGACTTTTCCATGTCATGCGCCGATCAAATGTGACTCCCAGATAGTTTGGGTTGTCGTTTGGCTGCAGGAATTTGCCATTTAAACTTAACTTGGTATTTTGGGGTTTGATGGAAAGCGAGAATATTGTGCATGTGGTTTTCTCCTCGTTTATTTTGACCAGCCATGAGTTCGCCCACTCTTCCAGCGATGTTAGGGCCTGCTGCATCCGATTTCTTGCTATGGTGAGATTCTTTTCAGAGGTCCACATAGCCAGATCGTCTGCAAACATGGAGCTATGGACTCTTCTTGGTATATTCTCTGTTATATCATTTATATACACCAGGAAGAGTGTGGGTGACAGTACTCCCCCTTGGGGTACTCCCTGCTCGAGTGTCACCTTTCTGCTCATCTGCCCTTGTACTTGGACTCTGGCCGTTCTGTTTTTGAGGTAGTGGTTGATCCACTTGTACATTTTCCCACAGACATCACTTCTTCTTAGCTTGACTCTAAGTCCATCTTTCCAGACTTTGTCAAATGCCTTTTCCAGGTCCACCCAAACCGCTACTGTGTGTTTCTGTGCCTGGTAGGCATCTTCTATTTCCTGGGCTATGAGGATGACCTGGTCCTCAGTGGATCTGTGCTGTCTAAAGCCGGCTTGCTGTGGAATTAGTATTCGTTTTTCTGCCAGATGCCACATCAGTCTGGTGTTTATCATACGTTCATGTAGTGGTCTAATGTTGCATCCTCTCCTCTCCTCCATCTTCATGTAGTAGTCTAATGCTGCATCCTCTCCTCTCCTCTCTTCCATCTTGTAGTGTGCCCATCTTCATGTAGTGGTCTAATGCTGCATCCTCTCCTCTCCTCCATCTTCATGTAGTGGTCTAATGCTGCATCCTCTCCTCTCCTCCATCTTCATGTAGTGGTCTAATGCTGCATCCTCTCCTCTCCTCCATCTTCATGTAGTGGTCTAATGCTGCATCCTCTCCTTTCCTCCATCTTCATGTAGTGGTCTAATGCTGCATCCTCTCCTCTCCTCCATCTTCATGTAGTGGTCTAATGCTGCATCCTCTCTTCTCCTCTATCTTCATGTAGTGGTCTAATGCTGCATCCTCTCCTCTCCTCCATCTTCATGTAGTGGTCTAATGCTGCATCCTCTCCTCTCTTCCATCTTGTAGTGTGCCCATCTTCATGTAGTGGTCTAATGCTGCATCCTCTCCTCTCTTCCATCTTGTAGTGTGCCCATCTTCATGTAGTGGTCTAATGCTGCATCCTCTCCTCTCTTCCATCTTGTAGTGTGCCCATCTTCATGTAGTGGTCTAATGCTGCATCCTCTCCTCTCTTCCATCTTGTAGTGTGCCCATCTTCATGTAGTGGTCTAATCCTGCATCCTCTACAATCTTTACTCTAACATCCTGCCGTGCAGTTTTGAAGGTTTCGTTAATGAGATGTGATCAATTGTCCTCGGTGTAAGATGCAGTCATTTATGCGGATAAGGTCAAACTTTGTTGGGTGAGCCACTTACTGCGAAGAATAGACGATCGATGGAGCACAGTGACAGCAATATGGTACCCTAGAGACAAGAAACGACCACAAGGACAACCACTAATGCACTGGTCCGACTCCATTGCATTCTGCAACAACATGACAGAGACCATTGGAAGAGAAGTTGGGAACCACAATGGTGTAACTGCTGCTCAAGGATGGCTCATCAAGTCTAAATTCTGAGGCCCTTCCTTGCTGCTCTCCCTACACTCCATCATGTCTCAAATTCTGAGGCCCTTCCTTTCCCAAAACCATTTGCCTGCTTGGTTGTCAATGTTTTTGCAACCAGTTTTGTTTTTGTGGATCTAGGTGGTTGGTTGGCCTTGACACAACCTATTATACCCTGGGTGGTTGGTTGGCCTTGACACAACCTATTATACCCTGGGTGGTTGGTTGGCCTTGACACAACCTATTATACCCTGGGTGGTTGGTTGGCCTTGACACAACTTATTATACCCTGGGTGGTTGGTTGGCCTTGATACCTTTTATACCCTGGGTGGTTGGCCTTGATACAACCTTTTATACCCTGGGTGGTTGGTTGGCCTTGATACAACCTTTTATACCCTGGGTGGTTGGTCTTGATACCTTTTATACCCTGGGTGGTTGGCCTTGATACAAACTTTTATACCCTGGGTGGTTGGCCTTGACACAACTTATTATACCCTGGGTGGTTGGTTGGTCTTGATACCTTTTATACCCTGGGTGGTTGGCCTTGATACAACCTTTTATACCCTGGGTGGTTGGTTGGCCTTGATACAACCTATTATACCCTGGGTGGTTGGCCTTGATACAACCTATTATACCCTGGGTGGTTGGTTGGCCTTGATACAACCTATTATACCCTGGGTGGTTGGTTGGCCTTGATACAACCTTTTATATCCTAGGTGGTTGGCCTTGATACAACCTATTATACCCAGGGTGGTTGGTTGGTCTTGATACAACCTTTTATACCCTGGGTGGTTGGTTGGCCTTGATACAACCTATTATACCCTGGGTGGTTGGTTGGCCTTGATACAACCTTTTATACCCTAGGTGGTTGGCCTTGATACAACCTATTATACCCAGGGTGGTTGGTTGGTCTTGATACAACCTTTTATACCCTGGGTGGTTGGCCTTGATACAACCTTTTATACCCTGGGTGGTTGGCCTTGACACAACCTATTATACCCTAGGTGAGTTGTCCATTCTAAGTCTGATCTCTCCCCCTGGCCTGCCCATTTTGACTGACCCTTCCAAAATCATTTCCCTCCTCTGGTAGCTCATGAGATCATTGAGACACAAGCAGCTCACCAACTCAAAACAATGAACAAGAGAGGAATACATTTCATTATACAGTTCTGTAATTGTGTTTATGCAAAAGTCCTCTGATATAAAACATACCTTAAAATGCTGCAGAAGATTGGTAATTTTACGCATCTGACGCCTGTCTCCTGCTTGCTGTCCGAGTCGGAATTCCTCAATGAGCTCTCTTTCAACAGAATCATATTTTTCTGGTAATTTAAAAAAAAAAAAAAAGATTAGCCAGCTAATCAAATTAAACATGAGTCCAGCTCCCCCTCTCCTCCATCTCCCTCTCAAACATTAGTTCATCTCAATCTGAAACATTAGTACATCTCTACTTCAATCTATCTCCACCTCAAACATTAGTACATCTCCCCCTCAAACATTAACCAATATAGATGTACAATATAAGCATACCAACACAAATAATAATAAACTTCAAATTGCAAGCAAAGATAATGACAGCGTCTGACATGTGTATTCAAATATGACTCTACAGTTCAATCTGAGCGCAACAGACTCTATTGAATGTGGGGCCAAAATAGAATGCTGTTTGACTCCATTTATGACCGAGACAGCTGCAGATAGTTCACCAGCTGGTGTGAAATCATGAAACTGGAGAACTGCCATTAATTTTACAGGGTAGGCAAATTTCACCATTATTTTCCAGAGCCCATCCCATTGACAGTGTTAAAGGCCTTGGTCAGGTCAAGAAAGGTTGTGTAGAAATGTTCCTGGAATTTTTCCTGGATTTGACGAGCTGCAAATATTATGTCAACAGTCTCGTGACCAGCTCGGAATCCCCATTGGCACTCTGGTAGTATCTCCTACTTGAGATGAGTTATTAAGCGGTTGAGCAAAACTCAAACCATAATTTTTCCAGCTATCAACATTTGGGAGATTCCTTTGTGGTTATAACAAGATTGATAATGACCCTTGTGCATGTGGACAATGGTGGCACCTTTCAGTTCCTGCAGTATCTGGCATGCATCTGTTAGCTTGTGTAGCAGCACAGGGTTCCCTGCTTTGATCCAGGGGAGTTGTTACTGGACATTAAGCTGAATGCTTTCTCTAGCTCATGTACTAGGTTCGGGTATCGGTCTTATCGTTGATAGCAGCTTGAAGCGTGCAAGTTATGGCGGACGGCAGTTTAGGATGGCACTGAAGTGCTCTGCCCAGTGCCCCAGAATACAGACTTTTTTGGTCAGCAGTGCCATGCCATCAACATTAAGGACAGGAGGTGAGTTTTAGGACCGAAGACAGTAGACTGCTTTCAGGGCAATGTAAAACCACTTGAAGTCATGTGTCAGAACATCGCAGACTAAAACTGCATACAAACATACCAAGATAGATTAAAACTACATACAAGCATACCAAGATAGATTAAAACTACATACAAGCATACCAAGACAGATTAAAACTACATACAAGCATACCAACACAGATTAAAACTACATACAAGCATACCAAGACAGATTAAAACTACATACAAGCATACCAACACAGATTAAAACTACATACAAACATACAAAGACATTACAATAAAACTACATACATGCACCTTACAATCGTGTAACAGATGCACATACGTGTGATTCCATCCTAGCACCCAGTAGTTTGGGAATCATCAAAATAGTAAGAAGGATTTGTTTTCCTTAAATCAGTTTGAGAACCGTTACTCAAGCAGAGGGCCAGACGCCTTTGTCTAAGAAATACCGCTAGTTTAAATTACAATCTAGGTCAGAATAAATGATTCATTGTTCAAATTTACTAATTAAGTGTGGGCTGACCTCTGGTTAGTAAAAAAAAAGTGGGGGTTGATACGCAATATTACGCACAGGGTTTGAGTAGACGACACAGTTCAGTAGATAGAGATTGTGAGCCAGGAGAGGAAGTTGAGAAGCGAACAATGAACGAAGCACTGTACCACAACAACTGACAGACAAACAAGCGATTCAGAACTAGTCAGTACAATTCAAATTGAGTAGTTTGTAGTGTAGACAGATATGTGTGAGTCTGGTACAATAATACTACACACAAGCATACCAACACAGACTAGAGACACATACAAGCATACCAACACAGACTAGAGACACATACAAGCATACCAACACAGACTAGAGACACACACAATCACACTAAAACCCCATACAAACATCACAATAATACTACATACCAACACATCAGAATAAATGTACACACTAACACATCAGACTAAATGCACCTACCCACACAGACTAAGTGCACATAACAACACAGACTAAACATACATGCGAACACAGACTAAATGCACATACCAACACAGGCTAAATGTACATATCAATACAGACTAAAACTACATACCATCATACCAACACAGATTAAATGTACATATCACCAAAGACTAAAACCACATACCACCTCAACTAAAACTACATAACAACATATACTAAAACTACATAACAATATATACTAAAACTACATACCAACACAGATTAAAACCATATACAAGCACACCAACACATGCTAAAACTACATACCAACACAGATTAAAACCATATACAAGCACACCAACACATGCTAAAACTACATACCAACACATGCTAAAACTACACACCAACACAGATTAGAACCCTATACAAGCACACCAACACATACTAAAACTACATACCAACACATGCTAAAACTACACACCAACACAGATTAAAACCATATACAAGCACACCAACACATGCTAAAACTACATACCAACACATGCTAAAACTACATACCAACACAGATTAAAACCATATACAAGCACACCAACACATACTAAAACTACATACCAACACATGCTAAAACTACATACCAACACAGATTAAAACCATATACAAACACACCAACACATACTAAAACTACATACCAACACATATTAAAACTACATACCAACACATGCTAAAACTACATACCAACACATGCTAAAACTACATACCAACACATGCTAAAACTACATACCATCATACCAACACATGCTAAAACTACATACCATCATACCAACACATGCTAAAACTACATACCATCATACCAACACATGCTAAAACTACATACCATCATACCATCACATGCTAAAACTACATACCAGCAATTCTCTGCCTTGCAATGTCAAACCTGAAGAACAACAAAAGAATGCAGTGTATGTCAGCTGCTAAAGGTCAGCCCAGTGGCAACAATTGCCATCAGAAATGAAGATACTTCATGTACTAAGCAGAGCCTATGTAAGGTGAGGTGGCCAGTTCCCTTCCTTGCATTTTTACCCCCCACCTCCCAACTCATTAACATCAGGTACCTATTTACAGCTGGGTTGACTGAAGTAGTGGTCATACCAGACATGAACCACGCCCCAGATTTTTTCTGTCCGTCCATGATTTACAACACTGACACGCTGTGATCCCAGTCTAGCAAGTCAGCTCACTGTCGACTATGCTACACTCTCCACTGTCACAAAAGTACATCAGTACATCAATGAAACACATCAGTATATTAACAGAGGACACAATTAAATCAATGGGACAGTACATCAATGAAACACATCAGTATATTAACAGAGGACATAATTAAATCAATGGGACAGAACATCAATGAAACACATCAGTATATTAACAGAGGACATAATTAAATCAACGGGACAGTACATCAATGAAACACATCAGAACAGATTGATTGATACTAGCTCCTAGTTTTGCTAGTCTGTCTGCAGGTTGGCTGGTGAATTTACTTTAACCATGCTAGATCCTAGTTTTGCTAGTCTGTCTGCAGGTTGGCTGGTGAATTTACTTTAACCATGTGTAGCAGTGAACAAGGTCTTGCTCTATCAAATCAACACACCTAAGACTGCTCTCCAACTAACACAAGAAACAAAACTCCACTAAACAAATTCTTTAATTCTCACTAACTATTCCTAACTCACACTCACTCTTATGCAGGGATACCTAACCTAAATAATCCCTTCTACACCTGAACTACTGTCAATAGTCACCTTTCCCGTGCTCCACGCGGATCAGAATTTTGGCCGGAACAGCGTTGCTTTGTACTTCGCGTTGTCAGCGCAACCCAGGGGGATCGCCCTTTGGTCTTGTTTGTTCGTCTCTTGACAGGAAAAGCACGACTCAGCAGCCGCAGGTATGACATTTGATCTGTGTTTCCCGGAGCCAACTGACCCTGTGATAAAGCGCCGCGGGTCAGCTCACGTCTCCGAGGACAAGGATCGCTCACCCCACAAGCGATTATGGCCAACTGGTCACACTTCAGCCTAAACGTGAAGACACTCGCCGATGTAGACTGGTCCAGTCAGTTCGAGGTGTCGGAGCTTGCAACCCTCGAGTAAATACGGCAGCCCTGGCTGGAATCGGGTAGCTCGTGCTGGTGAACTCTCTTCAAGTACGGCGCTTAACTGCCGCTTCTGTAATTCTCACTTCACACAAATTCAGGTAGAACTACTGCAGATCATAATGTACCTGCTGCCAATGGGTAACGTTCGTTCAAGCAGCTCCTAGTGGGGTGACGTTCGTTTTCCAGTCTGCCCAAATCAGATAGTCTCACGCTCTGCGTTCTCCAACAGTGTATCGCAGAAACGTTACAGGAAGCCGGCCAACCAACCAACCTAAAACACGACCAACCTCCAACCCCTGGCCTGCCAGGCTTTTTATAAGCCGGACTCTTCCTCAGTCGGGGCTACTTGCAAGATGGCGTCGCTATTCTTACGCCATCCGTCACGGAACCCGCTGACTGAGTGGTCAGGTCCCGGTGGGAAGTCCGTGGGGAGAAGATTTGTCTCCCCAGACTAAATCTGTCACACATGCTAGCTCCTAGTTTTGCTAGTCTGTCTGGTGAATTTACTTTAACCATGCTTGCTCCTAGTTTTGCTAGTCTGTCTGCAGGTTGGCTGGTGAATTTACTTTAACCATGCTTGCTCCTAGTTTTGCTAGTCTCCAGGTTGGCTGGTGAATTTACTTTAACCATGCTTGCTCCTAGTTTTGCTAGTCTCCAGGTTGGCTGGTGAATTTACTTTAACCATGCTAGCTCCTAGTTTTGCTAGTCTGCGTTCACATTGCCTGATCTGTCTACCTGTCCCAGAATCCACTGGAGGGTGACTGATGCTGTGTGTATCTCATCAATCATCCCAGTCAGCTTTGAATTGTAACTTCTTTGTTGTTAGCTTGTAGGTATGTTTCTAGTAATTGTAGCGCTATTCTTGAGTCAGTAAAGACTAGAAGATTGCATAGTTTTTTTTATGTCCTTGCTGGAGCTTTTTGATTATTACCTGGTCAGCGATTGCTGTGATGTCTGCATGATTAAAATGCATCACCATTTTGGTACTTTGTTAACACTTCAAGTCTGGCAATCATAGTGGCCTTAAAAGCAGAGCCCTCTGTATATGTCATAGTGTTTACAAGGTTTCCATCTTTAGAATTATTAGCTCGGTTTCTCTTGTCATTGTACCTTCCAAATCTAGGGTACTTACTATATGTGGTTTTAACTCATTTCCTGGGTAAAAGATTGGGCATTTTTATTGTTATTTCCAATATCTGTGGATCATAATGATGAAGGGGGCGGGGCTCAGTGGTCTCGAGGTAAGGTGTCTGCCTCAGGTGCCGGAAGTCGCGGGTTCGAATCACAGTGGAGTCAGGGATTTTTTCACGTGGATCTTTTGACACAAATTCCCCTGATCTCTTGGTAGTGAGATCGGACTCCTATGTTCAGTGCCGAGCATGCTTGGCAGTTAGAAATGGAAAAAAATAGGCTTATGCCGTGTGGACAGTCTTTTCTCTTGCTGCGTCTGCTGAAATGAGTGAACTGTGTGATGATTTGAATTTAAGTGAGGAAGAAACTGCGCCTTTTGTCAACCTCACTCTCTGGTCCTGAGGTACCTTTGACCAGTGGCAAGATATTTATCGAGACGACAGCATAGGATACAGATTTTTTCTCAGGGTTTAACCCCAAAGCCTTTCCCGTAAACAGGTATCCCGCAAGGCAGCGGAGGGGGGATGACATCTAACGTTGTGTGTCGCGCCTTTTCCATAACCACAACAGGTCGTAGGGACATCACCCAGCGTGTGAGTGAGTCTGGCATCTCTCCCAGGCTGTGTTCAGTTCATTATAGTAGTGTATAACTTTCTCGCAGGGCAATTTCGTGAAGTTCAGCCGCGTGAACTAGGCTGTGAAATACGACACAGGTTTAAGCATGGTGCCATTCATATAGCCGATGTCCAAACCAGGATAATCGGACGGAAGAAATCACAAAAAATTAAGGAATTAACCAATCCAAACGGAAAACAATACCATGTTTCCGTGAACACAAGTGTAAGTTGTCGACTAATGTGAATTCCAGACAAATCCGTGGTCTGGCGGCATCCATAATGAACCAAAACAGTAGAGCAATGTATACCCGAACCCAGTTATAACACTATCTTTGTTGCACACCAACACATATGTGTATATATATATATATATATATATATATATAAAAACTATATTGCTTATGAATGGTTTTTATACAAAACATAAATATAAAGTAACAGCTGACAGTAGATGAAGACCTGAATAGAAGATATCTAGGGAAGATAAAGACAGCTGACGGTAGATGAAGACATGATTATAGAAGATATCTAGGGAAGATAAAGACAGCTGACGGTAGATGAAGACATGATTATAGAAGATATCTAGGGAAGATAAAGACAGCTGACGGTAGATGAAGACATGATTATAGAAGATATCTAGGGAAGATAAAGACAGCTGACGGTAGATGAAGACATGATTATAGAAGATATCTAGGGAAGATAAAGACAGCTGACAGTAGATGAAGACATGATTATAGAAGATATCTAGGGAAGATAAAGACAGCTGACGGTAGATGAAGACATGATTATAGAAGATATCTAGGGAAGATAAAGACAGCTGACAGTAGATGAAGACATGATTTTAGAAGACATCTGAGGAAAGATAAAAATAAATAACTGACCGTCCTCCAACTGGCAACTCCAGGGCTATCAAATGAAGCTTCTGTATGACATCTGCAGTCAAGTGAAGCTGAACATATGATAAAACAGTCAAGTGAAGCTGAATATTGATAAAACAGTCAAGTGAAGCTGTACATATGATAAAACAGTCAAGTGAAGCTGAACATATGATAAAACAGTCAAGTGAAGCTGTACATAAGATGAAATAGTCAAGTGAAGCTGTACACAAGATGAAATAGTCAAGCTGTACACATAGGTACAACAGTCACATGGTTACAGCAGTTAAGTGCATTGATGGTGACATATTCCTTCCTTATTATTTGTGCTGATAGTTCAAATGGTGTTTAATGGGCTGGACAAGATGTATAACATGCTCCTACAACTATCTATTGTAATATTTTCCATGATATGCAGTCTAAATGTAAAACATGCACCTTAACACATACACATCTACAAACACAACTGAGTTTTACTACAAACACAGTTTTATTACAAACACAACTAAGAGTTTTACTACAAACACAGCACAGTTTGATTCGTCATTTTTCATACCTGAAATGGGTCAATAAGTACTGGCGACTTAAGAGGTTCCTCTGTCAGAAACTCTCCCAAATAATTCATCAGTCTCTGAGCTTCTACAGCTCTGGCCCGAGGTGTGTTTTTTCCCTCTAACTGATCTCCCAGATGAACAACTTTTGTTGCCACATATGAAATCCTCTCATCCAAAGTCTGGAAGTCCGTGTACAGAGACTGAAATGGAAGCAAGGATCAAATAAAGATTTCCACTGTCACTTGATTATATCTTAAAGTTACTTAGTCAACATTCTAGATAACACTGCCAGTCGTGTTGACTTGTCACCTATTCACCATTCTAGATATTTTTTTGGGGGTAATGCATGTGTGTATGTGGGGAGGGGAGACATGATGAAGTGGACAGTTACATGGGCAGTCCAAAAAAGAAACAGAACTTTGTACCAACAAATGGTTTATTTTAGTTACAATTTATTCAAAGTTGTCTCCTTCAAAATAGTTTACTCCACTGGTGGTTGATACTGTTCTCAACAAATTTCCACATTTTTAAATTTGCCCTGGAACTCATTTTCTGAGATAGTGTGCATGTCTCGAAAAGAATTTTTTGGGATCTAATCTATGGTCTGAAATCTGAGACCTTTAAAGGTGGATTTCAACTTTAGCAACGATAAAGTCTGCAGGGGTCAAACCCAGAGGATAGGGTGCTTGTGGGACAACATCCATCTCATGCTTTGCCAAAATGTCATGAATACTCTGGGGCATGTGTCCAGGTGCAGCATCCAGGTTTTGTTTGTCCATGCTTCAGGCCTCTTTATTCATACTGCCTCTATCAAACGCCCCATAACATCCTAGTAATACTCTTTATTGATCGTCTGACCGAGGAACAAACTCACGATGAACGGTGCACCTCCAATCAAAAAACACGATCAACAGAACCTTCACATTTGGCAGGCTTTGTTGGTAGGTGTTTCAACCCAGTGACGACTGCCTTTTCAGGATTTCGTAAAAGTGTTCACGCACATCGAAGATTACGATTGTGGCTTAAAAACCCGATTTCTTTTTGGACGGCCCTCATATATCCACACAATAAGCCACTACATATATCCACACAAGAAACCACACATATACCCCCACACAAGAAACTACACATATACCCCCACACAAGAAACCACACATATACCCCCACACAAGAAGCCACAGATATACCCACACAAGAAGCCACACATATACCCCCACACAAGAAACCACACATACACCCCCACACGAAACCACACATATACCCACACAAGAAGCCACACATATATCCACACAAGAAGGCACACATATATCCACACAAGAAGCCACACATATATCCACACAAGAAGGCACACATATATCCACACAAGAAACCACACATATATCCACACAAGAAACCACACATATATCCACACAAGAAGCCACATATATACCCACACAAGAAGCCACACATATATCCACACAATAAGCCACTACATATATCCACACAATCAGCCCCACGTATATCAACACAATAAGCCACTACATATATCCACACAATCAGCCCCACGTATATCAACACAATAAGCCACTACATATTTCCACACAATAAGCCACTACATGTACCCACACAAGAAACCACACATATACCCACACAAGAAGCCACACATATGACCCACATCAGCAATTTCAGCAGATCAATGCCCAAAATGTAGAATAGTCAATGATCTAGAGAGTCTACCATTTGCACAGACGATTTCATGGGATAATTTGAGTGTCAATCATGAACAACATCAAATGAACTATGATACCAATTGTGAGTTATCATGTTTCTGTGTCAGTTTTGCTAGCTCAACCTATGGCAAGTGTGCAAACCTGGTTTTTTTTCTCCAATTCAGCAACTCGATTCCAGTGTCGCTTTTCCTCATCTCTACATTCGTTTTCCAGGCAACCAATCTTTTTATGTATCTGTAAGTAGTCATTGAGCAAGATATTAACATATTCTGTAACTGATATTGTCTAAGCTAGTAAAACAAGACATAACTTCCTTAACGTTGTTTTACTGGTTTATAAGACTGCACAGTCTGTATGCAACCAGTTTCTTCTACTCCACCTGCTCTAAAAATAACTATGTGCATTTAAATCTATTTTTGAATGCATTAACTGACCCCACCCCAAATATCTCCTGTGGCAATGCATTCCAAGTATTCACCACTCTCTGACTACAAAAATATTTTCTAATATCTAATCTGGATCTTTCTTTAATTAATTTGTAGCTGTGCCCTCTTGTTCTTGTAGCTGGCTAAACTTTGAAAAACTTGTTATAGTCTAATTTATCCAGTCCCTTGATTAACTTATAAACCTGTATTAAATCAACTCGAATTCTTCTCTTTTCTAGACACTGTAGGCTGATCTTTCCCCATAACTATAATTCAGGAATCCCAATATCGGTTTTGTCACTCTTCTTTGTATCCTTTCCAGCATGTTTATATCTATTCCAATAAGAACTCCACACTTAAACACAGTACTCCAATCTAGGTCTAACTAATGCTTTATACAGTTTGACTATCACTTCCTTACTATGTTTTGTTTATCATATTTAGTATTGTATTTGGCTTTTTCACTGCTACCTGGACTTGCTCACTCACTTTACCTGTATGATCTATTATAACCCATAGGTCCGTTTTCCATCTTTCTAATAGTCTCACTAAAAAGTTGCCAGATAGACATCGACACCTGGGAATGTCTTGCGAAAAACAGATCTGACTGGAGAAGCGCAGTCAAATCGGGTGTAGCTGCTGGTGAAGATGACCATGTTGTGAAAGCCCAGAACAGACGCGAGACGCGGAAATCCCGAGCAGCGGGAACACCATCCCCTTCTACAAACCTAGTGTGCCCGATATGTAGCAGATGTTTTCGTGCTCGCATTGGCCTGTTCAGCCACATGCGCACCCACACCCAACAGGAAAATCTGTGACAAGGATGATGTCGGCGGTCCTCATCGACAACGATGGACAGCTATTATAATAGTATTCTCTCCAATCTTGCATTTATATTCCATATTGGATTTACCCATGTGGATGACTGTATATTTATCTACATTTGCCATCTGCCAGCTTTCAGACCATTCATGAATTTTATCTAAATCCGACATCAATATATTCACTTCTGCTTTAGATGAGACTGTTCTGCATAGTTTTGTATTATCAGCGAATTATGCAATCATGGATCTGATATCATTATCCAAGTAATGTATACATATAATTAGAATCCCGGTATTCAAACAGGCTTGTTAATGTCTGTTGCCATCTAGCCAAAGACTTCGGCTATACGTAGTAGGTATTTTTATTAGATATTACTTCCTGCGGCTTACTAGGCCTGGAGGAAGATACAAATAATTTGGATAGATTAATAACAATATTTTTTAAATTTTGTCTGGGCAGCAGCCATTAAGCAGGTGGAGCCTTATAGGTGTAGCTGCAGAGCCCACCGGCGAGTGGTATACACTCTGGGCTGCACCAATCCATCCCCACTTCATGTGTTAAATGCAGTCTTGTCTCGTTCTTTACTTTTTGTTCTCTATCAGTTATCCCCATGGATGATGGAGATATGCGAGCATGAGTCAGCTCTGACTGCCTCATTTTGAAGTATCAGATCTGACTCCACGCTACAGCAGAACCCAGTAGATGATGTACTATATAGTGAGGTTATTATTCTATTAAAAACCTTACCACTAACCCATCTGTACAAGTGTGTCTGCTATTGGACATGATACCTGCACCCTCAGTGGTTGGAAAGGAACCAGAAATGTACTGCGCAGCACTGGAGAGAGGAGGCAAATTGCACCACATTCTTGTGTCTGGATTATCATAAAGGCACAGTGGCTCAGGACGTGACGATCCCTTTGCCTTAAACTTGAGCCTCAGAGGAGTTCAGCATAACCAGCAGGCATTGGTGGCGGGGAATGAGCGCAGTGAACCCTATCTTGGCTACAGTATCTTGGGGCGAAGCATAGTCGTTAACTTATGTCCTACACTGATGTGACAGCCCCTTTCTGGCTCCAGATCTGGGTGGGTTGAAAATCCACAGACATACCAGCAACAGGACACCAGCACAACAAAATAGAATAAAAAACGAGCTCGGACGACGCCTCGGTTATCAAGGTCGGCGACAGGCGGTGGGAGACCAGGCTGCTCTATACGAAAAATGGACTACTGGAAAACACCACAGACATCATACTCTCAAGTACACTAGAACAAGAAAACCTTGGAGGAAGAACCAGCATAACCAAGACTACCATAAACACAAACCTTGGAGGAAGAACCAGCATAGCCAAGACTACCATAAACGCAAATCTTGGAGAAGAACCAGCATAGCCAAGACTACCATAAATGCAAACCTTGGAGGAAGAACCAGCATAACCAACACTACCATTAATGCAAACCTCCCCTCAACATTCTTAAATTAAACATCTGAGGCATACAAAATAAAAAACTTGGCACTTGCCAAATTATTTGACACCCACACGATACGTGTGGCTCTCCTTCAGGAAACTAGACATAAAGACAGTGAACTACATTTGTCAGGATACACCAGCTGGTGGCATAGTTACATATATACGAAATGACATCCAGGGGTATGTCACACAGCTAACATCCAGGGGTATGTCACACAGATAACATCCAGGGGTATGTCACACAGCTAACATCCAGGGGTATGTCACACAGCTAACATCCAGGGGTATGTCACACAGCTAACATCCAGGGGTATGTTACACAGCTAACATCCAGGGGTATGTCACACAGCTAACAGCCCATCCCACATATGTACAAAAAGCAACCATCTGGTATACTGGAGGAAAATACACAATTTATAACATATACAGCCCACCTCAGACAACATGTAATCTATTAGAACTACATGAGACACAGTAAAACAAAATTCTACTTGCTGGTGACTTCTACGGGAGACACAGTACCACAAAACTCTACTTGCTAGTGAGTTCAACGGGAGACACAGTACCACAAAACTCTACTTGCTGGTGACTTCAACGGGAGACACAGTACCACAAAACTCTACTTGCTGGTGACTTCAACGGGAGACACAGTACCACAAAACTCTACTTGCTAGTGAGTTCAACGGGAGACACAGTACCACAAAACTCTACTTGCTGGTGACTTCTACGGGAGACACAGTAAAACAAAATTCTACTTGCTGGTGACTTCTACGGGAGACACAGTACCACAAAACTCTACTTGCTGGTGACTTCAACGGGAGACACAGTAAAACAAAATTCTACTTGCTGGTGACTTCTACGGGAGACACAGTAAAACAAAATTCTACTTGCTGGTGACTTCTACGGGAGACACAGTACCACAAAACTCTACTTGCTAGTGACTTGAACGGGAGACACAGTACCACAAAACTCTACTTGCTAGTAGCTTCAACGGGAGACACAGTACCACAAAACTCTACTTGCTAGTAGCTTCAACGGGAGACACAGTACCACAAAACTCTACTTGCTAGTGACTTCAACGGGAGACACAGTACCACAAAACTCTACTTGCTAGTAGCTTCAACGGGAGACACAGTACCACAAAACTCTACTTGCTAGTGACTTCAACGGGAGACACAGTACCACAAAACTCTACTTGCTAGTGACTTCAATGGACACTCCCCCCGTTGGGCTTACCAAGATCGCAACAAGACAGGAACATTTTTAGAAGAGCGCTCTGAAACAACCAACCTGTCAGTCATACAGGATGAAAGATCTGCGCCAACACTCCTGCTTAGGACCCACCTATCACTTAATCGACCTGACCTGACTATTTGTTCATTTGACCTAACAGACTTTTCCACCTACAAGTTCTTGAAGACCTTGGGAGAGATCACAGGCCAATCCTCACCACCATAAACATTCCCAGTAAAGCACGCTACAAACAGAAAAATTGCTGGGCCTTCGGTAAAGCTGACTGGAGACTATTCTTCTTCTTCTTCGTTCGTTCTCAATCTCCCACTACCAAACCATGAAAGGGTAAGTAGCAGAATGTAGTCCAGAGAACGGAATGCGTTGTGTTGTAGTTTACAGCTTGGCTGCGATATTTGCACCTTTCGGTCCAACACATCCGACTTCAGCAAGCATTTTTTGAGTACCGGGTTAGCATTGCCTCTTCGATCCCTTCTCCTTAGCCAGTCTGCCCTGCTGCAGCCTGTTGACCAGGATCACCGCGTGGAGGTGTAGAAGGGTCTTGGCAGCTATGGTTCGCTGGCCCTGACGCTAGCATCATGCTTTCATTGCAGCTCAGCATCTTGATGCCTGAAGACTATTCAATAAATCATCCCGACTACCTGTTTGGTAATATCAACAGCAGCAGTGTAGAAACAATCAATAATGATTTGACAAGAGCTATTCTGAATGCAGCATCACAAAGCATCCCAATGGGCAGTAGGAAGTCGTACAAACCATTCTATACCAAAGAAATGCAAGCTGTTATATCTGAAAGAAATAAAGCAAGAACAGCATTTGAGAGAGCACCATCACAAGAAGCAAAGATCCTCTACAACAAATTATGTGCAACTGTCATACTCATAGTTAAGAATGCAAAATGGTCATTAACATGTGTGAAACTTGACCTAAAGCACAATGGGAAGAGAGCTTGGACATTGATTGACAAATGGTCATTAACATGTGTGAAACTTGACCTAAGGAGAAATGGGAAGAGAGCTTGGACATTGATTGACAAATCTCTGGAAACAGAAGGAGAACAAATGCTAAGCCAGTGATAGAAGGCAGAAGAACTATAACCGAAGACCAGAAAAAAGCAGAGCAGGAAAACATTCTGAGTTGGAAAAAGAACATCTAGGACACTTAAAGCATCAAGAGAAAGCACCAGCAGCTAGTGCCTCTATAATTGAAGCTGACTTCAGTATGCAAGAATTTCAACAAGGTCTGAAGAAATTAAAACCTATAAACTCTCCTCGGACATCAGAATCCATAATGAAATGATAACTCACCTGGGCCAGACAGGAACCATAATGAAATGATAACTCACCTGGGCCAGACAGGAACCATAATGAAATGATAACTCACCTGGGCCAGACAGGAACCATAATGAAATGATAACTCACCTGGGCCAGGCAGGATCCATAATGAAATGATAACTCACCTGGGCATATTGGGGAAAGAAACAGTCCTCAACTTAATCAACATGTCTTGGAGAAATGGACAACTGCCAAAAGACTGGAAGAATGCACATGTTATCCAGATAGTGAAAGGCAACAAACCTCCAGATGAACCAAAAAGCTACAGCCCCATCTCATTAACATCATGCCTTGGAAAATTAGCAGAAAGAATGATAAATGCACGCCTGGTTCCTTGAGAGTTCGGAAATCCTTTGCCATGAACAGGCAGGCTTCAGAAAAAGTAGTTGTACAGAAGACCAGCTTTTCAGGTTAACACAGAAAATTCACAATGGGTTCCAAAATAAGAAACACACAGTAGCAATCTTCTTCGACTTACAACAGGCCTATGATCAAGTATGGAGAAAAGGTCTCTTGATGAAGAGGAGTGATGTGGGGATTAGCAGAAAGCTGTACAACTGGATAAAATATTTCCTCATTGACCAAACAATCCAGACAGAGATGAACAATGCAGTCTCCTCTAAAGAAGTCTTAGAGGAAGTCTTACCACAGGGCTCAGCTGAGAGCTGCACTCTTTTTCTCATTTACATAAATGACCTGGCTAGGCACATCAAAGCTGAAAAAGCCATGTCTGCTGATGATCTAGCAATATGGCAGAGCCATGAAAATGTAGAAGTACAGCACAAAGATTAAATGGAGACCTGAGAAAACTGCCTGAGTATTGTCAAATGTGGAAACTGAAGATAAACTGGGAAAATACTGTTTACACTATCTTTACCAAGAGCCACAAAGTAGCCAAGAAAAATATCAGTTTGAGATCAAACAGAAATTGCCCATAGAGGAAAAGCCTACATATCTTGGTGTCACTCTCGACTGACAGCTCAGCCTCAAGAAACATGTACAAAATGTTAAACATAAAGCATTGAGGCAGCTACAGTTATTTAAGAGGCTCGCTGGTACAGCATGGGGATCAGGCAAGGACACTCTGAGGGGCTCGCTGGTACAGCATGGGGATCAGGCAAGGACACTCTGAGGGGCTCGCTGGTACAGCATGGGGATCAGGCAAGGACACTCTGAGGGGCTCGCTGGTACAGCATGGGAATCAGACAAGGACACTCTGAGGGGCTCGCTGGTACAGCATGGGGATAAGACAAGGGCACTCTGAGGGGCTCGCTGGTACAGCATGGGGATAAGACAAGGGCACTCTGAGGGGCTCGCTGGTACAGCATGGGGATAAGACAAGGGCACTCTGAGGGGCTCGCTGGTACAGCATGGGGATCAGACAAGGACACTCTTAGGGGCTCGCTGGTACAGCATAGGGATAAGACAAGGGCACTCTGAGGGGCTCGCTGGTACAGCATGGGGATAAGACAAGGGCACTCTGAGGGGCTCGCTGGTACAGCATGGGGATAAGACAAGGGCACTCTGAGGGGCTCGCTGGTACAGCATAGGGATAAGACAAGGGCACTCTGAGGGGCTTGTATCTTGGATATATACGCTCTGCTTTAGAATACAGCAGTGCACTCCTGACAACATGCTCACAGACTAATGTAGGATCCCTGGACATAGTACAGAACAATGCCCTGTGCCTTATTAGTGGAGCAATGAGGTCAGCACCCACTGCTGCATGTGAAATTCATGCGAATGTGGAACTGCCTGAAATGCGAAGAGATGTGGCCACTGTGGAAGTTTATGAGAGAAGTAAAATGATGAGCAAAGACCACCCCAAAAGAAGTCTTGTAGAAAAATGGCAACAGAAGCAGAGAATAAAACAAAAGTCAGTCCTCCACCATGTCAGTGAGATTAAAGACAGATGTCACGTCCCAGACGTAACCAACAGATAATACAACAAAAAGGGCTGATCCAGTCAGTCTTGTGAGAGCATCACATAGAACGATTGACACCTACCCAGAAGAATGGATACATTTCTATACTGATGGATCTGCTTTTAAGGCCACCATTAAAGCAGGATATGGAATCTACATAGAGTATCCAGACAGAACATCTGATGAGCTGTTTGATGCCTGTGGGGAGATATGTTCAAACTAAGAGGCAGAAATATCAGCATTGGAAGTAGCTCTGTACCACTTGAGGACTGTATTTGATGCTTTCCCATCAAAAGCCCAAAGCATCGTAATCTTTACAGACTCATTATCTGCCCTTCAAGCTCTGGAAGATGGTGGTCACTGCAGGCCTGAACTTACCCAAATATTCCCAGATGCCAACCAACTTCTTACATTCCATTAAGACATAATAGTTATACAATGGATCACTAGTCCCTCAAATACACCTGGCAGTGACAAGGCAGACAGACTGGCTAAGAAGGGATCAAGTCAAGAACAACAATACACAACAACAACCCTACAGACAGTCAAACAACTATTGAGGACTGTGAACAAAGAGGCCTGGCTGAATAGATGGGCAATGGGAAATACTGGGAGAGAAATCTACAAACATATGACCATCCCAAATCCCAAAGACAACATCAACCTCCTTAAAAGGAGACCAAAGCACCATTTTCCGACTTCACACTCAACACATAAAACTTAACAGTCACTTGAACAGAATCCAACCAGAACATACTACAGAGTGCCGGGTGTGCACACATCCTTGTGAAACTGTTAAACATCATCTTTTTGATTGTCTGACGATTGCCGGTATTAGAAAACAGCTTCTTCCTCCACGGCCAGACAAATGGAACACTTTGTACGGAACTAAACAACAGCTTACAAACACTTGTAGATACCACTATATGGCATTGGGCCAAAGGGTAGGAGCCCATAGGCCGCTGGATCAATAATGAACCAAACAGATTAAACCAAGGTGGATAAAAAGCAACATACATCCAGATATAAGCCCCTTTTAATGACTTGTACAAAGAAGAAGAAAGAATAGAATATTTTGATGACCTAAGCACTATTATTGGCAAAGTTAAAGATACAAACAGCCTGTATGTTCTGGGAGATTTCAATGGGAGAATGAAGAACACCACAGGAAGCACATATATGATAGTTTGGCGACAAAACATAAAAGCAACAGGGAGCAAGTTCTTAACCTATGTGCAGAGCATGACTTCATTATCAGTTACACTTTTTATCAACACCATAGAAATCAAATATTCATGTGGTATAGATGAAACAACATAAACCAAGTATCACAAATATACTCGCAAGAAAGAAAGGAGAGAGAGAGAGATTCCAAAGCTATCCCAAATGTTCTAATCGACTCTGACCACATGCCTGTGATGCTTTGGATATATAAACCAACTTGGATACAACATAGGAAGACAAGAGAATGGACATAGAAAAAAAAAATATAACAAAACTCAAAGAAATAGAATTTGCTTAAAAAAAGTTCCATAGAAGAAAAGAAAAAAATGTTATCACAAATGGCAGAAACCGAAAACCAAGGAAGATTATAACGCTTACAGACAAGCAGCAAGAGACAGAAAAAAACCCAGTAAAAACTTGCAAAATATGATTTATGGACAATTGATGGAGAGCAATGTATCGCATCACCTAAAGATTGTTACTGAAGCATCAAGGAAATGAGCATGAAAGGAAAAATGCAATCCATCAATAATTATCAACAATAAGACCAAAGAACCACTCACCAACAGCTAAGACACCAGAAACAGGTGAAGAAAATACTTTAAAATTAAGTAAAGTAACCCATAGCATTACTGCCGTAGAGGTGTGAGGTTTTAGCAATCTCACATTTCAAAGGCTCGGCTATATGAGGGCGGTAGCCATCTCCTCTCCCTCGCCGCTTTTACTTCCCGGACTGAACCGGTACCCATTTAAGGCTGGGTCGACCCAGGAGCCGTTACGGTCTGAAAAAACATTTCCGCCTCAATTGGGGAATGAACCCAGGACCACTCAGATGCGAAGCTAGCGCGCTAACCACTGCGCTACGCAGCTCCCAAAAATACTTTAGCGAGTTGCTAAACCTGGGACAGTATGAACGAGCATAGCACCAGATGGAGAATGAAAGAGCGCAGCAACATTGAAATCAGAAGTTAAAGCGGCCCCGTGAGACAGCAAGAAAAATAAGGCAACTGGCATAGATGGTATCACAACAGAAACGCTACTACACTGGGCTGGCTGACCAGAATATTTAATGCGGCCTGGACGTCGAGAAAGGTATATACAGATTGGCAGCGAGAAATCATCATTCCCATCTGGAAAAATAAAGGCAACAAGCGAGAGTGCGAAACATACAGAGAAAAATCTCTCCTAAGTAACATAGGTAAGATATATACAAAGATACTAGAAAGAAGAGTAAGACCGATACTGGAACCCCAACTTGGAAATAATTAGTTCGGGTTCTGGAAAGGAAAGAGTCGCACAGACGCTATATTGACATTGAGACAAATATGTGAACCGTCTATAGAATGTCATGGCAACAACTCATATTCATAGATCAAGAAAAGGCGTTTGATAGTCAACAGAAGTAAATTATGAGAGATCCTGTCAGATTATGGACTACAAGGCCGTCTCCTTAGTAACATCAAGGCCCTATATCAAGACAGCCAGAGTGCAGTAAGAACAACAGAGTGGTTCCCCATTTCATCAGACAGGGTTGTGTTCTCTCATCACCCCTCTTTGTCACTTATATGTTTAAACTCCTGCATGAGACAAATGCAGAACAGGAAAGTACCAATGAATTGCTCTTCGCAGACGGCCAATGTCTGATCCACTCCAATGAACATAACCTACAATGTCATTTTGACTCACTGTATTGAAAAAAAAAAGAATGACAAGAATACCAAGACATCAAAAACTGACAATGAACAAAGCACACCACACTTGATATTCATGTGAATGTTACAAGAATACCAACACATCAAAAACTGACAATGAACAAAGCACACCACACTTGATATTCATGTGAATGTTACAAGAATACCAACACATCAAAAACTGACAATGAACAAAGCACACCACACTTGATATTCATGTGAATGTTACAAAAAAATTAAGCAAGTTCAAGAATTTATTTGGGAACTGTTTTTACTGAGGATGGCAGACTTCATGGAGAGATAAAGATGAAAGTGCAGAACACAAACGCTTTCATGACTACTAAACATCCCAAGATTTTCCTTCAAGTAAAAAAGCAGACGATAAATAGTATCTTCATCCCAACCCTGTGTTACCAGTGCCAGACATGGGTATTGCATAGGGCACAGGAGCAAAAGTTAGCAATCTGCAAAATGCATTGTCTACAACAAGTCACTAACAACACCAAAGAGGTCAGGTCAGGTCAGGTCATCCCGTAACCGGTGAGGTCGTTGGGGCACACATGAAGACATCCTCACAACTCCACGCCATCCCTCTCTGTCAGATGCCGCTGCCTGTGACTCTTCTGGTCGGAGACTGGTCCATTCTTTTATGTTGTCCTCCCATCTCTTTTTGAGCCGGCCTCTTCGTCGTCTGCCATGCACCTTCCCGTGGAGGATTGTGTTTGCAAAACCATTTGATCTCGATATGTCACCGTACCAAGTGAGTTTCCTTCTTTTGACAGTTGCCAAGAGATCTTCGAAAGGCCCTATTGCCGTTGTAATTCTATTTCGGATTTCCTCGTTTGTAACTCGATCTTTGTACGTGACGTTTAAAAGTTTTCGGAAACATCTCATCTCCAAGGCCTGTATCCTTCGTTGAAGGTCAGCTGTAACTGTCCATGTCTCACACGCATAGATAAATATTGACAGGACCAGTGTACGCATTAATCTGATTTTCGTGCGTAGTGCTAACTGTTTATCTTGCCAGATTTTGTTAAGCCGTGCAAGCGCCGCTATTGTCTGTGCTATTCTGGCCAATACTTCACAATTTGATCCTTCATCACTGACAATCGACCCAAGATATTTAAAATGGTCAACTACTTCGAGTTCCTGACCGGTAGCTTTTATCTTGCTGTTGAAGCCCGTAGCGTTGTTTGTCATTAATTTTGTCTTTCCAGTGTTTATCTCCATACCATAGTCAAGAGCTGTTTCATCGAGCCTTCTGACCCATTCCTGGAGTTCTGCTTCTAAACCCGCCAATATCATCTGAAAAACGAAGGTTGGTAATTGCTCGGCCCCCTATCTTGACAGTACCAACGTGACCTCCAAGTGCCTCACTCATAATTCCTTCAAGGAATATATTGAAAAGAGTTGGAGAGAGTGTACACCCCTGTCTCACACCAACTGATGTGCAAAACCAGTCCCCTCGCCTCCCATTCACAAGAACTGCACTAGACGCCTTGTTATACAGGTGTTCAAGGACCGTTAGAATATTTCCGTTGATATTATACATCCTCATGGTTGCCCAAAGCGCTTTATGCCATACCCTATCAAACGCCTTCTTAAAATCCACAAACACATGACACAGTGTTTGCTGCTGTTCTAGATATTTCTCGCTTAGCAGCCTTAAATTAAATATCTGTTCTGTAGTGCTTCTTCCCTGTCCGAACTCTGCTTGCTCCTCGGCAATAATGTTCTCTGCTTGGGGTTTCAATCGGTCTAGGATTAATCTAAGCATGACCTTGCTAGGGTGGCTAATGAGGCTTATTGTTCTGTAATTTTGGCACAGCTTTAGGTTTTCAGACTTATGTAGAGGTATAACTATTGATTTCGTCCATAAGTCCGGCCAGTTTCCTGTCGCCCATATTTTGTTGCAGATGTGTGTCAGGCCTTCCACCACTACCTCTCCACCTGCTTGTAAGAGCTCTGCTGGTATATTGTCCACGCCGGCCGCCTTCCCTCTTCTCAATGTCTTTACCGCTGCAATTACCTCTTCCTTCGTTATCAGTTGGTTATCCTCTATATTTGTTGGTGTTGGGGGGAATGTTTTCTCAGGTTTGTTTCGCCCTTCATAGTTGTATAGCTCGGAACAGTACTCTGTCCATCTGCCAGTACATCATTTCCCTCAATGAGACACTTGCCGTTTTTATCATGGATCATAAGGTTCCGGCTTTGTTTTGGTGTTACCAGTTCTTTGACCACCTTGTATGCTCCTTTAGCATCATTTCTGTTTCGTCTCTCTTCGATGTTCGTGCATTGCTCACATATCCACACTTCTTTCGCCTCTCTCATCTTTTGTTGTATGGCTTTCTTGACCTCTTTATAACTGCTGACCTCCTCCGGTGGGTGATTGTGTTTTTTCAGTGACCTTCTTTTATCACACAGGTCTAGAATGTCTTTGGTCACCCATGGCTTCTTTTTTGTTTGGTGGCATCCCAGGATCTCTGTTGCTGTATCTATGAGAGCTACTTTAAGAGACTCTGTAACTGTATCCAGTCCCTCTCTGAGAGCCAACAGTGGCACAAATTTCCCTCCGACCCTTGCTTGGAACACTTCGGTGATTTTTGGGTCCACTAGTTTGTCCAGGTCAAACTTTACCCTGGTCACATCCTTCTTTGCGACTCCCTCTAATCGCAGACGCATGATCATCATAACCAGATCGTGGTCACTTCCTATATCAGCTCTGGGGAAACTTCTCGTTTTGCCGGTGTTGATGCTCGATCGGAACCTCCTCTGGACCAGTATATAGTCGATCTGGCTATGCACTTCATTGCTTGGGTTATGCCATGTCCAGCGTCTCAACGACTTGTTTAACCCAAACGTATTTGCCACCAACAGCTGGTTGCATCTTGCAAATTCCAGGAGTCTGAGGCCCCGGTCATTGGTTTCTTTATTTCCGTATGGTCCACATGTTCCCCTCCAGTCGTGGACTGCATCTTGTCCAATTTTTGCATTCCAATCACCCTGGACTGCCAATATGTCTTTTTTGGCGTTTCGTGTATCAGACTTTGAAGTTGATCATAGAATGCCCCTATTTCACAATCTTCGTAGTCTGCAGTGGGTGCGTAGCACTGTATTATGGTAATATTAAATGGTGCTGCCTTTAGCCGTAAGGTGATAAAACGGCAAGATATTGGGCGGCAACCCAATATGCATCTGGCTGTGTCTTTATGCACCAGTATCCCTACTCCGTGTAGATGTTTGTCTTCCCTGCCGCTGAAGTAGAACTTGTGGCCCTCCTCCGTGGTAAACTCTCCAAAGCTTTTCCATCCAGCCTCGCATGTACCAAGGATGTTCCACCGGTAGTTCTTCATCTCGTGTGTTAGCTCATTGATTTTGCCACATGGGTTCAGTGTTCTGACATTCCACGTACCTATTGTGAGCTTGTCTTTCCTCAGTTTGAAGGTTTCACCAGTAGCACACTTATCGCCTCCACCAAAGAGACAGAATCATAAATACGAATATCCGGGAGAAAGTTGGAACAATTCCCTGCCTACGGTACATCGAGCAACAAAGAATGAATTAGTTTGGCCACATTATGAGAATGCAATCAGACCACATTGTTCATGCAACCTTATACAGAAGAACACCAGAAAGAAGGGTGAGAGATAGACAGAAGGAAAAGGTGGATAAATAGCATAAACGAGACATACCATAAAATGGGGGAAAATGTTACTCTGGTCACGAGAGAGGCAAAATACAAATACATTACACGACACCAGGCTACAACCCGGTAGAAAGTGAAACAACAAAAGAAGAAACAATCTTTGATGAAGTACTCTGTCAAAGGCCTTTGCAAAATCAAGATAAAGAACATCCATTGCCTCCCCTCCATCTATCATTTTAAAATCTATCTAATTTTGGACAGCAATTTTGAATGAATAATGTCTTTCCTGGACATTTATCCGATTTCATATAACCTGCTAGAGGGCATGGATGAATTGGTCTTGAAAAACATGAATTCTAAATGTGTAAATTTTAGTTTATTTTCAATGAAGTACTTACCTATTTTTGTTATTTACTCACGTTATGCCTTTGCTGTCAAGTCACATGTCCCATGGAGTCTATTCTTAAAAGTCAGTGAAAAGAGAGGAAATTATGAGGGAAAATATTCCATTTTGTGTCCCTTCAGATAGAGGAGGAGAGAGGGGGGGGGGGGGGGGTGAGAAGGAGAATATACATGAAGGGGAAAATGTTGAGAGTAAATGCGTCACTGGCTCTGAAATATTAGGCGTCACAGAGAATATTTTTATGGTGACCTGGCATTTTGTTGTGCACTGATATATATCATCAAGAGTTCCCAAAATGTTGAAACTTGTTATAAATAAAACGAAATAAAGAGAACATTGAAAGATTGTTGGAAAGAAGATAGAAAAGCACAGCATGCCTACCTGGCTATTCTTGTCTTTCAGATCACGAATCATTTTCTCAAATGCAGTATATAACATTACTGGGTCAAACTCCTCAGGACAGCTACGAGCACTGGCTCCCATAGTCTTCCATGCCAACCGCTCCACAAATTCATGAACACTGAATGGCTCCTGTGGACAGCAGAGTGTCAAATAATTGATAGTAAAGCAGCACTTGGATATGATGTTCACAAGAAACAGCCTAATGTCCAGGCTGACAGCTACAAACAGAAGCAAACAATGATGATATCACAGAGTTATGAGAGGTCTCAATAGCAATGGTTTTACAAGCCAAAAAACCTACTCAAATTCTGCAGTCAAGCCTTTCTTCTCTATGATTATGTTACGAAAAATGTAAGTCAAGGAACTAGTACCCAACAGGTATCACACAACAACCCAAATGGGGGTCAAATGTCACAGCCACCATCTCATGAAGATATAAAATGCAGCTACTAACTTTGGCAGAGTATGCAAAAATAATAAATTAATGATGCAAACAAAGACTTAGATATATAGGGCCTGTGTTCTTAGCATAGTATTGTATGGCTCCAAAGCACGGACCACTTACTCGAAACACAAGAGGAGATACATCTTTCAACTTAGTAGAATATTTGTTGAGTTTGCCTTTATGTTTGTAATCCCCGAGGCGATGTGCGTTGCACTGTGTTTTTATTTTGCGCCTGTCGGCCCAGTGCATCCGACTTCAGCATGCATTTTATGTAAGGGTCTGCTTCCTCCTGCATTTTCTAAGGGTTTGCTTCCCCGGGGTAACGGCCAGTGCTGTGATGAGGATCGAACCCAGCACCTTCGGCTTGTGAGCCGTGCCACTTAACCACTAGGCCACGCCATCCCCTATCTTCGTAGAATATGAAAAATAATGAAAATCAAGTGACATGACAAAAGTACCAGCCCAGAGGTATTGAAGCCAAGCTGCAATCCATCATTGGAATGGACACTCAGTAGTAGAAGACTGAGGTGGCTGGGACATGTGAAAAAAATGGAAAACAGCTGCATACCCAAAAAGATTCTTTTCAGTGAACTACCTGTAGGTAGACCAATGTTAAGATACAAAGATATTTGTAAGACCTCAATAAAAGACTTCAGACTTTCAAAAGTGGGCAGAGATGGCTGAAGATAGAGTTGCATGGAAACAACATTATATAGAAGTATAATGACTTTTGAAGATTTGTTAAAAAAACATGTAGGAAAGTAATCAAAAGAGTGCAAAAGTTAATCTAACCATATATCTGCACTCTCTTAAGTAAAGTCTGCTTGTCTCTGAAATCTGCACTCTCTTAAGTAAAGTCTGCTTGTCTCTGAAATCTGCACTCTCTTAAGTAAAGTCTGCTTGTCTCTGATATCTGCACTCTCTTAAGTAAAGTCTGCTTGTCTCTGATATCTGCACTCTCTTAAGTAAAGTCTGCTTGTCTCTGAAATCTGCACTCTCTTAAGTAAAGTCTGCTTGTCTCTGAAATCTGCACTCTCTTAAGTAAAGTCTGCTTGTCTCTGATATCTGCACTCTCTTAAGTAAAGTCTGCTTGTCTCTGATATCTGCACTCTCTTAAGTAAAGTCTGCTTGTCTCTGATATCTGCAAAATCAGCCATGAAAAGAGCTGTCAAATGAGACTTTTGCCCATTAAAACCATCTGTAAAGATGAAAAAAGCCACATATACAAGATGAGGCTGCCAGACCCATGCACAGCCATCTTTAGCCACTATTTGAAACATGAATGGAAGGTTAGGACAGTCCTTTTCTTTTCAATTCATGTACCACTCTGGTGATGAGGGAAATAGATGGTATGGTGACAAGAGTAGACTGAGACCAGCGCGTTTATGCTGGAAATAGATGTAGCTGAAGGATAAACTGCATGACAAGAGAGCGACCAGCGCGTTTATGCTGGAAATAGATGTAGCCGAAGGATAAACTGCATGACAAGAGAGCGACCAGCATGTTTATGATGGAAACAGATGTAGCTGAAGGAAAAACTGCATGACAAGAGAGCGACCAGCACGTTTATGATGGAAACAGATGTAGCTGAAGGATAAACTGCATGACAAGAGAGCGACCAGCACATTTATGTTTTTGTTAAATTGGTTTGTACCCTTGCTTGATAAGAGCATAGGTATTCTTTCTATCAAAAAAAGGTAACATAAAATAAAAGTCTAAGTGTATACAATATGGTGACTGCCAAGGGGAAGCGCTATCTGGAACTATCTCTCAGTTTTGTCAATTCTCATAGTAGACCAGCAAGGAATAATAATTAGTGATAGTTTTAGTAGACGAGACTTAGACTACACTAGTTTGATTGTATTTTGTTACCTACTTTGTATAAAAATACTTGTTGCACTCTTACTTTCACTTTGTATTGACAGTATAACTTTGATTGAATTGCTGAAGAAATTATATTATAACTTTTGCTTCGTGACAGAATTGTGACAGTTATTAATAACGTATTACTATTAATATTACTGGCTTTGCCCATCTTCGCTTGTGAAGGCAATTGTAAAGAGTATAGCCTGTGTATACAGTTACTATTTATACACTGTATAATACAGTCATCATTCATATAATCATTGTTATTGTTATTTTATTATTATTCAATTTTGATTACGACTTGACTGTTTATTTACAGTCAGGAATCATTTAGTGATTTATTGAACAATTATAAACAGCAACCATTCTTCGTCATTAACAAAATAACAAAACCACAACACATGTACATCCGTGGGCTTGATACAAGAAGATTAGTTGACTTACTTGCTCCACCTCCTCCACCGACATTTTGATGCAAACGTTTAGCAGGGGGCAGACATTAGCGGGATTGCCAGATAATCATTTTGAAAGAAAGCCAAACACGACAGAAAAGAAGCCAATCAGTAGCTAGGTCAATTCAATTTAATTCAACTGCCGTCTCCATAATGAAGGTTGAATGCAATGGGCATCCAACGCTCTCTCTCTCTCTCTCTCTGCCCCTCTTTCTATGTATCTCTCTCTCTATCTCTCGTTATCTATCTCTCGCCACGGTGGTATACACAGATATGCTGCTGCTTGCCCATCGTTTGATGTTTTCCTCCAACGTGTGCCTTCCTAATGCTGGACTGCCTTCAATCTTTATCTCTATCATAGTTTTCACAAGTGTCACTCCTTTCAGTTCAGTTCATTTCAGTTCAGGTACCATCTCTTCATCGAAGGTCGGCTGCAATGGATCTCCATTGTATCTCTTGCCGTAATTGTGCAATCTGAGAGATTTTTTCCAGTCCATCTTCTGAAGTTTTCCACCTCTCGAACGACTGCCTTCCATCCTACCATCTAGTATAGTCTTCAACAAAGAGGTGTGTCTTGTTATATGACCAAAATGACGTAACTGTCTAACACTGATTTCGGTCATTAATTCTCTTTTCTCCCCCAACTTTTCCAATACCTCTACAATTGTTTTCTTCTGTTTCCAAGAAATACAATCCAATCTTCTAAATGCCAACATTTCGAAGGTTTCAATACTCTTAATCAACTTTTTATTCATTGTCCATGTTTCTGCGCCAGAAAGTAGTGACTAGTATACATAACGCCAGACAATTCTCATTTTCAAATCCTGATTTATCTGTTCGAATGTCAGTATGTGTCGCATGTTGTCAAATACCATCTTGGCCATACCTATTCTTTTTTAAAATTTCTTTTTCACAGTTGCCTTCTTCCGTTTTTATATGACCTAAAAAGAAGAAACTGTACATGTTCCAGTAGTTGTTTACATAGTTACAAGGGTCCAACGAGCCAACGGATGGCAAGCCCTGAAAATACAGTACGTAGTGCCCACACATGAGAACCCTGACCGAGATGTTGAGTTCATTGAACGGGGTATGTCCTAAATTCTCAAACAATACAGTTTTAAGACTGTCCATCCAAAATAGTTACCTTTCCAGGATTTCTACTGTGATTTCCACGATTTTCTAGGTCACAGAGTAGGTTGAAAAACAAGGTAGTCTTTCTCTGGCGACACGCCAGTTCAAATATAGTTTGAGGCAATTGAACTCAAGAAAATAAAAGTCATTGATCAAAGCAGGCAGAGTTAGGGTTAGGGTTAGGGTTGTAGCAGTTCCAGCCTGAGCATGAGAGTATAGGGCAGGGGTGATGTGGTTGCTGAGAACAAAGGATCCTGAATGCGTGCCAAGGTCACTCTGTCTGGTCACTACGCAAAGGTCACTCACCGTCTCAACAAACAAAATCGGAGTTGGGGAAAAAATGTAGAGGTAGAAATTGTCCACTGGCGTTCCGATTTAGGTAGTGGGGGGGGGGGGGGTGAGGGGGGGGGTGAGTGACAGACGGGAGGGCAGCGGAGCTTGCTGTGGTACATGAGTGACAGGCGTTCAGAGTAATTCGTTCCAATACCGACTGAATAGAGCCATCCCACAGAGATCCTTTGGATAGCGCTGATACTGCTTGAGAGTATATAACACTAGACAAAGTTTAGCTCAAAGAGGCTGGCATGGAGAGGGGACGAGTGAATGTAGTCTGGTTTAGCTCACCGACTTAGATAGAGGAGCGATTGATAGACTGTTGTACGAATGTTGGAGATAGTACAGGATCGCTCTAACAGCATACGCCATTGAGTCGGAGCCAGTCGCTCAAATAGGTGTGTGTGAACGTTTTGTATTAATAGATAATCTGAACGTGTGTTGTACGCAGGACACCTTGTGAACGAGGTATGTCCTGAGGAGTTAAGCGAGGTGTAGATCGACTAGGTGAGATCTAGATGTGTGTGTGATGTGTGTACGGCAATAGAACTGGGTTTTGATAGTTGGGAATTCCATCAATAGCTACTGCTTAAAATTTCCGCTTTATTTAATAATTATATTAACATATATAATATAGGAATTTTTAGTTAAGATGATATGTATTGTATTGTGTTTGTAATTTCACTACTCATTTTTCTGGTATTCGTCTTCTTCTTCTTCGTTCGTTCTCAATCTCCCACTACCAAACCATGAAAGGGTAAGTAGCAGAATGTAGTCCAGAGAACGGAATGCGTTGTCTCGTAGTTTACAGCTTGGCTGCGATATTTGCACCTTTCGGTCCAACACTCCGACTTCAGCAAGTATTTTTTTAGTACTGGGTTAGCATTCCCTGTTCGATCCCTTCTCCTTAGTCAGTATGCCCTGTTGCAGCCTGTTATCCAGGATCACCACGTGGAGGTGTATAAGGGTCTTGGCAGCTATGGTTCGCTGGCCCTGACGCTAGCAGTCAGCTATGGGTAGCTGACCACTGCAGCTCTTGTGCTGCTCAGCATCTTGATCCCAAGTTTTCTGGTATGAGTATTATATAATAAATATGTCATCTGCTGTGTGCAGTCATGAATGTTGTGGTTGAGTGTGGTAACGTTTAAGTGAGAAAAACCCTAGGGCAAACAGTGCGATCTGCTACAGAGAGAGTTAGAGTTAGAGTTATGGTTAGGGTTAGGGTTAGGGTTAGAGTTAGGGTTAGGATTAGGATTAGGATTAGGGTTAGTGTTAGGGTTAGGGTTAGGGTTAGAGTTAGGGTTAAGGTTATTGTTAGGGTTAGTGTTAGGGTTAGGGTTAGGGTTAGAGTTAGGGTTAGGGTTAGTGTAAGATTAGGGTTAGGGTTAGCGTTATGGTTATAGTTAGGTTTAGGGTTAGGGTTAGTGTTAGGGTTAGGGTTAGGGTTACTGTTAGGGTTAATTTTAGGGTTAGTGTTAGGGTTAGGGTTAGGTTTAGTTTTAGGGTTAGGGTTAGTGTTAGGGTTAGGGTTAGGGCTAGGGTTAGGGTTATGGTTAGGGCTAGGGTTAGGGCTAGGTTTAGGGCTAGGGCTAGGCTAGGGTTAGGGTTAGGGTTAGGGCTAGGGTTAGGGCTAGGGCTAGGCTTATTGTTAGGGCTAGGGTTAGGGTTAGGGTTAGGGCTAGGGTTAGGCTTATGGATAGGGTTAGGGCTAGGGTGTGGGTTATGGTTAACGCTAGGGCTAGGGTTAGGGTTAGGGTTTAGGGGTTGTGATTTAGGGTTCAGGGCTTAGGGTTTAGGGTTAGGGTTAGTGTAAGATTAGGGTTAGGGTTAGCGTTATGGTTAGAGTTAGGTTTAGGGTTAGGGTTAGTGTTAGGGTTAGGGTTAGGGTTACTGTTAGGTTTAATTTTAGTGTTAGTGTTAGGGTTAGGGTTAGGGTTAGTTTTAGGGTTAGTGTTAGGGTTAGGGTTAGGGTTAGGGCTAGGATTAGGGTTATGGTTAGGGCTAGGGTTAGGGCTACGGTTAGGGCTAGGTTTAGGGCTAGGGCTAGGCTAGGGTTAGGGCTAGGGTTAGGGCTAGGGCTAGGCTTATTGTTAGGGCTAGGGTTAGGGTTAGGGCTAGGCTTAGGGATAGGGTTAGGGCTAGGGTGTGGGTTATGGTTAACGCTAGGGCTAGGGTTAGGGTTTAGGGGTTGTGATTTAGGGTTCAGGGCTTAGGGTTTAGGGTTAAAGCTTAGGGTTTAGGGTTGGGGTTAGGGTTTAGGGTTGAGGGTTTATAATTCAGGGTTTATTATTAGGGTTAGGGTTTAGCGTTTAGGTTTTTACGGTTAGAGTTAAGGTTAGGGTTTAGATTTTAGTGTTAGGGTTCGGGTTAGAGTTAGATTTAGGGTCAGGGTCATGGTTAGCGTTAGGGTCAGGATCAGGGCTAGAGTTAGGTTTAGGGTCAGTGTTAGGGTTGGGTTTAGGGGTTAGGGGGTAATGGTTTTGGGGGTTTTGGGTTTGTGGTTTAGGGTTTGAGTTATGGTTAGGGTTAGGGTTAGTGTGTCAGGTTCAGGTAAAACATATTGATCAGATTATGTTAGTCAGGGTCAAGCAAAACATACTGATCAGGTTACGTTAGTCAGGTCAGGTAAAACATACCGATCAGATTATGTTGCTCAGGGTCTGGTGAAACATACATATTAGACTATATTACTCATGGGAAACATACTGATCAAGGCCCACATATCACTTCAAAGCAGTTTTCCCCGAAAACAGGTTTCATGGAAATCTGGCAAATGAGGTGGTGATCGGTACTGAGATCCCCATAGTGATGAGCTTACTGTGGAGCCTCATATTGCACTACAGCCATGAGGAACTCCAATTGACCCATCTGTAAATGAATGTCTATCCTACTGCTATGGAAGGAAATGCAGCGAGGAAGGGAACTGGCCGCCCCACCTAGTACAAAGCTGAAGTCTTTTACAATGAAGTCTCTTAACATTTCATCGCTGACAGCAGAGTCTGCTACAGGTCAACCCGTAGACATTAGACAATCAGGAAACAAATCATCGATTGTCTGATTGAATGTTTCAGGAGTAATTTTTAAAAATCTTTTTTTAAACTGTCAAACGGCATTTTTCCTGTTCCTGAGGTATCGAAGGGTTTCTTAAAGGCTGAGGACTACAGGCCGCTTCGTCACTGCTGTCGACACGTCGTGTGCTGGCTATGTTTGTTTATTTCACCCCTGACAGAAAAACAACATTTGCCTATCGGGGATTCGATCCGCTGCCCTCTTTGTTGGCAGGCAGGCACCGAAAGCATTCGGCCCTGCGCTCTACTTCAGGAGTCATTATAAGTTTTAAAAGGACATCCAGAAATTGAGGATTTAAAGAAAAAAACACAGCGTGGTTCACTAGATAGCGCCTCAATAGATCAACTATATTTACATTACCACTTATTATAGAATCATGAAATTGAGTTTAAACGGTACATTAGTTCATTTAAATATAAAACCAACCAGAATAAATGCTGGAAATATTATCCCCTGACATCCATGCATACTTGAACATGGTGCTCCATATTTCTTAGGGTCTTCTCCGCATGCTCTCATCAATAGTCAGGATTGATGCACTAATGTTGCTTTTTAAGTCTCCTATTCTGTGAAGCATATTGGTGTTAGCATGAAATATCCATGTTAGAAATAACCTGGTGAACCAGGTGGCCATAGTCCTATGGAGATCAGTCCATTATCGAAGAAGGATGAAAATTCCCTCATACTCACACAGGATGTGGGGCCTGTTGTTCCATCCTGTTGAAAGCAGCCCATTGTCACATTGGAGTCTGTAGATTGTTCCACAAGTTGTATGAAAATCTGGAGACCAAGATTCTGAGCAGGGCATAAGTTGTAGCAGGCAGTGACAGAAAGCTTCTTCCATTCTACAGACAGGGCATAAGTTGTAGCAGGCAGTGACAGAAAGCTTCTTCCATTCTACAGACATGGCCAAACCACCGTAGTTGGGATTGCTCCACTCGTGTCTGCAGGGGTTGAACTCCGAGATTGTGAAAAGATTACAAAACTACAATCCATGACCGACAGAAGAGACTGCAGAGCCCAGCAGCAAGCAGAAAAACTCAGAAGACTGACTGACCATTCAATGCACCAGAGACTAAACAATTTTGGAAATGGGAAACTAAAGCGGAGAAACTTTGCAGAAATAGCCAAAGCAAAGATGAATGAAGACCATATTAACGCACTAACAACACCAAAGCCCATCCCTACTGTATGAAAACCTACCTGGAGGAAGCATATATTTCCAGAGGATTAAGAAAATATACCAGGTATTAGAAACAAAAACAGACAGATGAAAAAGAAAGAAGAGATACAACCCTGAGGTACATAACGGAAAACTACCCAAGCCTGGACTGGACCCATGCATACACCGACGGTTCTGTAACAAACACAACACAGAACGGAGGGGCAGGAGCATTCCTGAGCCTACAAAATGGCAGAAAAATAACACTGTCAGTGGCAACTGGAAAATACACAAACAATTTCAGATCGGAGGCAGAGGCACTGAGGGCTGCAGTAGAAGAAATGGTGACAGGTAAAAGGAATGAAAGCCATATAGTCCTGCTCACAGATGCTCTGGCCTTAGTCACAGCACTGAAAAGCCAGAAAAATACTGAACTTAATGATTTAAGAGCAGTACTCTGTCAACTATGCCAGCAGTCCGCGCCAAAAAGAGTAGTGGTACAATGGGTTCCATCCCACTGTAACATCCAAGGCAACGAGGAGGCAGACAGACTGGCAAAAGAAGGCGCAAGACTACCACAACCAGATACTTGTGTGACATACGAAGAATCAAAAAGGCTTATTAGAGCTAGATACATGACCAAATGGGAAACCGAACATACTGGCTACACAAAAAACAGTGCCTATTACCAGTTGAACAGAAGAGAGCAGGTCGTGGTCTTCAGACTTCACACTGGCCACAATAGACTGAAGTACACCTATTCTTCTTCTTCTTCTTCTTCTTCGTACGCAGTCAGACATCAGCCATTATTTTTTCGAAAAAAGCAGCGATTATCCTGAGGCTGTCGACACTGCCATAGAGCTTGTCTAGCGTTGCCACTGGTGATGGCCACATCTGCTCTCTCTGATCCTTATTGTCGGGCAGTTTTGCAGCAAATGCTCAGCGGTCATTTTCCCAGTACCACACGGGCATTCGTCAGTGCCACCTATCTTCAATTTGTTGAATAGGTGGTACCTCAGTCTATTGTGGCCAGTGCGAAGTCTGAAGACCACGACCTGCTCTCTTTTGTTCAACTGGTAATAGGCATCGTTTTTTGTGTAGCCAGTATGTTCGGTTTCCCATTTGGTCATGTATCTAGCTCTAATAAGCCGTTTTGACTCTTCGTATGTCACACTAGTATCTGGTTGTGGTAGTTTTGCAAATTCTTTTGCGTACACCTATTCAACAAATTGAAGATATGTGGCACTCGTGTGGTACCAGGAAAATGACCGCTGAACATCTGCTGCAAAACTGCCCGACATACGAGGATCAGAGAAAGCAGATGTGGCCATCACCAGTGGCAACACTAGACAAGCTCTATGGCAGTGTCTACAGACTCAGGATGACCGCTACTTTTTTTCGAAAAAATAAAGGTTGACGTCTGACAGCGTAAGAAGAAGAAGAACTTCAATATTGCTACGTATTGTCTGGTTACGGATCTTGTCCCTTTTCGTCACCTGAACCGCCTTTCTTGGATATCTCATTTCTGAAGTTTGTAATTGTCCTTCTTGGGCCGTTGTCATTGCCCGTGACTCACATCCATATGTCAGGACACGCACACAGGTCGAGCGGTACATCCATCTTTCACATCCATATGTCAGGACAGGCACATAGGTCGAGCGGTACATCCATCTTTCACTTCCATATGTCAGAACAGGCACATAGGTTGAGCGGTACATCCATCTTTCACATCCATATGTCAGGACAGAGACATAGGTTGAGCTTTACATCCATCTTTCACATCCATATGTCAGGACAGGCACATAGATTGAGCGGTACATCCATCTTTCCTATCCATATGCCAGGACAGACACATAGGTTGAGCAGTATACATCCATCTTTCACATTAATATGTCAGAACAGGCACATAGGTTGAGCGGTACATCCATCTTTCACATCCATATGCCAGGACAGGCACATAGGTTGAGCGGTACATCCATCTTTCACATCCATATGCCAGGACAGGCACATAGGTCGAGCAGTATACATCCATCTTTCACATCCATATGTCAGGACAGGCACATAGGTTGAGCGGTATAAATCCATCTTTGTTTTCCTGCTTATTTCTCTTTTGCTGAGGAAACCTCTGTTTATTGCATGGGAAAGTCTACCAGCTGCTGCCCTTCGTGCAGTTAACTCCTCTTTGATTCCTCCCCTGCTGCCCTTCGTGCAGTTAACTCCTCTTTGATTCCTCCCTGCTGTCTATTACCACTCCTAGATATTTAAAGTTGCTGAGCTGTTCCAGTGCTCGTGTTCCCACGGTTATCTGACGTCTGTTCTCATCTCTGGAGATCACCATGGTTTTTGTTTTAGAGTTGCTGATGTGCATTCCTCTCTTCTTCAACTCTTCTTTCCAAACCTGCAAGTTGATCTGGAGATGTGCCTCGGATTTCGTGATCAGGGTCGCGTCATCTGCAAGTGCTAGTTCCGATATGTAACTTGGTCTCATCTTCCAATACCCTACTTCATACTTTTTTGTCAGTTCCTTGCAGGCTTTGATGACTTCATCCATGAGGAGTATGAAAAGGTACGGTGATAGAATGTCCCCCTGTCTTACTCCTCTAGTGGTCTTGAACTCTCCTGACTTTTGATTTGATGTCCGCACATAATTTCTGCATGTTTTATAGCTGTCTGAGTGTAAAGATATAGTCTTGAGTACTTCTGTTTGCCCTAAACCCACATTGAGTTTCATCCATATTTCTCTCTAATAGACCTCCGTCGTTCTAGAATCCTAGAATAGACTTTCCCGGGGACACTGAGAAGGGAAATACCTCTGTGATTTTCACATTGTCAATTATCACCCTTTTTAAATATTGGTATTATTATGGCAACCTCCCAGTCTCTTGGTTTCTTCTTGTGGCACCAAGCTGCCTTGAGAATCTTCATAAATAGCATCTCTCCTGCCGCTCCAATGTATTTAACCATTTCTGGTGTTATACCATCATGTCCTGCTGCTTTACCAATCTTAATTTTCTCCAATGCTGCCTTTAGTTCTTCCATTGTGATATTATCGTTTCCCTCCATGGCTCCCTCTTCTTGAATTGGGACTGTTACTTCCAGAGCTTGGTTTTCCTCCACTCCAAGGAGATCTGAGAAATATTCTTTCCATCTGTTCATTACCTGTTTTGGGGCCGTCAACAGCGCACCTTGTTTATCTTTAACAAATTTCAGGTGGCATTCCTTTTCCCTCCTCGTGTAGAACAGTTTCTGGTTTTCTCCAGCATTATTTTCTAGTTTCTCTCCAAACTCTTCCCAGGATTTCTGTTTGGCCTTGAGCACAGTCTTCTTTGCTTCTGTTCTAAAATTTACATATTCTTTATATTTGTTTGTTCTTCTGTATTCCTAGCCCCTATGTATTGCTTCTATGCTTTTTTCTTTTCTCGTATTATTCTTTTCACTTCTTATGTCCACCATGGTGTACTCTTTCTCTTCCACCCTTCTTTGGTTTGAGCGCATGCCTCTGCTGCAGCCTCTTTGAGGATGCGTTTGAATTTTACCCAGAGCATTTCCATATCTATTTCAGATTCCTCTATCCTTTCTATTGCTGTTGTTTTGAGCCCTTGATATCTCCTCTTAACATCTGGTTCTCGTAGTTTGTAAGCCTTAATTTTATTTTCTCCTTGTTTGTTACGTTTCATGCTTGCTGATGGGTGTTGCCTGGCTGGATAGCGTTTTTCGATTTCTGTCTTTATTTTAACTAGGTGGTGGTCGCTTCCTATCTCTGGTCCTCTGAGCACTCTAGCATCCTTTACATGCTTGAAATCAGTTTTCCTCACTATCGCATAGTCAATTATAGATCTTTCATTTCTTGCCGGCTCGCATCTCATGTGTGGAAACCTTGTATTTGTAATAACAAGGTTTTGATTGTTCTCTGCAGAATCTCAGAAGTCGTTTTCCATTGTCATTTAAGACATCTTCTCCATACCTACCGATCACTCCATCCCATCTAGAATAGTCTCCAACTCTTGCGTTGAAGTCTCCAAGGAGAAGTATTTCATTCTGGCAATCGTCAATGGTCCTTTGAAGGAGCTCATAAAATTCATCTTTTATGTCAGTGCTCTCATCTTCGTTTGGTGCATACACAGTGACGATATCCATTTGACTATCCTCCTCTTGTAGACTTAGAACCATCAGTCGTTCTGAAATTTACTTCCATCCTTTAATGATTGCTTTGTTATTACCATCCACTATACAGCTAACCCCTGCTCTGGATCTTCCACTCATTGGAACTCCGCTGTAGTATAACATGTTGCCGTCATGATCCAGAACGCCCTGTCCATTTTTCTTTGTTTCTGTAAGTGCCAGGACTGTAAATTTTGCTCTCTTCATCTCCTCCATTAGTTCTTGTTCTTTTCCATTTAAACTTCGTACATTCCATGTTCCGTAAATCGTGGTCCTTATTTCTCGCCTGTTCGTCGCCGTTGAGGTCAGTCCGGTTTTCTCTATGTTTTGACTTGTAATCGTTTGTTTAGACAAACAATTGATTAGCCTGTTGTGTCTTTGCATGGTGGAGGGGCTGCCTTCTTACAACTTCCATGCCTGCCGACCCGTTTTTGTCCACGGTGCTTATTTATTCGCAGCTAACCTCTAAATTAGGAAGCCTTTCAGCAATCCGCAGCCATGCTGACGCGCCTAAATACGGACATTGACGTCATTGGGTGCCCTGGTCATCTAGCAAGATGACTTCAGATGTTTTCTTCGTGTCATTATGAAAACCATATGTTGTTGTTGTTGTTGTTCAATGCCCATAATGAGTAAGTTGACTCTTTTATGAGCCATGAAAATGGCATTAAGTGGCGTGTTGTTGTAGCTTTGCTCACATCCCGAGCGTGCTGATGAAGGTGGATAGCAGTCATCCATGCAATTGTGCAATGCTGGCTTCATCCGTGTCTCTTTTTGACAATTATGCATGCACTCTCTGTGGTTGGAAAGGCGGCAGGATGGTATCGCACAACGCTGGAGACGAGGAGGCAAATTGTACCGCATTCTTGTGTCTAAAACCCACCGTAAAGGGACAATAGTTCAGGATGTGATTTCTCTTTGCCTTGAACTTTTGGTTATACACCTAGAGCCCAAGAGTAGCTCGGCATAACTAGCAGGCAACTGATGGCGGGGAGTGAGAACAGTGAACCTTATCTTGGCTTCAGTATCTCGGAGCAGAACATCATCGCTATGTCCCACGCCGATGTGACAGTCCCTTTCTGGCTTCAACAGAACAATACAAACGATGCCAACACAACAAAACAGGGAGCACGTCGATCTCCCTCCTCGCTATCCAGGCTGCAATGAAGACAGCTCGTGGAAGTCAGGTGGAAAGGGGGGGGGGGAAGCGGCCATGCCAGTATATTTTGCCAGAACCTGACCAACATATCCGATCAGGATGTTTTAACTGACCAGACGGGACGATGATGCTAACGTCTGGTGAGGCAAAACACACTGATCAGACAATCAGCCAAGGTCAGGAGAAATATACTGGCCAAGACCTTCACCTGACGGGACGATGAGGCTAACGTCTGGTGAGGCAAAACACACTGATCAGACAATCAGCCAAGGTCAGGAGAAATATACTGGCCAAGACCTTCACCTGACGGGACGATGAGGCTAACGTCTGGTGAGGCAAAACACACTGATCAGACAATTAGCCAAGGTCAGGAGAAATATACTGGCCAAGACCTTCACCTGACCTCCTCGTTGGTCGTCCTGGAAACTGGCTGTTCTGGAGGACAACTGGCTAACAAGGTCAGGTTCGACGTGATCCCCGGAAGTAGTGAGCGACACGCAAATGAATCCAAGCATATCCCAACCACCTAGAGGACACCGGTACACCTTCCTCAGCACGCTCTGGATGTGAGGAAAGCTACTGCAGCCCGCCCCTTAACGTCCTTTTCAGGGAGCACAAAAGAGTAACTTACTCGTTGTGGGCATTCACAAACAACAACAACAACAATAAACCGACCAGACGTTAGTCTCCTCTACCAGTGAACACTGAAAAAAAAGTTGGAAAAGAGAATCGAGGCCTTTGAAAGAAGTGTATGAATAAAAGATTGAGTCGCATTTCGTGGAAAGAGAAGAAAACAAATTTGGATGTATTTAAAACGTTTGGGGTGAAAAGAGAATTAATGACTGAGATCAAGGTAAAATGGTTAAGATATTTTTGGCCACATAGCAACAAATACCTCCTTGTTTGAAGACCGTACTAGAGGGTAGGGTGAAGGGCAGTCGTTCAAGAGGCATACTGCCTCTCTTTGGTCTGTATAAGTGGGGCAGTCTTGTAGGATACGTTCTGGTGTTTGTTTGGGTGTTCCACAATCGCATGTGGCAGTATCTCTGAGACCCATTCTGTGGAGGTTACCCTTGAGTCTGCATTGTCCCGTTCTGAGTCTGGGAGCTCTGACATGTTTGCCTATGCTGCCATTTTCGGGCTTGTATTCTCTGTGCTGGTCTCTCCATTTCGACCTCATGAATTATTTGACGTGTTTGCCTCACTAGTTTCTACTGTCGGAGGCGCGCCTATTCCACCCCAGGCTGTAGTCAATTGGGCGATATTAAGACGCATAAACCAGTGCTTGGATGTATGTGTGCATCTGCATGTACCTATGCTAGGTTTGTGAGCTCTCAGAAGCCAGCTCAACCAAAGTGCAATGGAAGGGTCTCACCATGAGGGGGCGTGTGAAAGTTGTGCAAGAGTGTGGTTGTAGGACAGAGTCAAGTGAAACATAGTGAGGTGAGAAGAGAGATCGTCTGATAAGTGTCTTTGCTTCTTCATAGCTCTGTGGACGGAGAGACTGCGTGTCGCCACTTCCAGGTTTTGGGAGCTCGCCTGCCATCTCGTTTCCAAGGACCCCCACAGTGGGCCGGTATTCACTGTAGGACTTGATCTGTTTTTGTGGGGAAACTGTAATCCGATGTCATGTTTTATTTCGTGTGAGAGTCTATCTTGTCAATCTTCTGGAGTCTGCTCCTGGAGTCTGCTCCTGGAGTCTGCTAGAATGACCGAATATCTTGTTGTTGTGTTTTGGCTCATAAGAATCTGAGTGGGTGGATGACATAACACAACTGAAGAAAGCCTGTCAGATTACACCATTAAATTAACTTAACGTTTTTTATACTGGTTTAGAAGACTCATCACAGTCTGTAGACAACAAGTTACATTTGCATTACCCTGCTCTAAAAGCTATGCGCATCCAATCTATTCTTAAATGCATTAACTGTCTCTGACTCCACTACCTCCTGGGGCAATGCATTCCATGCATTCACCACTCTCTGACTAACAAAATATTTCTTATTATTCAATCTGAACCTTTCTTTACCTAATTTGTGTCTGTGACATTTGGATTACGACAAAAGTACATTGGAGATCCTTCGCCGCCGACCTTCGATACGGAGATGGCACTTGAACTGAACTGAGCCGCGCATCTCTCAAAGGTTGCAGTAACGCTTAAACCCAATTTCATATTTTTATGAAAAAGTTGGATAATGTTATTCAAGAACTTTGTAGAAGACAAAATTGAGCAGCCAATTTTCCGTCTCAGTCAAAATGTATACATAAATCAAAAGCCCCTCGTATCACTTAGAGAAGGAACCACAGACCCAGTTCCTAAGAGAAGGAGTGAGGCAAGGATGTCCACTTTCTCCTGGACTGCAAACTTTGATGTGATGATGACCCAGGCTATGAATTTAATAAATGCAATCTGGGGGTAATGGCAAGCGGTAGATAATCAACTGGAGGCAATACTGACTTACTTCCCCTTATCAAGGCACCACGTCAAACAGCATACATCCAGTATCCAGTATCCAGCGACATGGATTGCCTTGTCATTTGCCTCCAGCATGTCGCACCTATTGCTTGTTTCCTGGAGGTTGGGGCAGGTCACCAGGTGGTCTGGGTGTTGTATTGTGCCACAGTCACATGTGTCATCATCTGTGTATCGCCATCATTTGATATTCCTCTTGCACTGTGTTACACCAGTTCAGAGTCTGTTCATCGACTTCCATGTTGTGTATAGTAGATGATGTCCGGGGGCAGGTTCCTCCCAAAGTTCCATCACTGGGGCCTGCACCAATTCGCGACGACTTTCAGGGTTTGTCGTGCATGGGCTGTTTTGATTTTAGGAAGCTATGTCTGGATTTGATTCGTATGCTCTGTACCTGATGTCCAAACATTGGGTGCCTTGGGTTGTGCTTCTGTTTTTGTCGTTCGATTTCTGCTGCGACGCTTCTTTGGATCTCGGGTTGTGCTATGCCAATTATGGGGTATATATTATAAATGAGGGCGGGGTGGGTTTTAGGCACCCTGATACTATCTGACCCGCCTCATTTATTCCTGCATCAACTAGTTTGTCATGGGCATTTTTTTCCAGACTAACGCTTCAGCCACGGAAAAACACAAAGTATGTGCAGATGTCCGATGGACTGGCGGTTGTCCCTAAGTGATCGAAGCCTGGATTGGAAAAAGGCCAGGAAAAAGACGGCGGATAGAGCAGTGTGGCGTTCTTTTTGGAAAACCTCTACACCTCAGGGTAGAAGAGGAGCGACTAAGTAAGTGAGTACGTATTTCACACTTGCGTAGAACGTCATTCATGATGGCGGCGTGCAGTGCCGTAATGGAGCGGGTGTTCCTAGAGAAATGTTACTGGATTACCAAGTCTTTAAAGGTGACACAATGTGAAAATTCTGAAAGAATTTGGAGTTAGAGAAGACCCAGACAAACGGTGCTAGCCAGGTTAGCATAGAAATGTGAAATTACCGGCAGTATTTTCAAATGGGCAATGCCGCAATGGCAGACGACAGACGTGCTGTGCTCCTCTGAAAAAAGTATGTAGTAAGATTGCATGCTGTCGGCATGTCGTTTTGCAGTACGTCGCTTCTTACAACTGCCAACCTATTTGGCTGTTATAAGTTTATTGGTAGGCGTGCAGTACGGAAGGTTGCCATTACGTTCCGTGCGTGCAGAAGCGATCGCATCGTGGATACAAATCCGTGTCTGTCCAACTCACTGGACATAGCGGGATTCGAGCCCGCCTAGTTGGGATTGCGGAACGGAAGTTTCACACCTAGGCCAGCAGCGGGATTCGAACCCGGGGAGTTGGGATTGTGTAACTGACATTTCACGCTGCCTCAAAATTGAAGCGATGAATTACGGACTACTGGCTTCACCGAAAAAGTCACCAGGAGGACGTTTTTTACAAGTTACTGGATATTCTATTTCCACCTGTCAAAGAGTAACACAATGGAAAGCTTTGCTTCATCCGTACCATATGGCAGCTGTTTAAGAAGGGCAAAATTTGCATCATATTATCAGTGGTTCCTCATGTTAATGATATTTTTACTAAGAATTCCGAATATTTTAGATTTGTTATGGTTCAATTGACACATCTAATACATTTGGTATGAGGATGATGATGATGAGGATGATGATGATATAATCTCGTTAGCTGCGAGCTGGCAGCTCTTGACAGCCCAATGCCTCCCAGACAAAAGCACACTTCCTCCTCAATTGTTGTAATGTTGTGTAGAGTGTGTTGTGTATGGTGGAGTGTGGTGGTAGCAGCAGGTTTCGCAGATCGGCCAGCCTTGGGCACAAATCAAGAGGTGCTTGACTGAATCTTCATGGTAAAAACGATGGTAATAGCCAAACAAGCTCAACCCTCAGTGATTCAATATCAGCATCGAGGGACAGAGCATAGAACAAGTGCAGACGTTTTCATATTTGAGACAAATTATTACCAAAGATGCCAGCTGTGAGGTTGGAATTAGAACTCGGATCGCAGTAGGAAAATAGGCTTTCCGTGAAAAACAAAAACTAATATCTGGCCTGTCACATTGTACTGCTCTGTAATATGGCGAACATAAGGGTGCAGACTTACACTGAGCTGAGGTGTTCTGCTGGGAACAGAGGGCAATAGTGGGATATGATCAGAAGACTTCAACACCAGTCTCCAGACTGACTAACAGAGGGCAATGGTGGGATATGATCAGAAGACTTCAACACCAGTGTCCAGACTGACTAACAGAGGGCAATGGTGGGATATGATCAGAAGACTTCAACACCAGTCTTCAGACTGACTAACAGAGGGCAATGGTGGGATATGATCAGAAGACTTCAACACCAGTCTTCAGACTGACTAACCTGACGATGGTTCCATGGCAAAGCATGGTTTCCTTTGGGCTGGTATGTGAATTCTCCAAAGGACTGTGGGCACCTCGTTCACAGATTTATTCTCCGCCGTTCGTTCTTAGACTCTCGCAACTAAACCATCAAAAGTGCTTTACAAGTAGCAGCATAATGTCCAGAGAACGAAATGCATTGTGTCATTGTTTACAGTTTGACTGCAATAGTTGCACCTTTTCGTCCGACACATCTGGCTTCAGCAGACTTTTTTGGATGCCAAGTTAGCCTTCTCTCTTGGATCCCTTCTCCTTAGCCAGTCTGCTCTCCCTTCTCCTTATCCAGTCTGCCCTGTTGCAGCTTGTTATCCCAGGATCACCACATTAAGGTGTAGAAGGATCTTGGCAGCTCTGGGTCGCTGACCCTGGCACTAGCAGTCAGCTTTCTGTCACTGCCTGCTACAACTTATGCCCTGCTCAGAATCTTGGTCTCCAGATTTTCATACAACTTGTGGAACAATCTACAGACTCCAATGTGACAATGGGCTGCTTTCAACAGGATGGAACAACAGGCCCCACATCCTGTGTGAGTATGAGGGAATTTTCATCCTTCTTCGATAACGGACTGATCTCCATAGGACTATGGCTACCTGGTTCACCCGAGTTGACTCCACCGGATTATTTCTAACATGGATATTTCATGCTAACACCAATATGCTTCCAGAATAGGCGACTTAAAAAGCAACATTAGTGCATCAATCCTGACTATTGATGAGAGCATGCGGAGAAGACCCTAAGAAATATGGAGCGCCATGTTCAAGTATGCATGGATGTCAGTGGATAATATTTCAAGCATTCATTCTGGTTGGTTCTATATTTAAATGAACTAATGTACTGTTTAAACTCAATTTCATGATTCTATAATAAGTGGTAATATAACTATAGTTGATCTATTGAAGCGCTATCTAGTGAACCACCCTGTGTTTTTTTCTTTAAATCCTCAATTTCTGGATGTCATTTTAAAACCTATAATGACGCTTGAAGTAGAGCGCAGGGCCGAATGCCTTCGGTGCCTGCCTGCCAACAAAGAGGGCAGCGAATCAAATCCCCGATAAGGCAAATATTGTTTTTCTGTCGGGGGTGAAATAAACAAACGTAGCCAGCACACGACGTGGCGACAGCAGTGACGAAGCGGCCTGTAGTCCTCAACCTTTAAGAAACCCTTCGATACCTCAGCAACAGGAAAAATGGCGTATGACAGTTTAAAAAAAGATTTTTAAAAATTACTCCTGAAACATTCAATCAGACAATCCACGATTTGCTTCCTGATTGTCTAATGTTTACGGGTTGACCTGTAGCAGACTCTGCTGTCAGCGATGAAATGTTAAGAGACTTCATTGTAAAAGACTTCAGCTTTGTACTAGGTGGGGCGGCCAGTTCCCTTCCTCGCTGCATTTCCTTCCATAGCAATATGATAGACATCCATTTACAGCTGGGTCAATTGGAGTATGCCAGTAACGATGATCAAACTCAATACATTCGCCAAGAGAAGTGAGAGTTCTGCCACCCTGCCACTCAGACGATCATGTGTGTCGGTGTTGTTGCTAATGCCACTTATACTTGAGTTAGGTATTCTTTGGTGCTGAGTTACAGTGGCTTTTTTCACACCATGAGACATGCTTGAGAAGGTGGACTGAGGTCCTCCTGGCTGTAGTGCAATGTGAGACTCCACAGTAAGCTCATCACTATGGAGATCTCAGTGCTGTTCACCACCTCATTTGCCAGATTTCCATGAAACCTGTTTTCAGGGAAAACTGCTTTGAAGTGATATGTGGGCCTTGATCAGTATGTTTCCCATGAGTAAAATAGCCTGATCAGTATGTTTTACCTGACCTGACTAGCATAGCCTGATCAGTATGTTTTACCTGACCTGACTAACATAACCTGATCAGTATGTTTTACCTGACCTGACTAACATAACCTGATCAGTATGTTTTACCTGACCCTGACTAACATAACCTGATCAGTATGTTTTACCTGACCCTGACTAACATAACCTGATAAGTATGTTTTACCTGACCTGACTAGCATAGCCTGATAAGTATGTTTTACCTGACCTGACTAGCATAGCCTGATAAGTATGTTTTACCTGACCTGACTAACTAAGTTTGATCAGTAAATTTTTCATGACCTTGACTAACATGACCCTAATATAGCCTGATCAGTATGTTTTACCTGAGCCTGATAAACATTGTCTAATCAGTTTGTTTCACCAGACCCTGACTAACATAGTCTGATCCGTATGTTTTTGCCTGACCCTAACATGTCTGATCAGTATGTTCTGCCTGACCCTAACTAACATGTCTGATCAGTATGTTCTGCCTGACCCTAACTAACATGTCTGATCAGGATGTTGTGCCTGACCATGACTACCATGTCTGATCTGTATGTTGTGCCTGACCCTGACTACCATGTCTGATCTGTATGTTGTGCCTGACCCTGACTACCATGTCTGATCTGTATGTTGTGCCTGACCATGACTATCATGTCTGATCAGTATATTTTGCGCTGACCCTGACTAACATATCTGATCTGTATGTTGTGCCTGATCAGACGTTAGTCTTCCTCCCCGAGGGATGTTTGTAATGTTGTCGTAGTTTACTGCGAGAAGGCTATGATACCTTTCTGCCCAGATCAGCCGATTTCAGCACAGAATAGTTACATATTGTACATTAAATGGAGAGTATTTCTCTTAAGCCCAAAAATGAAAGGTGTTCACCGCACGCTGCTGCCCATTGGTGATCATTCTTATTCAGCAAATGATGTTAACTGTAGATACAAATTGTTCCTGTAACTCAACGGTTGTGTCATGTTCTGATGCCCATCGCAGGCCGTGATGGCGACTATGTCAAAACAGGTTTTTGTTATTCGTCTAAGGGAAAGTTGTTAGCCATTTGTGTTCTATGGTCTCCCTTGTCAAGTGTATGTCACGTACCCCTTCTCGGAATAATGTTTTTAAATGCATAAAATACAATAGCAAAGAACCAGTTATATGGAAATAGTTAAAAAAAACAAACACAAAAGTACATGTGATATATGTGTCTTTCTTAACAATTTCAATAGAAACACAATACATTTAAAATAGAAGAAAGTTAATTTGATTATTGTTTGAATGAACGTGCTGCGTATGTATGCAACAATCTGCAACCTGAACTAACAAGACCGTCACTGCTGGGACTGGGAAGCCTTCTCGTTCATTAAAACAGTCCAAAATCACTGGAGAACAAATTGAGAGTGATCCACGGCCTCTCTTGGTCGGAATCACTCTCCGTAACCAAGGCATGCAAAATTACTACAATTTGGACATAACGACGATTGTCCCTGATACGGTATTCTGTGCAGACAAGGCAAACTATAGATGGGCAAGTCACATGTTGAGACAAAATGGTCGATGGAGCACAGCGACAGTTGTCTGGTACCCCCGAAGTAAAAAAAAGAGACCCCGGGAAAACATCCATTGCGTTGGTAAAGCTCTCCTGCTTTCCGCAATATCTGAGATGTCTGTAGTAGAATGCTAACCAACCACTGGACTTCCTTGACCCAAGGGAAGGTCCGCTGGAAACGGATAGGAAGCCCGCAGCAAGGCTGAGGAACAGGTCACAAAGATCAAGAAATGCTGACAGCGTGAAGGCTTGTTGTTTCCCTTTCTCGAAGAGGATTCAACTATTGTGTTGTACAAACCACTCGTTTGCCATGTTAGACATCTAATCGGTTTCGATTTGTTTTTCTTTTTTGCTATAAATGTCGAAAATCCATATTTGCAGAGATATATTTTTGGAAATGGAATGAAAACTTGCATAGCTCGCTTTACAAGATGAGGCTAGTTTACTAACTGCATTGTAGATAGTCTGTTCACACCAGGACTGTGTCCACGTGCGATCTAGCCCGGTGGGTCTAACAACTAGCGAAATGTAAAAGTACTGATGAGCGTAAACACAACTCAACGAAGTCCAAAATCTATACCTGAATTTAAAGTACAACCAAGATAACGATCATAGGCAAGGCAGAAGATTGAGAAAGTCACAAGCTTTGAGTACATCGGCTCAGTTATAAGCGCCAATGGCTACGGCAATGCAGAGGTTCAATAAAATGAGAAACTGATGACAGAACATTAATAAAATGAAAATAACTATTCTGTGAACTTGCATTATACCGATGAAGACATACGGATGTGAAACGTGGACCCCCACACAAACCCTTAAGAAAAGGATTGCATCTTTTGAACTAAAGGGCTACAGAAAAGTGCTCAAAATACAATGGATAGCAAAAAGGAAAAATGCAGATATCCTTAACTGAACTTAACGTCCTTAAACTGGTTTAGAAGACTCTTCAGAATCTGTATACATACAGTTTCATTTCATCACCTTGCTCTAAAAGCTACGCGCATCCAATTTATTCTTAAATGCATTAACTGTCCTTCCCTCCACTACCTCCCCTGGCAATGCATTCCAAGCATTCACCACTCTCTAATTAAAAAAATATTTCCTAATATCGAATCTGGACCTCTCTTTAGTTAATGTGTAACTATGCCCTCTTGTTCTAGTTGGTGGCTGTATTTGTTTTTCACCTGGTCTCGCCTGGAGAGTTGATGGTAGGCATCGTTTTCTATGTGGCCAGGGTGATCCTATTTTCCATTTTGCACTGTACGTTGTCCTGATGAATGCTTTAGTTTCATTGTATGTGATTTCTGTATCACTCTGCTGTAGCATTCCTCCCTCTCTGGCGAGCCTGTCCGTCTCCCCGTTGCCTGGAATGTCGCAGTGGGCTGGTGCCCATTGGACTGCTTTTTTTTAAAGCACTGGGCTCTTTAGGGCCATTACACTGCTAGGTCGTCTGTGAAAATGACCACTTGCTTTGCTGTATAATAGTTTGACCACACCAAACGCCATACTGACCTAGAAAGAACGATACATAAGGGTTTGGTGCTTTTAAAGCTGGGCTGAAGCAGACCGATGAAAAGATGGAAACAAGACATCACGGAGGTCCTGACGATGAAAACGATAGAGGCGATACTTCTGGTTAGAGATCGAGTTACAGATCGGCTGTTGTGAAAGTGATTTTCTGCAAATGACATGCAACATGATGATGATGATGATGATGATGATAATAATGATGATAATGATGAACGTGAGCGATTTATTGTTCTATATAATAATGCTTGTTATGGTATACAAAAATATATGTGACTTTATTGTTGACGTAGATCTAGCAAATACTATTTTCATTTATAAACATCATTGCATAATTTCAGAAATGCCGGTTATGCTAGCAATCAGCTAGAGGTTAGTGATATTTAAGATAATATCTGTGGGTAACTGAGACGCTAGTCCGGTCAAGCACAACACATTGTCCAGGACGTTGCGTCAGGGTCAATCACAATGTTTTTCGTCTATCACGAACCTTTACTTTTTTGCACTTAGCCAGTCCATCCAGTCGAGTATTCTGTAAATCCGGGTTGTGGATGGGTGGGAAGATGGGAACTGCATATTCGCAGTCAGTGAAAGCAGAGCAAGTTTGTTTCGCGAGACGGTGATCATGATTGCCAGCAAATCCATGTACCTCAGCCGCTTTATTGCTCAGCAAGGTGTCCCGCAACTGACGCAGCTTTTTGACTGTAGTTTAGCTTGTCAGCGGACCTACGCTCTCTGCTCGCCCGTCGTCACAGGACTCGACTGTGTTAGTACTGGATACATGAAAAGAGAATGACTTGCGCGATGAATTTCCTTTAAGTGAGAAAGGGTTGCGCAGTTTGTCGACCACACTCTCTCGCTCGAGTCCAACTTTAACCAGTGGCAAGACAAGTCAGGACGACTGGATATGAGCTCGGGTGCAGTGGTTGACCACGGATGCTCAAGTGCCTGGCCGTGTTCTGTGCGGTCCACACCGATCAGCACATTTGCATTCCGTTCTCTGGACAACATTCTGCTACTTAAGCCATATCAGGGCTTGGTGGTTCAAGATTGAGAACGAACGACCCTAGTGTATGAACACTTCTATAAAAGCTTAACACATGCAATTCCAAATTCATATCTTTTCTATCGTTATCGCTGCTTGTTTCAAATCCATCAATAACATGACCTCCCATAGTGTATCCGGGGTCCCTTACTGAGAATGGTAGAATATAACCGCCACAGAATACTGTCACAGTAGATCAAGGGCAAACAATCTTAAGGTGAGCGATGTATGTATTTCTCCTGAGTGGCCAAAACATTAATTGCATGTTGAAAGCGAGGACTAAGAGTTGTCCATGGATGTGGCAATCTCAAAATGTACAAATTATCGCTACCCTACTGCAAATAACTAGAAAAAGTATTTCCTAAAAGCTGGTTATGGTAAGTCAAATACAATGCTGGACCTGTGCTTCGACAAAAAGAGATGAGTAATCTTGATTTAACATTAACTTAACGTCTTTATACTGGTTTAGAAGACAATGCAGAGTCTGTACGCAACCAGTTTCATTTACATTTCTTTGCTCAATAAGCTATGCGCATCCAATGTATTCTTAAATGCATCAACTGCCTCTGCTTCCATCACTTCCTGTGGAAATGCATTCCAAGCATTCACCCCTCTCTGACTAAAGAAATATTTCCAAATATCCAATCTTGACCTTTCTTTATTTAATTTGAAGCTATGCCTTTTTGTTCTGATTTGATTGATTGAACTCCATGCATGTATTGAAAGGCGTGACTAAAGAGAGTTGTGCATGAGGATAGCAACCTCATCATGCAAGTAAACTGTTACATAAACTCCTACTGCAAGATCATGCAAAGCTTTTTGCTGAAGTCATCTTGATGGAGGTTGAATGTACTTGTACTGATGTGCTTCGGCTGGCGCGAAAAATGTCAAGAAAAGAGATCTTCCTTGTTCGTCTGCAGACCTCGAATTCAATTACTCTAACGAAGGCAGCAGTCAACTTGAGGATCTGATCACTTCTGTACAGCTACTCGTGAAAGGACACTGGTTGTTGACAAATGCTACTTCTTGTCGGTAAACGATGGGCAGGGCTGCAAAATGTGTTCTGATGTCATGGGGGATGTGCCGAGAAGATAGATGGCCAGCTAGAGTCGTTGCCTTGTGTTCTAAGTCAAGTCAGGTAATCCTCATTCTTAACCATTGTCTTTCGTGTTGATCGTCCACGGCAACGGTTGATGAGTCTCGGGCAGCGTGGAGGAAGACGGAGTATAATCGAAATGTCTCAGCGAGGTGTTCCGCGGGAGACTCCATTAGTGGTGAGGTCTTGTATTTCGTATAGTGTAAAGTGCAGAATCTGCAACAAAAGAAATAGTATTTGTAAGATTCTGTGTTTATATTAATCTTAATCTTAGTAGACCTGTAATTCTACAAGGGAAGATGACCCTGTGGAGGTCCCAGCTGTGGTGTGAGCTGGATAAAGGAGGGATGAGGATTTCCTGCTTAGCGTGTTAGGCTCGAGCAGCTTATTACTCCGCTGTGTTAAGACAAGTGCCAAGAAGTTTGGTTAATAGATCTGCGAGTCCATCTTAAAAGACTCAAACACTAGACCAACTTGACACGCAGCCTGTTAGGCGCCATCTATGCTGCTCTTAACAAACCAACTAAGCATGGCCGGTGTTGTGCCATGTCACACAGTTAGTCGCCTCTTATGACATGCTCTAAGTAGGGCAGTGGTGCTATTCTTGTCATTGCCATACCCAAAGATCCAGAATCATTCGGGATGTTTACTGTAGTACGCCGCCCATACAGTGGGTTAGACGACATATGTTGCTTATACAGAGAATCCTAATTGTTTTTGCTTGTGAATGCACATAGCGACAAAGGGGCATTTTGCTACTCAGATATTAAGCTCGTAATATCACTAGACCTATAAACGAATAATGCGAATCACAATGTAAACATGCAATTCCCTAGTAGGGGATCCAACGGGAAGCTTCGACTGGTTCATTTCTTCTTCTCCTTTTTCGTTCGTTTTCAGACATCAACTTTAATGACTCTAACGAAGTCATCAGTCGACTCAAGGCTCTCTACGCTTCCGTACAGCTTCTCGTGGAAGGACACTAGCTGTTGCCAAATGCTACTTCTTTTGTCGGTAAACTGTGGACATGAGTGAAAAATATGTTCTGCCTTCATTTTGCACTGTACGTTGCCCTGATGAATGCTTTAGTCTCATTGTATGTAATTTCTGTATCTAACGTAGGTTAGGTTCTTGATTTTGTTCCATAGCGGTATTTTAACCATTCCTTTCTATTTTGTATACTCCACAGGCGATAAGAGAGAGACTGGGACATGAGGGAACTACGTTTTGAACTCTCCCAGTTTTACTACTATAATCGCTCAGCAATTTATATAATGTACAGACCGACACTGTGCATTAATGTCTGAAATAGTATCTTGCTATCCCCATGTTAACAAACTGACCCTAGGCATTACAGTTCTAACTAGTATCTTACTATCCATATTTTAACAAACTCACCATAGGCATTACAGTCCTAGCTAGTATCTTACTATGCTACATCAAGTTTTAATGTCCTATATATAGTATCTTACTATCCACAGACTATCATACCAGCATTAAATTTTGATGTCCTACACAGTATCTACCTAAGCACATGGTAACAGTCTTTTATATAATACCTTACTATATGAATATTAACATACAGACAATAAACGGCATTGTCCTACAAAGTATCGCACTATCCCAATTAAACATAAGTTCACTGACTCGAAATTTTACAGTCCTACATTGTAATTTGCTATCTATATATTAACAGACCAATACCACGTTTTATTGTTCTTCAAAGTATTGTACAATCCCAATGGCATCAGACTGACAGAGAGCTTTAATGTCTTACACAGGATCTTACAATCCACATATTAACAAACCAACTCTAGATTGAATGCACTGCGCAGTATCCACTATCCAGATGTTAGACTTACCCAACACATTGATTTCCTACATAGTTCCTTACTGCCACCATGTTAACAGGCCAACACAGAGTTTAAATGTCTTACAGAGTATCTTACTATCCACATGTCAATAGGCCAAGACAGAGCTTTAATTTTGCTACAGAGTATCTTACTATCCACATGTTAACAGGCCAACACAGAGCTTAAATGTCCTACAGAGTATCTTACTAACCCATTGTTAACAGGCCAACACAGAGCTTGAATGTCCTACAGAATATCTTACTATCCACATGTCAACAGGCCAAGACAGAGCTTGAATGTCCTACAGAGTATCTTACTATCCAGATGTTAGCTAGCCAACATAGAGCTTGAATGTCCTACAAAGTATCTTACTATCCACATGTCAACAGGCCAACACAGAGCTTGAATGTCCTACAGAGTATTTTACTATCCATATGTCAACAGGCCAACACAGAGCTTGAATGTCCTACAGAGTATCTTACTATCCATATGGCAACAAGCCAACACAGAGCTTTAATGTCCTACATAGTATTTTACTATCCACTTGTCAACAGGCAAACACATAGCTTGAATGTCCTACAGAGTATCTTACTATCCACATGTCAACAGGCCAACACAGAGCTTTAATGTCCTACATAGTATTTTACTTCGAAGAAGATATCTTACTGTACCTATGTCATTAGCCCGACTCTGAGCTTTACTATCCTACATGATATTGTACTATCCACATGTTTTAATGTCATTTATAGCATTTTACATATTAGCATACTATCTGAGTATCCCAACAGTAACATACACGAACAGTCACCTAACTTTACTGTCCTGCATAGCATTTTACAATCCCCATGTTAACAAACCTACCTAAAAGCATTAGTGTCCTACATAATATCTTACTGACCCCACTTTAACAGATCTAAACTGAGCTTGACGGTCCTATAAAGTATCTCACTGACGCCACTTTAATAGACCAAATCTGATTTTTAATCTCCTACATAGTATCTTAGTATCAGCATGACAAAAGATGAAGGCTAACACTGAGCTTTAAGGTCCTAGGTAGTGTCTTACTGTCTGTATATTAAAAGATGGACACCAAGATAATTGTCCTGTAAAGTATCATACTATCCCTATCTTAGCAGGCCGACAACAAGCTGTAATGTCCTACATAGTACATTACTAATTTGCATGTTAATAGCCAAAAACCGAGCTTTTGGCATAGATGACGTACATAGTATCTAACTATACAACTGTTAGCAGACAGACACTGAGTTTTATTGTCCTATGTAGCATTAAACTGTTTGCATGTTTACAAACCATTCCCATTTGTTAATGTCCTACATGTAATCTTGCTGTCCAGAAGTTAACATACTAACACAAAGCTTAAATGACCTACTTTTTATCTTTCTGTACAAAGATAGCAGTCTGACACAAATCTTTAATGTCCTACCTATTGTTTTACTATCCACACGTTATAACAGAATGAAAGCAAGCTTCACTTTTCTACATAATATCAAACTATCAACTTTATAACACACAGACAGTGAACTTTCATGTCCTACTTATTTTCTTAATATCCACATGTTAATATACATCAACTGACAAATAATGTTGTATATATTTTCTCACTATCCACATGAAAACAGACCAACCTCATGAACAGGTGTCCTACATAGTATATTTTTTCCCCCAGGTAAACAGACCAAAACTGAGTAGTTATGTCCTACATAGTATCTTACTCTCCGCTTGTTAACAGACCAACACTGATCTGTAATGTCCTTTATAGTATCTTACTATCCCCAGGTCAAAATACCAACACAGAGCAGTAATGTCCTACATAGTATCCTACTATCCGTGTGTTAACAGAATGACAACTAGCATTACTTTACCTCATAGTATTGTACTATCCACTTGTTAGCATACGAACACTGAGCTTTCATGTCCTACATATTTTCTTAATATTCAAATGTTAACGCATAACAGCCGAGATGTAAAGTTGTATATATTATCTTTCCCCTTGATAAAACATCAACACTGAGCTGTAATGTCATACATAATATCTTACTAATCATCATGTTTACAGACCAACACAGCGAACACGTGTCCTACACAATGTCTTACAGTTCACATGTATTAACAGACCAACACTGAGAACACGTGTCCTACAAAATATCTTACAGTTCACATGTATTAACAGACAAACACTGAGCTTTTCTGTTCTATTAAGTGTGTTTCCTTCCATTTGTTAACAAATAGAAACCAATAATAAATTTCCTAAACAGCATCCTGCTGTCCCCATGTCAATAGACCAACAACGAGCTGTGATGTTCTAAAGAAATTTTTACTATCAATACATTAACAAATCCACACTGAGCCTTATCGCCAAAATAAAAGTATCTTCCTTTCCCCCCAAAAAGAGATGCAGTAGACTTAATTATTTTATCTGACTATCACAGTGCAAACAGAATCACACCGTGGTTCAATGTCCTTTATATTATCTTGATATTCACAGGACAAAAGAAGTAGACAGACAACAAACTCTACTGTCCCTCATAGTATCTTACTTTCCACCTCTCAACAAACTGACCATGTCCGTTAATGTTGTACATATTATACTACTAATCACATGTTAATAGATCCACACTGTGCTTCAATGCCCTACATTTTATCTTTGAATCCCCATGCCGGAAGAACACTTAGCTTTACTGTTATACATACTATCTTACCATCCACATGTCGACAGACCGGCAACAAGATTTGATACCCTACATAATATTTTACCATCCACATGTTAACAGACCAGCACCGCGATTTGATACCCTATATATTATCTTACCACCCACATGTTAACAGACCAGCGCCAAGATTTGCTACCCTAAATATTATCTTACCATTCACATGTTAACAGACCAGCACCGCGATTTGATACCCTATATATTATCTTATCCTCCAAATGTTAACAGACCAGCACCAAGATTTGATACCCTAAATATTATCTTACAATCCATTTGATAACTGACCAATACTAGGATTGGATACCTTACATATTACTTTACTATCCACATGGCAACATATGTAGATCGCAATGTAATTTTACAGTCTTACGTAGTACCTACAATCCATAAATTAACAGACCAACACCAAAATGTGTGTTCTACATAGCCTTTTACTTTCACTGTGTTTTAGTGAAATGAGATACCAAAAGATGCAGAGCTGAGGCAAAAGCTATGGTGCAGCCACTATGTCCTGGTAAAGATTATGGACTGCATAATGATTACTGGCTTGCAAATATAACATGACCAAAGGATCCTGAACGCAAAGAGGAATAAAGAATTTTTGCACGCTAGAGGACTAAAATTGAGTTTTAATGTCCTACATATTATCTCTTTATCTACATATTAACAGATAGACACTAAGATTTAATGGTGTACATATTATCTTACTATCCACATGTTAGGAGTCAGATACTGAGCTTAAATTTCTTACATAAGGTCTTACTATTTACAAATCAACGGAGGCAAACCAACATGGAGATTTACTGTCTTGAAATTATCTTACTATCCACATGTTAGTAGACTAACACTCAGCTATAATGTCCTACATAGTATCTCACTATCAACATATTAGCAGATTGACACCAAGCTTTACTCTTCTACATGATATTTTACTATTCACATGTTAACACACCGAACCGCAAGCTTGTTAGCAGTCTAACGCAGAGCTTTGATGTCCTACATAGTATCTCACTTTAACATATTAGCAGATTGACACCAAGCTTTAATCGTATACATGATATTTTACTATTCACATGTTAGCACACCAACCGCAAGCTTGTTAGCAGTCTAACGCAGAGCTTTAATGTCCTTCATAGTTTCTCACTATCAAGATATTAACAGTCTGACACCAAGCTTTAATCTTCTACACAGTATCTTGCTATCCATATGTTAACACACACACAGCAATAGTTACGTTCTTACATATAATCTTACTACCCACATGTTAACCACAATAGCATTATCAACTCTCAAACCCTTCGACGGTTTGCAAAGACTGGCCTTTTCAAACAAGCTAAACGCCTACTGTGTATGTATTTGCTTAATGGATGAATCAACAATAACAGAACCAATTGAAGGTGTTTTGCAATCAATTCTAGAGCTGCATTTATAGTGCTAGTAGGAACAGTACGTAATAAGTAGTTTTGGAAATGTATGTTTAAAATAGTTAGATATGTATTACTACCATGCTTTCAATTTGGTGTATTTTAATAATGTCAGTATTCGAATATATCATAAATAAACAGAGTGACAGCAAAGAGCAATTTTATCAATACCTGGGCTTTAGGAATGTGTACTTTAATATCTGTTTGTTTACATTTGTTAATATGGCAACTTATGCGTCTTGTGAAATAAAGAAATAAACAAGAAACAAACACACACTGGAATAAGGTTCAATTTAATGTTGACGTATTTCTTATGCCACATTATAAATATTATGTCTACATATATTCAGCCAGCAGTAAACATGCAAGATTCCATATGGCTAGTGTTATCAAAATGATGGTAATGGGTGTCCTGTTCTAAAAAATGTACAGTTTAAAATTTGGATATGTACAATGAGATTAACAATCTATAGATGGTATGTTAGAGAAATTTATAACATAACAGTCTACATACATTTGCTTTTACATATCCAAGCTTGAACAATTTAAAAGTAGCACACACGGAATATAAGCACGCTTAACCATAAACAACTTTCAGCACAGGATCTTCGATCTTAGATAACAGTTTCACGGCCTAGTAGTGAACTGTATTTACACGGACAATGATTACTTCGTCATAAGGGCAATGTATTCAAAAGAAAGGGATGTAATAAATGCACTAAAATAATATAAATCATTTAATAATTACATGAAAATAAAGCAAATACTTATAATAGTTAAGGTTGCTTTTAATGGAGCATACCATACGAAATTTACCTTTCGGAAATTTCTAACATTTATTTGCATTTTATCAATATTATTAAATTCATTTTAAAAACATTATGCGAGTCGCTGTCACCACAACAGAGCTAACTTAAACAGGCATCAGCATATATGCTAACTCTAACCTTACTATTAACAGCTACAGGAGCAGCCAGTGTTGTCTTCTGCCAGTTACTTGTCTAGTTCGCTCCATGACTTCGACGCCGGTCAAGGTTCAGCTCTTGTGATAAGCACGGCTTTGCTGTCACAATCGTCGCCGACGAGCGCCCGGGGTCGCGAGCTGTTCCTCCACATATGTCGTGCACGAGGACGACAACAAGCGTGAGAAATTTGGTCGGGTGGATAATTAACACCTATCGCCTTCAGTGTACAGATGCCAATGTACACGTCCATGTGGTTCTGGTGTAGGGCCATAGCTCACTCGTTCTAAGGTTTGTAACCTGGATAAAGAGGGGAGACGCCCAAGCCAGAACCTCTCACGCACATTTCTTATGGTGGGATAACTCTTAATTAAATATCTTTTGTATTTGTTTGGTTATGTCCCTCGCTATTTTTAAAGAAACACTGGATGTCAACAACATCGGCGACGAAGATGATACACGACATAAAACTACACCCCCTTCCACGCCTTCTAACGACACAAGTTGATAGAAGATGATGATGATAATGATGAGGATGATAATAATCATGACAATAATAATAACAAAACATTGATCATTGACCTACAATAGAACAATTAGATAGATGTTTAAGCATACAACCATGAAGGAATGATTATTCCGTGAGATAAGCAGAAGAAAAGGTGGACATGTTATTAGAGGAAACATAAGACCACACTATATGTAAATGTAGAGCGTAGGATGTATCCATGAATGTAAACAGCAAGTTGGCTGTGTTTGTATTCTGACATTCTTTCCTTGACATAATCAACAGTTTCTTGGGCGGATTGTCGCTACGGTTGGCACGTTCTAAATTCATGTTTTTGCTCGTGAGCTCCAATCCCTTCTGTATTTTGTGTTGGCCTTTAACTGGTAGTGGGCGGGGTACATTGGAATGTCTTATTGATCACAGCAGTTCATATTTGTCACACATTAGTTGGTAGTCAGCATTGATTGCTGAGAGTACAGAGAAACAAGAAGACCAAAGTAGAGAGAGAGAAAGAGAGAGAGAGAGAAAGAGAGAGAAAGAGAGAGAGGATGAACAACAGAAATATGAATATTGTTAGATGACTGTTAATTTGTGCAGGTGTTAAAAACAATTCGAGGTAAATCTTCTTCTTCGTACGCTGTCAGACGTCAACTTGAGTTTTTTCAAAGAAGGCAGCTGTCATCCTGAGGCTGTCGACACTGCCATAGAGCTTGTCTAGTGTTGCCACTGGTGATGGCCACATGTGCTTTCTCTGGTTCTCGTATGTCGGGCAATTTTGCAGCAAATGTTCCGCGGTCATTTTCCCTGTACCACAAGTGTATTCGTCAGTACCACCTTTCTTCAGTTTATTGAATAGATTGTACCTCAGTCTGTTGTGGCCTGTGCGGAGTCTGAAGACCACGACCTGCTCTCTTCTGTTTAACTGGTAGTAGGCATAATTTTGTGTGTAGCCAGTATGCTCTGTTTCCCATTTGGCCATGTATCTGGCCCTAATAAACCTTTTGAACTCTTCGTAGGTCACACTAGAATCTGGTTGTGGTAACCTTGCACCTTCTTTAGCCAGTCTGTCTGCCTCCTCGTCCACTACTCCAGCGATGTTAGGGCCTGCTGCATCCGATTGTTTGCTATGGTGAGATTTTCTTCAGTGGTCCACAAAGCCAGATCGTCTGCAAACATGGATATGTGGACTCTTCTTAATATATTATCTATTATGTTGTTTATATACACCAGAAAAAAGTGTGGGTGACAGTACTCCCCCTTTGGGTACTCCCTGCTCCAGTGTCACATTTTTGCTCATCTTCCCTTGTACTTGAACTCTGGCTGTTCTGTTTTCGAGATAGTGGCTGATCAATCTGTACATTTTTCCAGATACTTCACTTCTTTATAGCTTGACTCTTTCCCCACCTTGTCTAATGCCTTCTCTATATCCACCCAAACCGCTACTGTATGCTTTTTCTCCTGGCAAGCATCCTCTATTTTCTGCGCTATGAGAGTGATCTGATCCTCAGTGGATCTGTGTTGTATAAATCCTGATTTCTGTGGAATTAATATGTGTTTTCTTCCAGGTGCCGCATCAGTCTGATGTTTATCATACGCTCCATCAGTTTACCTACACAGCTCAGTAGACTGATAGGCCTGTATCAATTTTGGATCTGTTCTATCTTTTTCTTTCTTTGGTACTGGTATTCGATGTAAATGATTTTAACATGAAAAGGAAAAGGTAATCCTTTCGCAATCATTGATGTCGAGGTTGAAGTGTTAGAGACTTCCCTGTACTAGGCCTCAGCTTTTTATGAGGTGGGGTGGCCAATTCATGTAGTGGCCACATTTCCTTCAATGACACTTAGCGACGTACAGGTTTAGTTATTAATGAGAATATCATTTGACAGAGTTGAGAGTAAGTAAACACGATTAGAAATGTGAATCAGTTTCTACAGCTTTATGAAAATGGTTAGAGTTAGTGTGTGACTTTATCTATGCAGAGATAGCATTTCTTGAAATCATTCCTCCTGCATAGTTTATAAGAATGAAATAACCGATATCCTGACTTCAAAAGCCATATCAGCATGTTGTTGTTATTGTTGTTGTATTTATTGTTGTTGTAGAATGCCCGTAATATGTAAGATTAATTTTGTGTGCGTCCTGTAAAAGACGTTAAGTGGCGGGCTGCAACATGATGTAAGAATAGCCTCGAGAGTTTGAAAGATTAGTTGGCAGGGGCATAAACTTAAACATAAACATACATCTAAGTACCTAGGAATTACAATGGATCGCACATTGTCCTACAAAGAACAATGTGAAGCGGTGAAACAAAAAGTTAGCACAATCATAAAACGTACTGAGTAAGCCAACACGGCATAACTTAACTTAACATAACGTTTTTATATTGGTTTAGAAAACTCATCAGAGTCTGTAGACAACCAGTCCGATTTGCATTACCCTGCTCTAATAACTATGTACATCCTATTTATTCTTAAATGCATTAACTGTCTCTGCCTCCACTATTTCCTGGGGCAAAGCATTCCAAGCATTCACCACTGTCTGAATAAAAAAAAATGTCATGTCTCCAATTTGGACCTTTCGTTAGTTAATTTGTATCTGTGCCCTCTTGTTCTCGCTGGTGGTTGTATTTTGAAAAACTTGTTATAGTCTAATTTAACTTTTCCTGTGATTATCATATCAACTTAGATTAAGTCAAGTTTAATTCTTCTCTTTTCTAGACACTAACGGTCGGTTTTTCTGAGTCTTTCCTCGTAACTGTAATTCTGGAATCCCACTATCAGTTTTGTCGCTATTCTTTGTATCGTTTCCAGCATATTTATAGCTTTTCTACGATAAGGACTCCACACCTGTACACAGTACTCCGACCTAGGTCTAACTAATGCTTTATACAGTTTGTCAATCACCTCATTACTCCTATGTTTAATATTTCTTTTTTTTATCATACCTAACGTGGCATTTGACTTATTCACTGCTACCTGGACTTGCTCACTCACCTTACCTGTAAGCTCTATTATTACCCCTATGTCCCTTTCGTTATCTATCATTCTAGTATTGTTCTCGCCCATACTGTAATTTTGTTCCATTTTTTACTTCACACCACTCAGAGTACTCCTTATTTATGCCAATCGCTGTCTTCATCCCGTTAACCAACTTTCAAACAATTCGGCAATCTGCCGATCTATCCCATGTGATTTTAACTTTGTAAAATCTAGATAAATAACATCCACTGGTTCTCCCTTATCTATGATTTTAGTAATCATCTCCATGCACTCCAATAGATTTGTTTAGCACGGTCTCCCTCTAGTAAACCCATGCTGACTATTTCTGATTGGATTTAACCTTTCTAGATGCATTACAATGTTTTCTTTCATTATTGACTCTAACAATTTACAGACTATGCTCGTGAAACTTACTTAATTTTCTGGATATGATTTCTTTCCTCTTTTGAATAAGGGAATCACTCCTGCATCTTTCCAATCTCATGAAACAATCCATTTTGCAAGTGATTGAGAAAATAATATAGCCAATGGTTTAACTAGTTAGTCTATACTTCAAATAGCATTGATGAATGGATACCATCTTGATCTGTACATTTATCCAATTTTAATCCTTCCAATCTTTTTAGAATCATTTCCTCCGTAATTCAGAATGATTTTAATCGAACTATATCCATTTGACATTTGAAAATATGTATAGGCTCTGGTATCTTGGAGGAGTGTTCTTTTGTATAGACTGTGCCAAAGTATTGATTTATTAGATTAGCTATCTCCCTATTTTCTTTGCTTATTGTCACTGTACTGTCTATGAGAAAGCCTACCTTGTCTTTAGGTCTTTGTTTATTTCTAACATTAAAAAAGAAGCTTTTACCATCAGTCTTGATCCTATTAGTAAGTTTTTTTCGAAGTCTATTTTTGCAGCTTTATTTACTTTCTGAGCTATGTTTTGCTTGTCCAAATATTTTTAATATATTTCTTTTGATTTACTTGCCTTTATATACTTTGTCCAGGCTTAATTTGAAGCTCTTGTACATTTAGCTACAAATCTAGTAATCCACTTTTTATGATTGGTGTTTACCTCCATACATGGAACATATTTGACTTTTAGTTCTAAAAGTGTTTTGAAACACTCTGCCTCTTGTTCAACGTCTGTACCTCTGACAATATCTTTCCAGTGTATGTGGCTGTCTGTATCTTTCATCTTCTGTACATCTGTCTTATAGTAGTATGCTCGCGAGTGTATATTTACATACATTGTAAAGGCTGTTATAGGATATATTTTATGGACAACTGATCACTACAGCTAAAGGAATCGACTACCCCACACCGCGATTCAAGGACGTATACAAGATGAACATGACGTCATGCGACATCCAAGCCGAAAGCTCAGGATTGAGTCGATTGCAGACAGTCAGTTGGGACGTGCACAGTAGTTGCCGACGCTTGTAGAGACCATCTAAATCCAGAGAAATGGGCACAACTGAAAAGATCGGGGAACACCCCGGCAAGTCAGCCTCCTCAGCCCCGTTGTACGATCTGCGACAGGGACTGCCACTCACGTACCGGCGTTTGCAGCCATAGCAGACTGTGTCGAAATACGGGAGACAGAGCTGGGCAAACTTCGCCAGGGCGCCAGGCGCATTATGATCAGTGAGTGAGACGCAAATGAACTGATGAATATTAAATGTATTTACTTGTCTTGGCTTGGCTTGTTCTCCATCTCCCGCTACCAAACCCTGACACGGGCCTAAGTAGCAGAACGCAGTCCAGAGAACGGAATGCGTTATGTCGATATTTGCACCTTTCGGTCAAACACATCCGACTTCAGCAAGCATTTTTTGAGTACCGGGTTAGCATTCCCTCTTCGATCCCTTCTCCTTAGCCAGTCTGCTCTGTTGCAGCCTTTTTTCTAGAATACTGCGCGGACGTGTAGAACGGCCTTGGCAGCTCCGGTTCGCTAGCCCTTACGCTATCAGTCAGCTATGGCTCGCTGACCGCTGCAGCTCATGCGCTGCTCACCATCTTGATTCGGTATTTACTTGATTTTGAAGAAATATGATCATGACAATAATAATGGGCATATCGCCGTCGATGAGAATAACCAACATCATCATGTGGCATACTGCGCTTTTAAGTCTGTGGGCGGATGCGTGCATGCCAGATTAAGCCAACACCAGCTGTGCTGGTTTTCCCTCTACTCTATACTTTCATCTGATCGCCCGTCGACCCTCGCTAAGTGCATGCAAGGCTCTTTTTGGCCTCGTCTTTTTCAGGCTAAACGATTTACTGCCAGGATTCACTGAATCGCTTTTATTGACGTTCACCTGATCGCCTTACTGCGCTAAGCTCGCTAAACTGAAGTTTCTTTTGGAACCTTTAGCTTGACATTCGAGAAACTTGGCCAGTCTATCTCACTTTAACTTTCTACAAAAGTGTATGAATAGTGTAGTAGTAATGAAAAGAGTATGGTTATTTGTGATGTGGTCTTGTAGCCAATTTGAAGTATGTGTCATGTAGAAGTGATTCAACCTCCTGGCGTGTTTGCCGTACACACTCCAGCTCTCTCACCCATAGATCAGGGTTTAGAGACTGGCCGGATGTTTGCCAATCAGATTAGTTGCTGTTTAACGATATACTTCATTTAAACATTCAAATCTTCTTCGGGCAATATCAGGTAGTACTATTTACTCAAGTTTATCTTCTTTTTCTTTCTCTTCTTTTTCTTCTTCTAATTCTTTCTCTTCTTTTTCGTCTTCTTTTTTTTCTTCGTCTTCTTCTTCTTCTTTTTTTTTCTCTTCTTCTTTTTTTCTTTTTCTTATTCTTTCTTTTCTTCTTCTTCTTCTTCTTCTTCTTCTTCTTCTTCTTCTTCTTATTATTATTATTCTACTTCTTCTTTTTCTTCTTCTTTTCCTTCTTTTTCTAGCTCACCGACAATTGTATTAAGTCTACACGTAAAGGCCAGTTCTATGGATAAAGTCTACTGTGGTTGGGAGTTCTTCAAGACTTTCACAAAAATGTGTATGTGTGGGTTCGTCTCCGCTTTAGCATGTTACAGTCTTGACAAAGGAAGGGTTTTGATACTGACACGTACCTGCATACCGAGGAGCGCGGTAGCTGTCAATCACACTGGACAAGCAGAAATTGTAGGACTCGACATAATGACACAAGAAACGAAGATCCGCATCTTCAACCTCTATGGCCCACCCAACAAAGACCTGTCGCTCTCGAGTATGGAAATCAAGGACTCCAGCTGCCTAGTAGTTGGAGACTTCAACAGCCACTCGGAGAGATGGGGATATTCGGACACAGACAACAGAGGTGATGAAGTGGAAGACTGGGAGATAGACACAAATCTCTATCTTTTCAATAGGCCGGAGGACAGCCTAGCTTCTATTCTAGAACATGGCATACCACCTCTACTCCAGACTTGGCCTTTTCCACGGTTGATATTCACCACAAAATAGACGGCCAGGTGCTCAACCAAGTGGCAGGTAGCGACAAAAGGCCAATTAGGCTAGAAATTGATATGGAAGTAGGCCCAGAGGAAATAAAAGCGCTCCCACGTTGGAACTATAAACGAGCCGACTGGGACAGATTTGCAATTCTGACAGATCGGCTATGAGAAACCATCAACACACGGAATAACAATATGAAACCTATGGTGGAAAGCCTAAGCAAAGCAATAATGCAAGCAGCCACCGAAACCATCCCAAGAGGGGCAAGAAAAAACTACAAGCCATATTGGAATGATGAATTGCAGAAAGCGGAAGACGAAGTCTCAAATGCTAGGAACATGGCAGAGAGAGAACAATACATGTAGGCAAATATCGCCCTCAATGCTATCACGGCGAAATACAAAAGAACACTAAACCAAATAACAAGAGACAGCTGGAAAAATAAAACAGAAAGCCTCAATTTAGATAAAGAAGGGAACAAACTATGGAAGTTAGTCAATACCATGAATGACGAAACACCATCAAATAAACAAATTACCATCAAGCATGGCGACAACATGCTTACTGGAAAAAAAAGCAGCAAACGCCTTTATAGAACGAACACTATGCCAGAGCAAACCACATTGATGTCCCTACAGACAGGCAAACATACATTAGTGAAGAACAAAAGAGCCACGACAACATCAATATGGCACCAGAGGAGCACATGATGGCAATACTAACAATGAATGAAATGGAAGAGGCCATGAGAACTTTAAAGAAAAAGAAATCGCCAGGAAAAGATGGGGTAACACGAAATGCTGATGGGGTTGGGCCAAACAGCAAAGAGGAAGTTACTATCAGTCCTGAACCAAAGCTGGAAAAGGGGAATTGTACCTCAGACATGGAAAGACGCTGTATTTATACCAGTACCAAAGAAAGAAAAAGATAGAACAGATCAAAATGGATACAGGCCTATCAGTCTACTGAGCTGTGTAGGTAAACTGATGGAACGTATGATAAACACCAGACTGATGTGGCATCTGAAAGAAAAACACATACTAATTACACAGCAAGCAGGCTTTAGACATATCGTCTAAGGGAAAGTTGTTAGCCATTTGTGTTCTATGGTCTCCCTTGTCAAGTGTTTGGCACGTACCCCTTCTCGGAATAATGTTTTTAAATACATAAAATACAATAGCAAAGAACCAGTTATATAGAAATAGTTAAAAAAACAAACACAAAAGTACATGTGATATATGTGTCTTTCTTAACAATTTCAATAGAAACACAATACATTTAAAATATAAGAAAGTTAATTTCATTATTGTTTGAATGAACGTGCTGCGTATATATGCAGAACAATCTGCAACCTGAACTAACAAGACCGTCGCCGCTGGGACTGGGAAGCCTTCTCGTTCATTAAAACAGTCCAAAATCACTGGAGGACAAATTGAGAGTGATCCACGGCCTCTCTTGAGAGACGCTTGGTCGGAATCACTCTCCGTAACCAAGGCATGCAAAATTACTACAATTTGGACATAACGACGATTGTCCCTGATACGGTATTCTGTGCAGACAAGGCAAACTATAGATGGGCAGGTCACATGTTGAGACAAAACGATGGTCGATGGAGCACAGCGACAGTTGTCTGGTACCCCCCAAGTAAAAAAAAAAGAGACCCCGGGGAAAACATCCATTGCGTTGGTCAAGCTCTCCTGCTGTCCGCAACATCCGAGATGTCATTAGTAGAATGCTTACCAACCACTGGACTGCCGTGACCCAAGGCAAGGTCCGCTGGAAACGGATAGGAAACCCTCAGCAAGGCTGAGGAACGCGTCACAAAGATAAAGAAATGCTGACAGCTTGCAGGCTTGTTGTTTCCCTTTTTCGAAGAGGATTCAACTGTTGTGTTGTACAAACCACACGATTGCCATGTTAGACATCTAATCGGTTTCGATTTATTTTTATTTTGTTGCTACAAATGTCGAAAATCCATATTTGCAGAGATATATTGTTGGAAATGGAATGAAAACTTGCATAGCTCGCTTTACTAGATAAGGCTAGTTTACTAACTGCATTGTATACAGTCTGTTCACACCAGGACTGTGTCCACGTGCCATCTAGCCAGGTGGGTCTAACAACTAGCGAAATGTAAAAGTACTGATGAGCGTAAACACAACTCAACGAAGTCCAAAATTTATACCTGAATTTAAAGTACAACCAAGATAACGATCACAGGCAAGGCAAAGACCAAACCTGAAGTTATTTTAGAACAACAGAAGATTGAGAAAGTCACAAGCTTTGAGTACCTCGGCTCAGTTATAAGCACCAATGGCTACGGCAATGCAGAGGTTCAATAAAATGAGAAACTGATGACAGAACATTCATAAAATGAAAATAACTATTCTGTGAACTTGCATTATACCGATGAAGACATGCGGATGTGAAACGTGGACCCCCACACAAACACTTAAGAAAAGGATTGCATCTTTTGAACTAAAGGACTACAGAAAAGTGCTCAAAATACAATGGATAGCAAAAAGGAAAAATGCAGATATCCTTAACTTAACGTAACGTCCTTAAACTGGTTTAGAAGACTCTGCAGAATCTGTATACATACAGTTTCATTTCATCACCTTGCTCTAAAAGCTATGCGCATCCAATTTACTCTTAAATGCATTAACTGTCCTTTCCTCCACTACCTCCCCTGGCAATGCATTCCAAGCATTCACCACTCTCTAATTAAACAAATATTTCCTAATATCGAATCTGGACCTCTCTTTAGTTAATGTGTAACTATGCCCTCTTGTTCTAGTTGGTGGCTGTATTTTTTTTTTAAAAATTGTTATAGTCTAATGTATCCATTCCTCTGATCATCTTATAAGCCTGTATTAAGTCACCACGAATTCTTCTCTCTTCTAGACACTGTAGGCCGGTTTTTTCCTCATAACTGTAATTCTGCAATCCCACAATCAGCGTTGTCGCTCTTTTTTGTATTATTTCCAGCATGTTTGTATCCCCTCTATGATAAGGACTCCACGCCTGTACACATAACTCCAATCTAGGTCTAACTAATGCTTTATACAGTTTGACTATCACTTCCTTCCTCCTATGTTTAATATTTATTTTTATCATACATAACATTGCATTTGCCTTTTTCATTGCTACCTGAACTTGCTCACTCACCTTACCTGTATGCTCTAGTATAACTTCTAAGTCCCTTTCCTTATCTATCTTTGTAATATTGTTCTCTCCCATTCTGTAATTATGTTTCATATTGGATCTACCCATGTGGATGACTCTACATTTAATCACATTAAACTCCATTTGCAAACCTACAAACCACTCTCGAATTTTATCTCAATATATCCACATCTGCTTGAGATATAGATAAAGATATAGATATACTATAGATCCTACTTAATATCAAGAAAAATTGGTTAGTAAACAACATCTTGTCTCGAAAGCTAAAATAGTTTCTTCTTCTTCTTCGTTCGTCTTCAGATTTCAGCTTACAGTCATTTAACGAAGGCAGCAGTCGACTCAAGGCTCTGTACGCTTCCGTACAGCTTCTCGTGGAAGGACACTGGCTGTTGCCAATTGTTACTTCTTTTGTCGGTATACAGCGGACATGACTGCAAAATATATTATGCCTTCATGGGGGCTGTGCCGCAGGCACAAATGTCTGTAGTGCCAATCTTGAACTTTTTGTACAGATGGCATCTGAGTCTGTTGTGACAGAAAATAGCCGGAAAATGATCACCTGGTCTCGCCTGGAGAGTTGATGGTAGGCATCGTTTTCTATGTGGCCAGGGTGATCCTATTTTCCATTTTGCACTGTACGTTGTCCTGATGAATGCTTTAGTTTCATTGTATGTGATTTCTGTATCACTCTGCTGCAGCATTCCTCGCTCTCTGGCGAGCCTGTCCACCTCTCCGTTGCCTGGAATGTCGCATTGGACTGCTTTTTTTTTAAGCACTGGGCTCTTTAGGGCCATTACACTGCTAGGTCGTCTGTGAAAATGACCACTTGCTTTGCTGTATAATAGTTTGACCACATCAAACGCCATACTGACCTAGAAAGAACGTTACAGGAGGGTTTGGTGCTTGGAAAGCGGGGCTGAAGCAGACTGATGAAAAGATGGAAACAAGACATCACGGAGGTCCTGACGATGACAACGATAGAGGCGATACTTCTGGCTAGAGATCGAGTTACAGATCGGCTGTTGTGAAAGTGATTTTCTGCAAATGACATGCAACATGATGATGATGATGATGATAATAATGATGATAATGATGAAAGTGAGCGATGATTTTCTGTGCGGTCCACACCGATCAGCACATTTGCATTCCGTTCTCTGGACAACATTCTGCTACTTAAGCCATATCAGGGCTTGGTGGTTCAAGATTGAGAACGAACGACCGTAAGCCAGCAAGCCATATAATTAAAAAAACAGAATGCGATACTGGAGAAAACACTAAAAAGCTATCTTTCTTTTTTTGTGCCTCGTTTACCTTGGTTCCTAAGAGGCAGTATATTGTTCTGTGTTTTGCACTTTACAGCCTGGTTAAACCATATTCAGCACGAAATTTAATAGGTGTACGACCCTGTCAGATCAGGAATCTGAACACAGACATGTTTTGTTTGTGGGCCATCGAAACTTTGCAACCACGTATGAACACTTCTATAAAAGCTTAACACATGCAATTCCAAATTCATATCTTTTCTATCGTTATCGCTGCTTGTTTCAAATCTATCAATAACATGACCTCCCATAGTGTATCCGGGGTCCCTTACTGAGAATTGTAGAATATAACCGCCACAGAATACTGTCACAGTAGGTCAAGGGCAAACAATCTTAAGGTGAGCGATGTATGTATTTCTCCTGAGTGGCCAAAACATTAATTGCATGTTGAAAGCGAGGACTAAGAGTTGTCCATGGATGTGGCAATCTCAAAATGTACAAATTATCGCTACCCTACTGCAAATAACTAGGAAAAGTATTTCCTAAAAGCTGTTTATGGTATGTCAAATACAATGCTGGACCTGTGCTTCAACAAAAAGAGATGAGTAATTATGATTTAACTTTACTTAACGTCTTTATACTGGTTTAGAAGACTATGCAGAGTCTGTACGCAACCAGTTTCATTTACATTTCCTTGCTCAATAAGCTATGCGCATCCAATGTATTCTTAAATGCATCAACTGCCTCTGCTTCCATCACTTCCTGTGGAAATGCATTCCAAGCATTCACCCCTCTCTGACTAAAGAAATATTTCCAAATATCCAATCTTGACCTTTCTTTATTTAATTTGAAGCTATGCCTTTTTTGTTCTGATTTGATTAATTGAACTCCATGCATGTATTGAAAGGCGTGACTAAAGAGAGTTGTGCATGAGGATAGCAACCTCATCATGCAAGTAAACTGTTACATAAACTCCAACTGCAGGATCATGCAAAGCTTTTTGCTGAAGTCATCTTGATGGAGGTTGAATGTACTTGTACTGATGTGCTTCGGCTGGCGCGAAAAATGCCAAGAAAAGAGATCTTCCTTGTTCGTCTGCAGACCTCGAATTAAATTACTCTAACGAAGGCAGCAGTTGACTTGAGGGTCTGAGCACTTCTGTACAGCTACTCGTGGAATGACACTGGTTGTTGACAAATGCTACTTTTGTCGGTAAACGATGGACAGGGCTGCAAAATGTGTTCTGATGTCATGGGGGATGTGCCGAGAAGATAGATGGCCAGCTAGAGTCGTTGCCTTGTGTTTTAATTCAAGTCAGGTAATCCTCATTCTTAACCATTGTCTTTCGTGTTGATCGTCCACGGCAACGGTTGATGAGTCTCGGGCAGCGTGGAGGAAAACGGAGTATAATCGAAATGTCTCAGCGAGGTGTTCCGCGGGAGACTCCATTAGTGGTGAGGTCTTGTATTTCGTATAGTGTAAAGTGCAGAATCTGCAACAAAAGAAATAGTATTTGTAAGATTATGTGTTTAAATTAATCTTAGTCTTAGTAGACCTGTAATTCTACAAGGGAAGATGACCCTGTGGAGGTCCCAGCTGTGGTGTGAGCTGGATAAAGGAGGGATGAGGATTTCCTGCTTAGCGTGTTAGGCTCGAGCAGCTTATTACTCCGTTGTGTTAAGACAAGTGCCAAGAAGTTTGGTTAATAGATCAGGGAGTCCATCTTAATGGAATTCCCTAGTAGTGGATCCAACGGGAAGCTTCGACTGGTTCATTTCTTCTTCTCCTTTTTCGTTCGTCTTCTGACATCAACTTTAATGACTCTAACGAAGTCATCAGTCGACTCAAGGCTCTCTACGCTTCCGTACAGCTTCTCGTGGAAGGACACTAGCTGTTGCCAAATGCTACTTCTTTTGTCGGTATACTGTGGACATGAGTGAAAAATATGTTCTGCCTTCATTTTGCACTGTACGTTGCCCTGATGAATGCTTTAGTCTCATTGTATGTAATTTCTGTATCTAACGTAGGTTAGGTTCTTGATTTTGTTCCATAGCGGTATTTTAACCATTCCTATCTATTTTGTATACTCCACAGGCGATAAGAGAGAGACTGGAACATGAGGGAACTACGTTTTGAACTCTCCCAGTTTTACTACTATAATCGCTCAGCAATTTATATAATGTACAGACCGACACTGTGCATTAATGTCTGAAATAGTATCTTGCTATCCCCATGTTAACAAACTGACCCTAGGCATTACAGTTCTAACTAGTATCTTACTATCCATATTTTAACAAACTCACCCTAGGCATTACAGTCCTAGCTAGTATCTTACTATGCTACATCAAGTTTTAATGTCCTATATATAGTATCTTACTATCCACAGTCTATCATTCCAGCATTAAATGTTGATGTCCTACACAGTATCTACCTAAGCACATGGTAACAGTCTTTTATATAATACCTTACTATATGAATATGACCATACAGACAATAAACGGTATTGTCCTACAAAGTATCGCACTATCCCCATTAAGCATAAGTTCACTGACTCGAAACTTTACAGTCCTACATTGTAATTTGCTATCTATATATTAACAGACCAATACCAAGTTTTATTGTTCTTCAAAGTATTATACAATCCCAATGGCATCAGACTGACAGAGAGCTTTAATGTCTTACACAGGATCTTACAATCCACATATTAACAAACCAACTCTAGATTGAATGCACTGCACAGTATCCACTATCCAGATGTTAGACTTACCCAACACATTGATGTCCTACATAGTTCCTTACTACCACCATGTTAACAGGCCAACACAGAGTTTGAATGTCTTACAGAGTATCTCACTATCCACATGTCAATAGGCCAAGACAGAGCTTTAATGTGCTACAGAGTATCTTACTATCCACATGTTAACAGGCCAACACAGAGCTTGAATGTCCTACAGAGTATCTTACTAACCCAATGTTAACAGGCCAACACAGAGCTTGAATGTCCTACAGAATATCTACCTATCCACATGTCAACAGGCCAAGACAGAGCTTGAATGTCCTACAGAGTATCTTACTATCCAGATGTTAGCAAGCCAACATAGAGCTTGAATGTCCTACAAAGTATCTTACTATCCCCATGTCAACAAGCAAACACAGAGCTTGAATGTCCTACAGAGTATTTTACTATCCATTTTACAACAGGCCAACACAGAGCTTGAATGTCCTACAGAGTATCTTACTAACCCAATGTTAACAGGCCAACACAGAGCTTGAATGTCCTACAGAATATCTAACTATCCACATGTCAACAGGCCAAGACAGAGCTTGAATGTCCTACAGAGTATCTTACTATCCAGATGTTAGCAAGCCAACACAGAGCTTGAATGTCCTACAAAGTATCTTACTAACCCAATGTTAACAGGCCAACACAGAGCTTGAATGTCCTACATAATATCTAACTATCCACATGTCAACAGGCCAAGACAGAGCTTGAATGTCCTACAGAGTATCTTACTATCCAGATGTTAGCAAGCCAACATAGAGCTTGAATGTCCTACAAAGTATCTTACTATCCCCATGTCAACAAGCAAACACAGAGCTTGAATGTCCTACAGAGTATTTTACTATCCATTTTACAACAGGCCAACACAGAGCTTGAATGTCCTACAGAGTATCTTACTATCCACATGGCAACAAGCCAACACAGAGCTTGAATGTCCTACATAGTATTTTACTATCCACTTGTCAACAGGCAAACACATAGCTTGAATGTCCTACAGAGTATCTTACTATCCACATGTCAACAGGCCAACACAGAGCTTTAATGTCCTACATAGTATTTTACTATCCACATGTCAACAGGCAGACACATAGCTTGAATGTCCTACAGAGTATCTTACTATCCACATGACAGCGTACTTCGAAGAAGATATCTTACTGTACCTATGTCATCAGCCCGACTCTGAGCTTTGCTATCCTACATGATATTGTACTATCCACATGTTTTAATGTCATTCATAGCATTTTACAGTCTCCATGTCAACAGACCAACACCAAGCTGTAATGTCCTAATATAAAATCTTTCTTTCTAAATGTAAGTAGACCTAATATCAAGCTGTAATGTACTACATATAATCTTACTATCTAAATTTTAACAGACCGATGCTATTCGCTAATATCCTACATATTATCTTACTGTCACCATGAGGATGGTGTGGCCTAGTGGTTAAGGTGGCACGGCTCAAAACCCAAAGGTGCTGGGTTCAAATCCCATAACAGCGCCGTTACCCCGGTAAAGCGAAACCTTAGAAAATGCAAGAGGACGCAGACCATTACAAAAAATGCATGCTGAAGTTGGATGCACTTGGCCGACAGGCGCAAAATAAAATCCACAGTACAATGTACACCACCTTGGGGATTAGAGAAATAAGGCGAACTAAAAAAAAACAAAAAAACTGTCACCATATCAACATAATTACACTAAGCTTCAGTGTCCTATATATTATCTTAATGTCCTCATGTAACCAACCGATTCTTTAGATTTAATGCGATACATAGCATCTTACTGTCTACATATTAGCATACTATCTGAGTATCCCAACAGTAACATACACGAACAGTCACCTAACTTTACTGTCCTGCATAGCATTTTACAATTCCCATGTTAACAAACCTACCTAAAAGCATTAGTGTGCTACATAATATCTTACTGACCCCACTTTAACAGATCTAAACTGAGCTTGACGGTCCTATAAAGTATCTCACTGACGCCACTTTAATAGACCAAATCTGATTTTTAATCTCCTACATAGTATCTTAGTATCAGCATGACAAAAGATGAAGGCTAACACTGAGCTTTAAGGTCCTAGGTAGTATCTTACTGTCTGTATATTAAAAGATGGACACCAAGATAATTGTCCTGTAAAGTATCATACTATCCCTATCTTAGCAGGCCGACAACAAGCTGTAATGTCCTACATAGTACATTACTAATTTGCATGATAATAGCCAAAAACCGAGCTATTGGCATAGATGACGTACATAGTATCTAACTATACAACTGTTAGCAGAAAGACACTGAGTTTTATTGTCCTATGTAGCATTAAACTGTTTGCATGTTTACAAACCATTCCCATTTGTTAATGTCCTACATGTAATCTTGCTGTCCAGAAGTTAACAAACTAACACAAAGCTTAAATGACCTACTTTTTATCTTTCTGTACAAAGATAGCAGTCTGACACAAATCTTTAATGTCCTACCTATTGTTTTACTATCCACACGTTATAACAGAATGAAAGCAAGCTTCACTTTTCTACATAACATCAAACTATCAACTTTATAACACACAGACAGTGAACTTTCATGTCCTACTTATTTTCTTAAAATCCACATGTTAATATACATCAACTGACAAATAATGTTGTATATATTTTCTCACTATCCACATGAAAACAGACCAACCTCATTAACAGGTGTCCTACATAGTTTATTTTTTCCCCCAGGTAAACAGACCAAAACTGAGTAGTTATGTCCTACATAGTATCTTACTCTCCGCTTGTTAACAGACCAACACTGATCTGTAATGTCCTTTATAGTATCTTACTATCCCCAGGTCAAAATACCAACACAGAGCAGTAATGTCCTACATAGTATCTTACTATCCGCGTGTTAACAGAATGACAGCTAGCATTACTTTACCTCATAGTATTGTACTATTCACTTGTTAGCATACGAACAGTGAGCTTTCATGTCCTACATATTTTCTTAATATTCAAATGTTAACGCATAACAGCCGAGATGTAAAGTTGTATATATTATCTTTCCCCTTGATAAAACATCAACACTGAGCTGTAATGTCATACATAATATCTTACTAATCATCATATTTACAGACCAACACAGAGAACACGTGTCCTACACAATGTCTTACAGTTCACATGTATTAACAGACCAACACTGAGAACACGTGTCCTACACAATATCTTACACTTCACATGTATTAACAGACCAACACTGAGCTTTTCTGTTCTATTAAGTGTGTTACCTTCCATTTGTTAACAAATAGAAACCAATAATACATTTCCTAAACAGCATCCTGCTGTCACCAAGTCAATAGACCAACAACGAGCTGTGATGTTCTAAAGAAATATTTACTATCAATACATTAACAAACCCACACTGAGCCTTATCGCCAAAATAAAAGTATCTTCCTTTCCCCCCAAAAAGAGATGCAATAGACTTAATTATTTTATCTGACTATCACAGTGCAAACAGAATCACACCGTGGTTCAATGTCCTTTATATTATCTTGATATTCACAGGACAAAAGAAGTAGGCGGACAACAAACTCTACTGTCCCACATAGTATCTTACTTTCCACCTCTCAACAAACTGACCATGTCCGTTAATGTTGTACATATTATACTACTAATCACATGTTAATAGATCCACACTGTGCTTCAATGCCTTACATTTTATCTTTGAATCCCCATGCCAGAAGAACACTTAGCTTTACTGTTATACATACTATCTTACCATCCACATGTCGACAGACCAGCACCAAGATTTGCTACACTAAATATTATATTACCATCCACATGTTAACAGACCAGCGCCAACATTTGCTACCCTAAATATTATCTTACCATTCACATGTTAACAGACCAGCACCGCGATTTGATACCCTATACATTATCTTACCACCCACATGTTAACAGACCAGCGCCAAGATTTGCTACCCTAAATATTATCTTACCATTCACATGTTAACAGACCAGAACCGAGATTTGATACCCTACATATTATCTTACCCTCCAAATGTTAACAGACCAGCACCAAGATTTGATACCCTAAATATTATCTTACAATCCATTTGATAACTGACCAATACTAGAATTGAATACCTTACATATTACCTTACTATCCACATGGCAACATATGTAGATCGCAATGTAATTTTACAGTCTTACGTAGTACCTACCATCCATAAATTAACAGACCAACACCAAAATGTGTGTTCTACATAGCCTTTTACTTTCACTGTGTTTTAGTGAAATGAGATACCAAAGGATGCAGAGCTGAGGCAAAAGCTATGGTGCAGCCACTATATCTTGGTAAAGATTATGGACTGCATCATGATTACTGGCTTGCAGATATAACATGACCAAAGGATCCTGAATGCAAAGAGGAATAAAGAATGTTTGCAGGCTAAAGGACTAAAATTGAGTTTTAATGTCCTACATATTATCTCTTTATCTACATATTAACAGATAGACACTAAGATTTAATGGTGTACATATTATCTTACTATCCACATGTTAGGAGTCAGATACTGAGCTTAAATTTCTTACATAAGGTCTTACTATTTACAAATAACAGATGCAAACCAACTTGGAGATTTACTGTCTTGAAATTATCTTACTATCCACATGTTAGTAGACTAACACTGAGCTTTAATGTGCTACATAGTATCTCACTATCAACATATTAGCAGATTGACACCAAGCTTTAATCTTCTACATGATATTTTACTATTCACATGTTAGCACACCAACCGCAAGCTTGTTAGCAGTCTAACGCAGAGCTTTGATGTCCTACATAGTATCTCACTATCAACATATTAGCAGATTGACACATACTTTAATCTTCTACATGATATTTTACTATTCACATGTTAGCACACCAACCGCAAGCTTGTTAGCAGTCTAACGTAGAGCTTTGATGTCCTACATAGTATCTCACTATCAACATATTAGCAGATTGACACCAATCTTTTAATCTTCTACATAATATTTTACTATTCACATGTTAGCATTCCAACCGCAAGCTTGTTAGCAGTATAACGCAGAGCTTTGATGTCCTACATAGTATCTCACTATCAACATATTAGCAGATTGACACCAAGCTTTAAATCTTCTACATGATATTTTACTATTCACATGTTAGCACACCAACCGCAAGCTTGTTAGCAGTCTAACGCAGAGCTTTGATGTCCTACATTTATAGTGCCAGTAGGAACAGTATGTAATAAGTAGTTTTGGAAATGTATGTTTAAAATAATAATATATGTATTACTACCATGCTTTCAATTTGGTGTATTTTAATAGTGTCAGTATTCGAATATATCATAAATAAACAGAGTGACAGCAAAGAGCAATTGTATCAATACTTGGGCTTTAGGAATGTGTACTTTAATATCTGTTTGTTTACATTTGTTAATATGGCAACTTATGCGTCTTGTGAAATACAGAAATAAACAAGAAACAAACACAAACTGGAATAAGGTTCAATTTAATGTTTACGTATTTCTTATGCCACATTATAAATATTATGTCTACATATATTCAGCCAGCAGTAAACATGCAAGATTCCATATGGCTAGTTTTATTAAAATGATGGTAATGGGTGTCCTGTTCTAAAAAATGTACAGTTTAAAATGTGGATATGTACAATGAGATTAACAATCTATAGATGGTATGTTAGAGAAATTTATAACATAACAGTCTACATACATTTGCTTCTACATATCCAAGCTTGAACAATTTAAAAGTAGCACACACGGAATATTAGCACGCTTAACCATAAACAACTTTCAGCACAGGATCTTCGATTAGCTAGATAACAGTTTCACGGTCTAGTAGTGAACTGTATTTACACGGACAATGATTACTTCGTCATAAGGGCAATGTATTCAAAAGAAAGGGATGTAATAAATGCACTACAATAATATAAATGATTTAATAATTACATGAAAATAAAGCAAATATTTATAATATTTAAGGTTGCGTAAAATGGAGCATACCATACGAAATTTAACTTTCGGACTATTCTAACATTTTTTTGCATTTTATGAATATTATTAAATTCATTTTAAAAACAATATGCGAGTCGCTGTCACCACAACAGAGCTAACTTAAACAGGCATCAGCATATATGCTAACTCTAACCTTACTATTAACAGCTACAGGAGCAGCCAGTGTTGTCTTCTGCCAGTTACTTGTCTAGTTCGCTCCATGACTTCGACGCCGGTCAAGGTTCAAGGTTCAGTTCTTGTGATAAGCACGGCTTTGCTGTCACAATCGTCGCCGACGAGCGCCCGGGGTCGCGAGCTGTTCCTCCCCATATGTCGTGCACGAGGACGACAACAAGCGTGAGAAATTTGGTCGGGTGGATAATTAACACCTATCGCCTTCAGTGTACAGATGCCAATGTACACGTCCATGTGGTTCTGGTGTAGGGCCATAGCTCACTCGTTCTAAGGTTTGTAACCTGGATAAAGAGGGGAGACGCCCAAGCCAGAACCTCTCACGCACATTTTTTATGATGGGATAACTCTTAATTATATATTTTTTGTATTTGTTTGGTTATGTCCCTCGCTATGTTTAAAGAAACACTGGATGTCAACAACATCGGCGACGAAGATGGCACACGACATAAAACTACACCCCCTTCCACGCCTTCTAACAACAAAAGTTGATAGAAGATGATGATGATGATAATAATCATGACAATAATAATAACAAAACATTGGACATTGACCTAGAATAGAACAATTAGATAGATGTTTAAGCATACAACCATGAAGGAATGATTATTCCGTGAGATAAGCAGAAGAAAAGGTGGACATGTTATTAGATGAAACATAAGACCACACTATATGTACATGTAGAGCGTAGGATACAACGTTGGTAGAGTGGCTGCTTCTTTCCGGCTGCAACTTGTTCCAGCCAACCCAGCTGTAAACGAGTACCAGATTTACTGTTAGGAGAATGATAGAGGAACAGGAATTGGTTTTCACAAAACCTGATGTTTTTGGTTTGATTAGAGGTTTCAATTTCTGGATTCTGTGACGAAGACTTGCCCTTTTCTACCCCAGACCGTTGTCCTTTGTGCGGTATCATGTCGTATTGACCAGTTCATGGATTCGTGTGTGTATCAGAACAATGAAGATTCTAGTACCTCATCCCTGGCGGTAATAAAATAAATTTATATATCAGTGATATTGTAAGCCAAGACATCGAAAAAGGGAACTGGCTACCCCCATCTGATAAAAGCTAAAACCTATTATAGATAAGTTTCTACCACAGCATCCCCGACTACAGTATATTTGTATTACTCGATGTATCCATGAATGTAAACAGCAAGTTGGCTGTGTTTGTATTCTGACATTCTTTCCTTGACATAATCAAGAGTTTCTTGGGCGGATTTTCGCTACGGTTGGCACGTTCTAAATGCATGTTTTTGCTCGTGAGCTTCAATCCCTTCTGTATTTTGTGTTGGCCTTTAACTGGTAGTGGGCGGGGTACATTGGAATGTCTTATTGATCACAGCAGTTCATATTTGTCACACATTAGTTGGTAGTCAGCATTGATTGCTGAGAGTACAGAGAAACAAGAAGACCAAAGTAGAGAGAGAGAAAGAGAGAGAGAGAGAAAGAGAGAGAAAGAGAGAGAGGATGAACAACATAAATATGAATATTGTTAGATGACTGTTAATTTGTGCAGGTGTTAAAAACAATTCGAGGTAAATCTTCTTCTTCGTACGCTGTCAGACGTCAACTTGAGTTTTTTTTAAAGAAGGCAGCTGTCATCCTTAGGCTATCGACACTGCCATAGAGCTTGTCTAGTGTTGCCACTGGTGATGGCCACATGTGCTTTCTCTGGTTTTCGTATGTCGGGCAATTTTGCAGCAAATGTTCCGCGGTCATTTTCCCTGTACCACAGGTGCATTCGTCAGTACCACCTTTCTTCAGTTTATTGAATAGATGGTACCTCAGTCTGTTGTGGCCTGTGCGGAGTCTGAAGACCACGACCTGCTCTCTTCTGTTTAACTGGTAGTAGGCATAATTTTTGTTGTAGCCAGTATGCTCTGTTTCCCATTTGGCCATGTATCTGGCCCTAATAAACCTTTTGAACTCTTCGTAGGTCACACTAGAATCTGGTTGTGGTAACCTTGCACCTTCTTTAACCAGTCTGTCTGCCTCCTCGTCCACTACTCCAGCGATGTTAGGGCCTGCTGCATCCGATTGTTTGATATGGTGAGATTTTCTTCAGTGGTCCACAAAGCCAGATCGTCTGCAAACATGGATCTGTGGACTCTTCTTAATATATTATCTATTATGTTGTTTATATACACAAGAAAAAAAGTGTGGGTGACAGTACTCCCCCTTTTGGTACTCCCTGCTCCAGTGTCACATTTTTGCTCATCTTCCCTTGTACTTGAACTCTGGCTGTTCTGTTTTCGAGATAGTGGCTGATCAATCTGTACATTATTCCAGATACTTTACTTCTTTATAGCTTGACTCTTTCCCCACCTTGTCAAATGTCTTCTCTATATCCACCCAAACCGCTACTGTATGCTTTTTCTCCTGGTAAGCATCCTCTATTTTCTGCGCTATGAGAGTGATCTGATCCTCAGTAGAACTGTGTTGTCTACATCCTGCTTTCTGTGGAATTAATATGTGTTTTCTTCCAGGTGCCGCATCAGTCTGATGTTTATCATACGCTCCATCAGTTTACCTACACAGCTTAGTAGACTGATAGGCCTGTATCAATTTTTGATCTGTTCTATCTTTTTCTTTCTTTGGTACTGGTATTCGATGTAAATGATTTTAACATGAAAAGGAAAAGGTAATCCTTTCGCAATCATTGATGTCGAGGTTGAAGTGTTAGAGACAGAAAGCGTCTCCCACCTGAAACAGATGAGTTGACCATGTTTTCTTATATGTTGATTTGTTAGTTCAGTGTTGTTGTCTCTGATGAAGGCCTATTGGTCGTAACGTAGGTTTTGTTTGTGTTCTCGTCTCGGTGCGGTATCTGACCATACCCATTTTTAAATTTTGATTAAGCTCAACCTTAATAAACTTTTACTAGTTTTTTTTTCATGTTTTTTTCCCAAGTGTTAGAGACTTCGCTGTACTAGGCCTCAGGTTTTTATGAGGTCAAAAGCCATAACAGCATGTTGTTGTTATTGTTGTTGTATTTATTGTTGTTGCAGAATGCCCGTAATATGTAAGATTAATTTTGTGTGCGTCCTGTAAAAGACGTTAAGTGGCGGGCTGCAACATGATGTAAGAATAGCCTCGAGAGTTTGAAAGATTAGTTGGCAGGGGCATAAACTTAAACATAAACATACATCTAAGTACCTAGGAATTACAATGGATCGCACATTGTCCTACAAAGAACAATGTGAAGCGGTGAAACAAAAAGTTAGCACAATCATAAAACGTACTGAGTAAGCCAACACGGCATAACTTAACTTAACATAACGTTTTTATATTGGTTTAGAAAACTCATCAGAGTCTGTAGACAACCAGTCCGATTTGCATTACCCTGCTCTAATAACTATGTACATCCTATTTATTCTTAAATGCATTAACTGTCTCTGCCTCCACTATTTCCTGGGGCAAAGCATTCCAAGCATTCACCACTGTCTGAATAAAAAAAAATGTCATGTCTCCAATTTGGACCTTTCGTTAGTTAATTTGTATCTGTGCCCTCTTGTTCTCGCTGGTGGTTGTATTTTGAAAAACTTGTTATAGTCTAATTTAACTTTTCCTGTGATTATCATATCAACTTAGATTAAGTCAAGTTTAATTCTTCTCTTTTCTAGACACTAACGGTCGGTTTTTCTGAGTCTTTCCTCGTAACTGTAATTCTGGAATCCCACTATCAGTTTTGTCGCTATTCTTTGTATCGTTTCCAGCATATTTATAGCTTTTCTACGATAAGGACTCCACACCTGTACACAGTACTCCGATCTAGGTCTAACTAATGCTTTATACAGTTTGTCAATCACCTCATTACTCCTATGTTTAATATTTCTTTTTTTTATCATACCTAACGTGGCATTTGACTTATTCACTGCTACCTGGACTTGCTCACTCACCTTACCTGTAAGCTCTATTATTACCCCTATGTCCCTTTCGTTATCTATCATTCTAGTATTGTTCTCGCCCATACTGTAATTTTGTTCCATTTTTTACTTCACACCACTCAGAGTACTCCTTATTTATGCCAATCGCTGTCTTCATCCCGTTAACCAACTTTCAAACAATTCGGCAATCTGCCGATCTATCCCATGTGATTTTAACTTTGTAAAATCTAGATAAATAACATCCACTGGTTCTCCCTTATCTATGATTTTAGTAATCATCTCCATGCACTCCAATAGATTTGTTTAGCACGGTCTCCCTCTAGTAAACCCATGCTGACTATTTCTGATTGGATTTAACCTTTCTAGATGCATTACAATGTTTTCTTTCATTATTGACTCTAACAATTTACAGACTATGCTCGTGAAACTTACTTAATTTTCTGGATATGATTTCTTTCCTCTTTTGAATAAGGGAATCACTCCTGCATCTTTCCAATCTCATGAAACAATCCATTTTGCAAGTGATTGAGAAAATAATATAGCCAATGGTTTAACTAGTTAGTCTATACTTCAAATAGCATTGATGAATGGATACCATCTTGATCTGTACATTTATCCAATTTTAATCCTTCCAATCTTTTTAGAATCATTTCCTCCGTAATTCAGAATGATTTTAATCGAACTATATCCATTTGACATTTGAAAATATGTATAGGCTCTGGTATCTTGGAGGAGTGTTCTTTTGTATAGACTGTGCCAAAGTATTGATTTATTAGATTAGCTATCTCCCTATTTTCTTTGCTTATTGTCACTGTACTGTCTATGAGAAAGCCTACCTTGTCTTTAGGTCTTTGTTTATTTCTAACATTAAAAAAGAAGCTTTTACCATCAGTCTTGATCCTATTAGTAAGTTTTTTTCGAAGTCTATTTTTGCAGCTTTATTTACTTTCTGAGCTATGTTTTGCTTGTCCAAATATTTTTAATATATTTCTTTTGATTTACTTGCCTTTATATACTTTGTCCAGGCTTAATTTGAAGCTCTTGTACATTTAGCTACAAATCTAGTAATCCACTTTTTATGATTGGTGTTTACCTCCATACATGGAACATATTTGACTTTTAGTTCTAAAAGTGTTTTGAAACACTCTGCCTCTTGTTCAACGTCTGTACCTCTGACAATATCTTTCCAGTGTATGTGGCTGTCTGTATCTTTCATCTTCTGTACATCTGTCTTATAGTAGTATGCTCGCGAGTGTATATTTACATACATTGTAAAGGCTGTTATAGGATATATTTTATGGACAACTGATCACTACAGCTAAAGGAATCGACTACCCCACACCGCGATTCAAGGACGTATACAAGATGAACATGACGTCATGCGACATCCAAGCCGAAAGCTCAGGATTGAGTCGATTGCAGACAGTCAGTTGGGACGTGCACAGTAGTTGCCGACGCTTGTAGAGACCATCTAAATCCAGAGAAATGGGCACAACTGAAAAGATCGGGGAACACCCCGGCAAGTCAGCCTCCTCAGCCCCGTTGTACGATCTGCGACAGGGACTGCCACTCACGTACCGGCGTTTGCAGCCATAGCAGACTGTGTCGAAATACGGGAGACAGAGCTGGGCAAACTTCGCCAGGGCGCCAGGCGCATTATGATCAGTGAGTGAGACGCAAATGAACTGATGAATATTAAATGTATTTACTTGTCTTGGCTTGGCTTGTTCTCCATCTCCCGCTACCAAACCCTGACACGGGCCTAAGTAGCAGAACGCAGTCCAGAGAACGGAATGCGTTATGTCGATATTTGCACCTTTCGGTCAAACACATCCGACTTCAGCAAGCATTTTTTGAGTACCGGGTTAGCATTCCCTCTTCGATCCCTTCTCCTTAGCCAGTCTGCTCTGTTGCAGCCTTTTTTCTAGAATACTGCGCGGACGTGTAGAACGGCCTTGGCAGCTCCGGTTCGCTAGCCCTTACGCTATCAGTCAGCTATGGCTCGCTGACCGCTGCAGCTCATGCGCTGCTCACCATCTTGATTCGGTATTTACTTGATTTTGAAGAAATATGATCATGACAATAATAATGGGCATATCGCCGTCGATGAGAATAACCAACATCATCATGTGGCATACTGCGCTTTTAAGTCTGTGGGCGGATGCGTGCATGCCAGATTAAGCCAACACCAGCTGTGCTGGTTTTCCCTCTACTCTATACTTTCATCTGATCGCCCGTCGACCCTCGCTAAGTGCATGCAAGGCTCTTTTTGGCCTCGTCTTTTTCAGGCTAAACGATTTACTGCCAGGATTCACTGAATCGCTTTTATTGACGTTCACCTGATCGCCTTACTGCGCTAAGCTCGCTAAACTGAAGTTTCTTTTGGAACCTTTAGCTTGACATTCGAGAAACTTGGCCAGTCTATCTCACTTTAACTTTCTACAAAAGTGTATGAATAGTGTAGTAGTAATGAAAAGAGTATGGTTATTTGTGATGTGGTCTTGTAGCCAATTTGAAGTATGTGTCATGTAGAAGTGATTCAACCTCCTGGCGTGTTTGCCGTACACACTCCAGCTCTCTCACCCATAGATCAGGGTTTAGAGACTGGCCGGATGTTTGCCAATCAGATTAGTTGCTGTTTAACGATATACTTCATTTAAACATTCAAATCTTCTTCGGGCAATATCAGGTAGTACTATTTACTCAAGTTTATCTTCTTTTTCTTTCTCTTCTTTTTCTTCTTCTAATTCTTTCTCTTCTTTTTCTTCTTCTAATTCTTTCTCTTCTTTTTCGTCTTCTTTTTTTTCTTCGTCTTCTTCTTCTTCTTTTTTTTTCTCTTCTTTTTTTCTTTTTCTTATTCTTTCTTTTCTTCTTCTTCTTCTTCTTCTTATTATTATTATTATTCTACTTCTTCTTTTTCGTCTTCTTTTCCTTCTTTTTCTAGCTCACCGACAATTGTATTAAGTCTACACGTAAAGGCCAGTTCTATGGATAAAGTCTACTGTGGTTGGGAGTTCTTCAAGACTTTCACAAAAATGTGTATGTGTGGGTTCGTCTCCGCTTTAGCATGTTACAGTCTTGACAAAGGAAGGGTTTTGATACTGACACGTACCTGCATACCGAGGAGCGCGGTAGCTGTCAATCACACTGGACAAGCAGAAATTGTAGGACTCGACATAATGACACAAGAAACGAAGATCCGCATCTTCAACCTCTATGGCCCACCCAACAAAGACCTGTCGCTCTCGAGTATGGAAATCAAGGACTCCAGCTGCCTAGTAGTTGGAGACTGCAACAGCCACTCGGAGAGATGGGGATATTCGGACACAGACAACAGAGGTGATGAAGTGGAAGACTGGGAGATAGACACAAATCTCTATCTTTTCAATAGGCCGGAGGACAGCCTAGCTTCTATTCTAGAACATGGCATACCACCTCTACTCCAGACTTGGCCTTTTCCACGGTTGATATTCACCCCAAAATAGACGGCCAGGTGCTCAACCAAGTGGCAGTTAGCGACAAAAGGCCAATTAGGCTAGAAATTGATATGGAAGTAGGCCCAGAGGAAATAAAAGCGCTCCCACGTTGGAACTATAAACGAGCCGACTGGGACAGATTTGCAATTCTGACAGATCGGCTATGAGAAACCATCAACACACGGAATAACAATATGAAACCTATGGTGGAAAGCCTAAGCAAAGCAATAATGCAAGCAGCCACCGAAACCATCCCAAGAGGGGCAAGAAAAAACTACAAGCCATATTGGAATGATGAATTGCAGAAAGCGGAAGACGAAGTCTCAAATGCTAGGAACATGGCAGAGAGAGAACAATACATGTAGGCAAATATCGCCCTCAATGCTATCACGGCGAAATACAAAAGAACACTAAACCAAATAACAAGAGACAGCTGGAAAAATAAAACAGAAAGCCTCAATTTAGATAAAGAAGGGAACAAACTATGGAAGTTAGTCAATACCATGAATGACGAAACACCATCAAATAAACAAATTACCATCAAGCATGGCGACAACATGCTTACTGGAAAAAAAAGCAGCAAACGCCTTTATAGAACGAACACTATGCCAGAGCAAACCACATTGATGTCCCTACAGACAGGCAAACATACATTAGTGAAGAACAAAAGAGCCACGACAACATCAATATGGCACCAGAGGAGCACATGATGGCAATACTAACAATGAATGAAATGGAAGAGGCCATGAGAACTTTAAAGAAAAAGAAATCGCCAGGAAAAGATGGGGTAACACGAAATGCTGATGGGGTTGGGCCAAACAGCAAAGAGGAAGTTACTATCAGTCCTGAACCAAAGCTGGAAAAGGGGAATTGTACCTCAGACATGGAAAGACGCTGTATTTATACCAGTACCAAAGAAAGAAAAAGATAGAACAGATCAAAATGGATACAGGCCTATCAGTCTACTGAGCTGTGTAGGTAAACTGATGGAACGTATGATAAACACCAGACTGATGTGGCATCTGAAAGAAAAACACATACTAATTACACAGCAAGCAGGCTTTAGACATATCGTCTAAGGGAGAGTTGTTAGCCATTTGTGTTCTATGGTCTCCCTTGTCAAGTGTTTGGCACGTACCCCTTCTCGGAATAATGTTTTTAAATACATAAAATACAATAGCAAAGAACCAGTTATATAGAAATAGTTAAAAAAACAAACACAAAAGTACATGTGATATATGTGTCTTTCTTAACAATTTCAATAGAAACACAATACATTTAAAATATAAGAAAGTTAATTTCATTATTGTTTGAATGAACGTGCTGCGTATATATGCAGAACAATCTGCAACCTGAACTAACAAGACCGTCGCCGCTGGGACTGGGAAGCCTTCTCGTTCATTAAAACAGTCCAAAATCACTGGAGGACAAATTGAGAGTGATCCACGGCCTCTCTTGAGAGACGCTTGGTCGGAATCACTCTCCGTAACCAAGGCATGCAAAATTACTACAATTTGGACATAACGACGATTGTCCCTGATACGGTATTCTGTGCAGACAAGGCAAACTATAGATGGGCAGGTCACATGTTGAGACAAAACGATGGTCGATGGAGCACAGCGACAGTTGTCTGGTACCCCCCAAGTAAAAAAAAAAGAGACCCCGGGGAAAACATCCATTGCGTTGGTCAAGCTCTCCTGCTGTCCGCAACATCCGAGATGTCTTTAGTAGAATGCTTACCAACCACTGGACTGCCGTGACCCAAGGCAAGGTCCGCTGGAAACGGATAGGAAACCCTCAGCAAGGCTGAGGAACGGGTCACAAAGATCAAGAAATGCTGACAGCTTGCAGGCTTGTTGTTTCCCTTTTTCGAAGAGGATTCAACTGTTGTGTTGTACAAACCACACGTTTGCCATGTTAGACATCTAATCGGTTTCGATTTATTTTTATTTTGTTGCTACAAATATCGAAAATCCATATTTGCAGAGATATATTGTTGGAAATGGAATGAAAACTTGCATAGCTCGCTTTACTAGATAAGGCTAGTTTACTAACTGCATTGTATACAGTCTGTTCACACCAGGACTGTGTCCACGTGCCATCTAGCCAGGTGGGTCTAACAACTAGCGAAATGTAAAAGTACTGATGAGCGTAAACACAACTCAACGAAGTCCAAAATTTATACCTGAATTTAAAGTACAACCAAGATAACGATCACAGGCAAGGCAAAGACCAAACCTGAAGTTATTTTAGAACAACAGAAGATTGAGAAAGTCACAAGCTTTGAGTACCTCGGCTCAGTTATAAGCACCAATGGCTACGGCAATGCAGAGGTTCAATAAAATGAGAAACTGATGACAGAACATTCATAAAATGAAAATAACTATTCTGTGAACTTGCATTATACCGATGAAGACATGCGGATGTGAAACGTGGACCCCCACACAAACACTTAAGAAAAGGATTGCATCTTTTGAACTAAAGGACTACAGAAAAGTGCTCAAAATACAATGGATAGCAAAAAGGAAAAATGCAGATATCCTTAACTTAACGTAACGTCCTTAAACTGGTTTAGAAGACTCTGCAGAATCTGTATACATACAGTTTCATTTCATCACCTTGCTCTAAAAGCTATGCGCATCCAATTTACTCTTAAATGCATTAACTGTCCTTTCCTCCACTACCTCCCCTGGCAATGCATTCCAAGCATTCACCACTCTCTAATTAAACAAATATTTCCTAATATCGAATCTGGACCTCTCTTTAGTTAATGTGTAACTATGCCCTCTTGTTCTAGTTGGTGGCTGTATTTTTTTTAAAAACTTGTTATAGTCTAATTTATCCATTCCTCTGATCATCTTATAAGCCTGTATTAAGTCACCACGAATTCTTCTCTCTTCTAGACACTGTAGGCCGGTTTTTCCTCATAACTGTAATTCTGCAATCCCACAATCAGCGTTGTCGCTCTTTTTTGTATTATTTCCAGCATGTTTGTATCCCCTCTATGATAAGGACTCCACGCCTGTACACATAACTCCAATCTAGGTCTAACTAATGCTTTATACAGTTTGACTATCACTTCCTTCCTCCTATGTTTAATATTTATTTTTATCATACATAACATTGCATTTGCCTTTTTCATTGCTACCTGAACTTGCTCACTCACCTTACCTGTATGCTCTAGTATAACTTCTAAGTCCCTTTCCTTATCTATCTTTGTAATATTGTTCTCTCCCATTCTGTAATTATGTTTCATATTGGATCTACCCATGTGGATGACTCTACATTTAATCACATTAAACTCCATTTGCAAACCTACAAACCACTCTCGAATTTTATCTCAATATATCCACATCTGCTTGAGATATAGATAAAGATATAGATATACTATAGATCCTACTTAATATCAAGAAAAATTGGTTAGTAAACAACATCTTGTCTCGAAAGCTAAAATAGTTTCTTCTTCTTCTTCGTTCGTCTTCAGATTTCAGCTTACAGTCATTTAACGAAGGCAGCAGTCGACTCAAGGCTCTGTACGCTTCTGTACAGCTTCTCGTGGAAGGACACTGGCTGTTGCCAATTGTTACTTCTTTTGTCGGTATACAGCGGACATGACTGCAAAATATATTATGCCTTCATGGGGGCTGTGCCGCAGGCACAAATGTCTGTAGTGCCAATCTTGAACTTTTTGTACAGATGGCATCTGAGTCTGTTGTGACAGAAAATAGCCGGAAAATGATCACCTGGTCTCGCCTGGAGAGTTGATGGTAGGCATCGTTTTCTATGTGGCCAGGGTGATCCTATTTTCCATTTTGCACTGTACGTTGTCCTGATGAATGCTTTAGTTTCATTGTATGTGATTTCTGTATCACTCTGCTGCAGCATTCCTCGCTCTCTGGCGAGCCTGTCCACCTCTCCGTTGCCTGGAATGTCGCATTGGACTGCTTTTTTTTTAAGCACTGGGCTCTTTAGGGCCATTACACTGCTAGGTCGTCTGTGAAAATGACCACTTGCTTTGCTGTATAATAGTTTGACCACATCAAACGCCATACTGACCTAGAAAGAACGTTACAGGAGGGTTTGGTGCTTGGAAAGCGGGGCTGAAGCAGACTGATGAAAAGATGGAAACAAGACATCACGGAGGTCCTGACGATGACAACGATAGAGGCGATACTTCTGGCTAGAGATCGAGTTACAGATCGGCTGTTGTGAAAGTGATTTTCTGCAAATGACATGCAACATGATGATGATGATGATGATAATAATGATGATAATGATGAAAGTGAGCGATGATTTTCTGTGCGGTCCACACCGATCAGCACATTTGCATTCCGTTCTCTGGACAACATTCTGCTACTTAAGCCATATCAGGGCTTGGTGGTTCAAGATTGAGAACGAACGACCGTAAGCCAGCAAGCCATATAATTAAAAAAACAGAATGCGATACTGGAGAAAACACTAAAAAGCTATCTTTCTTTTTTTGTGCCTCGTTTACCTTGGTTCCTAAGAGGCAGTATATTGTTCTGTGTTTTGCACTTTACAGCCTGGTTAAACCATATTCAGCACGAAATTTAATAGGTGTACGACCCTGTCAGATCAGGAATCTGAACACAGACATGTTTTGTTTGTGGGCCATCGAAACTTTGCAACCACGTATGAACACTTCTATAAAAGCTTAACACATGCAATTCCAAATTCATATCTTTTCTATCGTTATCGCTGCTTGTTTCAAATCTATCAATAACATGACCTCCCATAGTGTATCCGGGGTCCCTTACTGAGAATTGTAGAATATAACCGCCACAGAATACTGTCACAGTAGGTCAAGGGCAAACAATCTTAAGGTGAGCGATGTATGTATTTCTCCTGAGTGGCCAAAACATTAATTGCATGTTGAAAGCGAGGACTAAGAGTTGTCCATGGATGTGGCAATCTCAAAATGTATAAATTATCGCTACCCTACTGCAAATAACTAGGAAAAGTATTTCCTAAAAGCTGTTTATGGTATGTCAAATACAATGCTGGACCTGTGCTTCAACAAAAAGAGATGAGTAATTATGATTTAACTTTACTTAACGTCTTTATACTGGTTTAGAAGACTATGCAGAGTCTGTACGCAACCAGTTTCATTTACATTTCCTTGCTCAATAAGCTATGCGCATCCAATGTATTCTTAAATGCATCAACTGCCTCTGCTTCCATCCCTTCCTGTGGAAATGCATTCCAAGCATTCACCCCTCTCTGACTAAAGAAATATTTCCAAATATCCAATCTTGACCTTTCTTTATTTAATTTGAAGCTATGCCTTTTTTGTTCTGATTTGATTAATTGAACTCCATGCATGTATTGAAAGGCGTGACTAAAGAGAGTTGTGCATGAGGATAGCAACCTCATCATGCAAGTAAACTGTTACATAAACTCCAACTGCAGGATCATGCAAAGCTTTTTGCTGAAGTCATCTTGATGGAGGTTGAATGTACTTGTACTGATGTGCTTCGGCTGGCGCGAAAAATGCCAAGAAAAGAGATCTTCCTTGTTCGTCTGCAGACCTCGAATTAAATTACTCTAACGAAGGCAGCAGTTGACTTGAGGGTCTGAGCACTTCTGTACAGCTACTCGTGGAATGACACTGGTTGTTGACAAATGCTACTTTTGTCGGTAAACGATGGACAGGGCTGCAAAATGTGTTCTGATGTCATGGGGGATCTGCCGAGAAGATAGATGGCCAGCTAGAGTCGTTGCCTTGTGTTTTAATTCAAGTCAGGTAATCCTCATTCTTAACCATTGTCTTTCGTGTTGATCGTCCACGGCAACGGTTGATGAGTCTCGGGCAGCGTGGAGGAAAACGGAGTATAATCGAAATGTCTCAGCGAGGTGTTCCGCGGGAGACTCCATTAGTGGTGAGGTCTTGTATTTCGTATAGTGTAAAGTGCAGAATCTGCAACAAAAGAAATAGTATTTGTAAGATTATGTGTTTAAATTAATCTTAGTCTTAGTAGACCTGTAATTCTACAAGGGAAGATGACCCTGTGGAGGTCCCAGCTGTGGTGTGAGCTGGATAAAGGAGGGATGAGGATTTCCTGCTTAGCGTGTTAGGCTCGAGCAGCTTATTACTCCGTTGTGTTAAGACAAGTGCCAAGAAGTTTGGTTAATAGATCAGGGAGTCCATCTTAATGGAATTCCCTAGTAGTGGATCCAACGGGAAGCTTCGACTGGTTCATTTCTTCTTCTCCTTTTTCGTTCGTCTTCTGACATCAACTTTAATGACTCTAACGAAGTCATCAGTCGACTCAAGGCTGTCTACGCTTCCGTACAGCTTCTCGTGGAAGGACACTAGCTGTTGCCAAATGCTACTTCTTTTGTCGGTATACTGTGGACATGAGTGAAAAATATGTTCTGCCTTTATTTTGCACTGTACGTTGCCCTGATGAATGCTTTAGTCTCATTGTATGTAATTTCTGTATCTAACGTAGGTTAGGTTCTTGATTTTGTTCCATAGCGGTATTTTAACCATTCCTACCTATCTATTTTGTATACTCCACAGGCGATAAGAGAGAGACTGGAACATGAGGGAACTACGTTTTGAACTCTCCCAGTTTTACTACTAGAATCGCTCAGCAATTTATATAATGTGCAGACCGACACTGTGCATTAATGTCTGAAATAGTATCTTGCTATCCACATGTTAACAAACTGACCCTAGGCATTACAGTTCTAACTAGTATCTTACTATCCATATTTTAACAAACTCACCCTAGGCATTACAGTCCTAGCTAGTATCTTACTATGCTACATCAAGTTTTAATGTCCTATATATAGTATCTTACTATCCACAGTCTATCATTCCAGCATTAAATGTTGATGTCCTACACAGTATCTACCTAAGCACATGGTAACAGTCTTTTATATAATACCTTACTATATGAATATGACCATACAGACAATAAACGGTATTGTCCTACAAAGTATCGCACTATCCCCATTAAGCATAAGTTCACTGACTCGAAACTTTACAGTCCTACATTGTAATTTGCTATCTGTATATTAACAGACCAATACCAAGTTTTATTGTTCTTCAAAGTATTATACAATCCCAATGGCATCAGACTGACAGAGAGCTTTAATGTCTTACACAGGATCTTACAATCCACATATTAACAAACCAACTCTAGATTGAATGCACTGCACAGTATCCACTATCCAGATGTTAGACTTACCCAACACATTGATGTCCTACATAGTTCCTTACTGCCACCATGTTAACAGGCCAACACAGAGTTTGAAGGTCTTACAGAGTATCTTACTATCCACATGTCAATAGGCTAAGACAGAGCTTTAATGTGCTACAGAGTATCTTACTATCCACATGTTAACAGGCCAACACAGAGCTTGAATGTCCTACAGAGTATCTTACTAACCCAATGTTAACAGGCCAACACAGAGCTTGAATGTCCTACAGAATATCTAACTATCCACATGTCAACAGGCCAAGACAGAGCTTGAATGTCTTACAGAGTATCTTACTATCCAGATGTTAGCAAGCCAACATAGAGCTTGAATGTCCTACAAAGTATCTTACTATCCACATGTCAACAGGCCAACACATAGCTTGAATGTCCTACAGAGTATCTTACTATCCACATGGCAACAAGCCAAAACAAAGCTTGAATGTCCTACGTAGTATTTTACTATCCACTTGTCAACAGGCAAACACATAGCTTTAATGTGCTACATAGTATTTTAATATCCACATGTCAACAGGCAGACACATAGCTTGAATGTCCTACAGAGTATCTTACTATCCACATGACAGCGTACTTCGAAGAAGATATCTTACTGTACCTATGTCATCAGCCCGACTCTGAGCTTTGCTATCCTACATGATATTGTACTATCCACATGTTTTAATGTCATTCATAGCATTTTACAGTCTCCCTGTCAACAGACCAACACCAAGCTGTAATGTCCTAATATAAAATCTTTCTTTCTAAATGTAAGTAGACCTAATATCAAGCTGTAATGTACTACATAGAATCTTACTATCTAAATTTTAACAGACCGATGCTATTCGCTAATATTTTATATATATTATCTTACTGTCACCATGCGGATGGTGTGGCCTAGTGGTTAAGGTGGCACGGCTCAAAACCCAAAGGTGCTGGGTTCAAACCCCATAACAGCGCCGTTACCCCGGTAAAGCGAAACCTTAGAAAATGCAAGAGGACGCAGACCATTACAAAAAATGCATGCTGAAGTTGGATGCACTTGGCCGACAGGCGCAAAATAAAAACCACAGTACAATGTACACCACCTTGGGGATTAGAGAAATAAGGCGAACTAAACAAAAAACAAAAAACTGTCACCATATCAACATAATTACACTAAGCTTCAGTGTCCTATATATTATCTTAATGTCCTCATATAACCAACCGATTCTTTAGATTTAATGCGATACATAGCATCTTACTGTCTACATATTAGCATACTATCTGAGTATCCCAACAGTAACATACACGAACAGTCACCTAACTTTACTGTCCTGCATAGCATTTTACAATTCCCATGTTAACAAACCTACCTAAAAGCATTAGTGTGCTACATAATATCTTACTGACCCCACTTTAACAGATCTAAACTGAGCTTGACGGTCCTATAAAGTATCTCACTGACGCCACTTTAATAGACCAAATCTGATTTTTAATCTCCTACATAGTATCTTAGTATCAGCATGACAAAAGATGAAGGCTAACACTGAGCTTTAAGGTCCTAGGTAGTATCTTACTGTCTGTATATTAAAAGATGGACACCAAGCTAATTGTCCTGTAAAGTATCATACTATCCCTATCTTAGCAGGCCGACAACAAGCTGTAATGTCCTACATAGTACATTACTAATTTGCATGTTAATAGCCAAAAACCGAGCTTTTGGCATAGATGACGTACATAGTATCTAACTATACAACTGTTAGCAGACAGACACTGAGTTTTATTGTCCTATGTAGCATTAAACTGTTTGCATGTTTACAAACCATTCCCATTTGTTAATGTCCTACATGTAATCTTACTGTCCAGAAGTTAACAAACTAACACAAAGCTTAAATGACCTACTTTGTATCTTTCTGTACAAAGATAGCAGTCTGACACAAATCTTTAATGTCCTACCTATTGTTTTACTATCCACACGTTATAACAGAATGAAAGCAAGCTTCACTTTTCTACATAACATCAAACTATCAACTTTATAACACACAGACAGTGAACTTTCATGTCCTACTTATTTTCTTAAAATCCACATGTTAATATACATCAACTGACAAATAATGTTGTATGTATTTTCTCACTATCCACATGAAAACAGACCAACCTCATTAACAGGTGTCCTACATAGTTTATTTTTTCCCCCAGGTAAACAGACCAAAACTGAGTAGTTATGTCCTACATAGTATCTTACTCTCCGCTTGTTAACAGACCAACACTGATCTGTAATGTCCTTTATAGTATCTTACTATCCCCAGGTCAAAATACCAACACAGAGCAGTAATGTCCTACATAGTATCTTACTATCCGCGTGTTAACAGAATGACAGCTAGCATTACTTTACCTCATAGTATTGTACTATCCACTTGTTAGCATACGAACAGTGAGCTTTCATGTCCTACATATTTTCTTAATATTCAAATGTTAACGCATAACAGCCGAGATGTAAAGTTGTATATATTATCTTTCCCCTTGATAAAACATCAACACTGAGCTGTAATGTCATACATAATATCTTACTAATCATCATGTTTACAGACCAACACAGCGAACACGTGTCCTACACAATGTCTTACAGTTCACATGTATTAACAGACCAACACTGAGAACACGTGTCCTACAAAATATCTTACAGTTCACATGTATTAACAGACCAACACTGAGAACACGTGTCCTACAAAATATCTTACAGTTCACATGTATTAACAGACAAACACTGAGCTTTTCTGTTCTATTAAGTGTGTTACCTTCCATTTGTTAACAAATAGAAACCAATAATACATTTCCTAAACAGCATCCTGCTGTCCCCATGTCATTAGACCAACAACGAGCTGTGATGTTCTAAAGAAATATTTACTATCAATACATTAACAAATCCACACTGAGCCTTATCGCCAAAATAAAAGTATCTTCCTTTCCCCCCAGAAAGAGATGCAATAGACTAAATTATTTTATCTGACTATCACAGTGCAAACAGAATCACACCGTGGTTCAATGTCCTTTATATTATCTTGATATTCACAGGACAAAAGAAGTAGACAGACAACAAACTCTAAAGTCCCACATAGTATCTTACTTTCCACCTCTCAACAAACTGACCATGTCCGTTAATGTTGTACATATTATACTACTAACCACATGTTAATAGATCCACACTGTGCTTCAATGCCCTACATTTTATCTTTGAATCCCCATGCCAGAAGAACACTTAGCTTTACTGTTATACATACTATCTTACCATCCACATGTCGACAGACCGGCAACACGATTTGATACCCTACATATTATTTTACCATCCACATGTTAACAGACCAGCACCGCGATTTGATACTCTATATATTATCTTACCACCCACATGTTAACAGACCAGCGCCAAGATTTGCTACCCTAAATATTATCTTACCATTCACATGTTAACAGATAAGAACCGAGATTTGCTACCCTAAATATTATCTTAAACTCCAAATGTTAACAGACCAGCACCAAGATTTGATACCCTAAATATTATCTTACAATCCATTTGATAACTGACCAATACTGTAACAGTTCCCGCCGGAGCAAGGGGAGTTTAGGATGCCTGAACATGTCAAGGTCACTCACCGTCTCAGCAAAGGAGAACAGAGTTGGGTTAAGGAATGTGGACAGATAGAAACTGACCACTGGCCTTCTGATTTTGGTAGGGGGAGATTGATTGACAGACGAAATTGGCAACGGGGCTTGCTGCGAGAGAATGAGTGACAGGTGTGCAAAGTGTTTCGTTCCAATTGGGATTGAAGATGACCATACCTGAGATCGATTGGTCAAGCTCTGGCCTTGCTTGAGGATATATAGCTCGAGACAAAGTTTAGCTCGAGAGGGGGAGAAGGTCTCACCCTGGGGGCCACTATTATCCTTCTCTCTCTGCTCACCTCACTCTGTTTCATTTGACTGTCCCACAGTCACACCCTTTCACAACTTTCACACGCGCCCTCGTGGTAAAGCCCTTCCATTGCACTTTGGTTGGGCTAGCTTCTGAGGGCGCACAAACCTAGCATAGGTACATACAGATGCACACATGCATCCAAGCACTGGTTTATGCGTCCTGATATCGCCCAATTGACTATGGTCTGGGGTGGAAAATGGCGTGCCTCCGCCAGTAGAAACTAGTGAGGCAAACATCTAAGCAAAAAAATAAAAAAAAAAAGCTCGAGGGGGGGCTGGAGAGAGAGAGGCTGTACGGAGGAGAGTGAGAGAGAGAGAGAGACTGAATGTAGATAGTGTGTTTAACTCACCGGCTTTAGATAGAGGAGCGATTGATAGACGGTTGGACGAATGTTTAGTGATAGAACAGGATCGCTCAAATAGGTGTGTGAGTTTTGCATTAATGGATAATCTGAAAGTGTGTTTGTAAGCAAGGACACATTGTGAGCGAGCTATGTCGAGATCGCCCGCCTGAGGGGATTTCAGTAAGGAAGAGTATCTGATAAGGTGTGTTGAAGACGCAGTTAAGGCGATGTGTGTGTGATGTAATTGCAAGGCAATAGAACTGTTTTTTTTTAGATAGTTGGGAATTCCATCAATAGCTAATGCTTACAATTCCCGTTTTAGTAGAATGTTTAGTTAAGATATGTATTATATTGTGTTTGTAATTTCTCTACTCATTCTATGATATGAGTATGATATAATAAATATGCCACCTGCTGTGTGATATGTCATTTACTGAGTATGGTCATGATGATGTGGATGAGTGTGAGAATGTTCTAAGTTCGATCAGGGCAAGCAGAGGGTCTGCTACACGTTATTATTATTTTGGTGCCTGTTGACCACGGAAAGTCGTGGTAGATTTATAAATATAGTGCGTGTGTAGCTATAGATCTTGATTTGCACGTTTAACACAAGTGTCGCAGTTATATATAACTTGTGTGTGTAGTTAGGAATAGAGGAGTAGCTAGTGGTTAGAGTGTTAGTACCATAGACAGCTTTTCCAATCATCTGACTGGTAAGTGTGACATTTTTCTTCCACCCATTGTTGTATTATTGACAAGACTTTGTGCGTACTTGACAGTCTTATAAATTTTTTTGGTGGGCCAGACGGGTTTATTCAATATGTCGAGGTTGGACAATGTTAAACAATGTAATCATTGTCTAGCTTTTGGACATTTGTCTATAGGATGCCCAAATATAATTCGGAATATTAACAGTTCCTGGAGAAGAGGACTGGTTGTCAAAAACAAGCCTTTCATGGCACGAGCAGGAGTGAAGGTTGATGGCACTTGGTCATGTTTATGTGTGTAAATATTTTGATATTTGGATTTTGACAAGCGTATTACTTGCACTTTAATTGATTGTTGTTGGTTTGTTTAAACATGAGTATGTGTCCTGACATAAGTATCAAGGTGTGATACGGACTGAAATACTGATATCATGAGTATGCGTGCAAATATTTTGACATTTGTATTTAGTGTTTGGGTTTCGACATTGTATGCAATGCATTTGTCTTGTGTTTTGGTGTTGTTTTTTTGTTGTTGTTGTTGAATCATCATGTTTACAGGTATTTGATACAGGTTATATAGGTGATCTACAGAGCAGTATATCTCATCCAGACTGTAGGCCTCCGCAAGCACAAGTCACGACGAGTTCCAGAATCACATGTATGTGGAGTCTTTGCAGAGAAGACTACATTGATCAGAAGTTTTAATATTGACTATGACATATGTTGTCAAATATCGTTTTTGTGGGAAACATAAAGAATGTTGCTGTTTTCTTTGAGAGGGGATAGCTGTCAAGAGAGACAATGATAACTAGCCAGAGGATAACCCACGTAAATTCGTGGCCTCACAGGAGTTAGTATGAAGTGAATTGTCGGACATGGGTCGTAGGAGAGGTGTGTTATGAGACCGCCTGAGAAAATTGACCTGAACTGGTCGAGTGTAACAATGAAGGTTCGTGTCCTTAGAGGAAGGCACGGGAACAGGGCGAGGTATGTTGACCTCAATGAGTAAGGAGAATTCCTTAAGGTGTTTCTGTTTTGATGAGTTAAAGGTCCCGCAGGGACAGACTTGGGTGTATTTGACTGCAAAACGATGTGAAAGTGGGGGCTTGTGTTGTAAAAACGACCAGCCACAGTGTTTTTCTTCTGCTTGTATTGATTGTGTATGTATTACAAAAAGTTTATATGTATCAAATGACATGTCTTTTTATGCATGTACGATGTGAGTGAAGTTGTAAGCAGGAGTAGTGTTTACATTTTGGATAGTGAAGACGAAAATGGTTGTCATTTGCCAGATGAAAAAAATGACCATCCATGTTTCGGTCTGTAGTTTAGGGAGGTAATGTAACAGTTCCCGCCGGAGCAAGGGGAGTTTAGGATGCCTGAACATGTCAAGGTCACTCACCGTCTCAGCAAAGGAGAACAGAGTTGGGTTAAGGAATGTGGACAGATAGAAACTGACCACTGGCCTTCTGATTTTGGTAGGGGGAGATTGATTGACAGACGAAATTGGCAACGGGGCTTGCTGCGAGAGAATGAGTGACAGGTGTGCAAAGTGTTTCGTTCCAATTGGGATTGAAGATGACCATACCTGAGATCGATTGGTCAAGCTCTGGCCTTGCTTGAGGATATATAACTCGAGACAAAGTTTAGCTCGAGGGGGGGCTGGAGAGAGAGAGGCTGTATGGAGGAGAGTGAGAGAGAGAGAGAGACTGAATGTAGATAGTGTGTTTAACTCACCGACTTTAGATAGAGGAGCGATTGATAGACGGTTGGACGAATGTTTAGTGATAGAACAGGATCGCTCAAATAGGTGTGTGAGTTTTGCATTAATGGATAATCTTAAAGTGTGTTTGTAAGCAAGGACACATTGTGAGCGAGCTATGTCGAGATCGCCCGCCTGAGGGGATTTCAGTGAGGAAGAGTATTTGATAAGGTGTGTTGAAGACGCAGTTAAGGCGATGTGTGTGTGATGCAATTGCAAGGCAATAGAACTGTTTTGTTTTAGATAGTTGGGAATTCCATCAATAGCTAATGCTTACAATTCCCGTTTTAGTAGAATGTTTAGTTAAGATATGTATTATATTGTGTTTGTAATTTCTCTACTCATTCTATGATATGAGTTTGATATAATAAATATGCCACCTGCTGTGTGATATGTCATTTACTGAGTATGGTCATGATGATGTGGATGAGTGTGAGAATGTTCTAAGTTCGATCAGGGCAAGCAGAGGGTCTGCTACAATACTAGAATTGGATACCTTACATATTACTTTACTATCCACATGGCAACATATGTAGATCGCAATGTAATTTTACAGTTTTACGTAGTACCTACAATCCAAAAATTAACAGACCAACACCAAAATGTGTGTTCTACATAGCCTTTTACTTTCACTGTGTTTTAGTGAAATGAGATACCAAAGGATGCAGAGCTGAGGCAAAAGCTATGGTGCAGCCACTATATCCTGGTAAAGATTATGGAATGCATCATGATTACTGGCTTGCAGATATAACATGACCAAAGGATCCTGAATGCAAAGAGGAATAAATAATTTTTGCACGCTAAAGGACTAAAATTGAGTTTTAATGTTTTTTTTTTTTTTTTGCTTAAATGTTTGCCTCACTAGTTTCTACTGGCGGAGGCGCGCCATTTTCCACCCCAGACCGTAGTCAATTGGGCGATATCAGGACGCATAAACCAGTGCTTGGATGCATGTGTGCATCTGTATGTACCTATGCTAGGTTTGTGCGCCCTCAGAAGCTAGCCCAACCAAAGTGCAATGGAAGGGCTTTACCACGAGGACGCGTGTGAAAGTTGTGCAAGGGTGTGACTGTAGGACAGAGTCAAATGAAACAGAGTGAGGTGAGAAAAGAGAGAGTTGGGGTGAGCTAATGCTTATCGAGTTTTAATGTCCTACATATTATCTCTTTATCTACATATTAACAGATATACACTAAGAATTAATGCTGTACATATTATCTTACTATCCACATGTAAGGAGTCAGATACTGAGCTTAAATTTCTTACACAAGGGTTAGGGTTAGGGGTTAGGGGTTAGGGTTAGGGT